>CAJGYM010000048.1:0-353818 GCA_904845305.1 Caenorhabditis auriculariae
GGTGCTGCAGCATTGGGTCTCGCAACGATCAAACGCGGAAAAAGGAAATTTTTCAAAATTTTTCGCAATTAATTTTTGTATTTGTTGATTTGATTATTGTTTTTCATTATGGCGCGTTCAGGAGCAAAACGCGAAATTTTTTTCGAAATTCAAAAGAGCGTTCACGGCGATACTTCGAAATTAGCGAATTTCGATTTTTGAGATAATTTCGAGATAATTTTTCTTCTTTTTTTCTTTTTTTAGATAATTTTTTTCTTTTTATTTTTTTCAATTTTTCAACCCGTTCAAATTTATTGATTTTTAGAAATAGTACGAATGAAAGCCTTAAGTTAATTTTTTTCGACTGTCTGAACTTAAAAAAAGTTCAATTTTTTTCTCAAATTTCGAATTTATCGTGTTTATCCAACGGATGTATCAGAGTGTTTGAAGTTGCAGGTCTCTAAACTATGGCGGGTATTGGATTACCGAAAGTGCTAAAGTTGAAAAAAAGGTAATTTTCATTCAAAAAAACTTTTTTTCGCAGTTATTTTTTTACAAATTTTTGATTCTTTTCACAAAAAAAAATTTTTAGACTCGTTAGGGAGGCACGAGCGGCTCGTGTGAAGGTAACGCAAAATTTTTCGTCTCTACAGTCAAGCATAAATCCGTGATTTTTCGACGCAACGGTCAAGAAGAAAATGGAAGGTTTTTTTATCTATACAATTTTTCAATAACTGGTTCATTTCATTAAAAGAAAAGTATTGAATTTTTTTCAGCTCATTCGAACAAGACATTGTTGTTTGTGGCCAGCCGGATAAATTTGGAATTTACCATGTCTCGATTTTTGTCAAATACACAGCTTTTTAACTTCTCTTTCAATGATTTTTGTTTTTGTTTTTATTACGCGTTTATTTTTCTCTATCATTTGTTTGAATAAAGATGATGAGCATTACCTTCTTGAAAAATTAATGTAAAAAAAACAAGCTGCTTAGTTAATCAAATTAAAAACCTAACAACAGAAACTGTTTTGTGATGAGATGTTTCTGAAAGGCAGAAGAAAACAATGAAATTTTTTTATTAGAAAAAGTTCCATAAGGAAAGATCCAAGTTTCACGTGTAGTCTTTCGGCGTGTCCTTCGTAAACCGTTCGTCTAGGGTCTGTAAGCAGAAGAAATTTTTTTCCAGAAAGGAAAAGCTGGTTGAACGGTGGTATGAAAAAAACACAAGCAGAAATTCAAACAAAAATTCGCCCTTTTTCCGAATTTTTTTCATATCGCTAGGGAACTTTCCGACGGCCACCTCTCCGACGGATCCCTTTCCGACTTTTTTTCCCTTATATTTTTTTCGGTTTATAAAACATCTATCAACATATTTTTTTCCTATTTTTTTGTGTTTTTAAACATGAATAACTTGCCTACTTTATATAGGGATATTTAAAACGAAAAGTTTATTGAGAAGAAAATTCGATAAAAGATTGGTCGGAAAGTTCCCTAGCGATATGAAATAATCGGAGAAGTGGTCGTTCGAACTTTTGCTGTTCTTTTTTTCATACCATCGGTTGAACCGTGGTATTCATTTTTCGTTTACAACTGAACAAGACATATTGACAAGACATATTGAAAATGAAAGAAAATAACATCGAAGAATAAGAGAACTCACGAATTTATGCTTGACTGTAGAGACGAAAATTTTGCGTTACCTTCACACGAGCCGCTCGTGCCTCCCTAACGAGTCTAAATTTTTTTTTGTGAAAAGAATCAAAATTTGTAAAAAATAACTGCGAAAAAGTTTTTTGAATGAAAATTACCTTTTTTCAACTTTAGCACTTTCGGTAATCCAATACCCGCCATAGTTTAGAGACCTGCAACTTCAAACACTCTGATACATCCGTTGGAAAAAAAAAATGAACACGATAAATTCGAAATTTGAGAAAAATTGAACTTTTTTTTAAGTTCAGACAGTCGAAAAAATTAACTTAAGGCTTTCATTCGTTATATTTCTAAAATCAATAAATTTGAACGGGTTGAAAATTGAAAAATAAAAGAAAAAAGTCATCTAAAACAGAAAAAGAAGAAAAAAAATTATCTCGAAATTATCTCAAAAATCGAAATTCGCTAATTTCGAAGTATCGCCGTGAACGCTCTTTTGAATTTCGAAAAATTTCGCGTTTTGCTCCTGAACGCGCCATAATGAAAACAATAATCAAATCAACAAAAACAAAAAATTAATTGCGAAAATTACGAAAATTTCTTTTTTCCGCGTTTGATCGTTGCGAGACCCAATGTTGCAGCACCCGCGTAGCAGGCGCGTCGCGGCCCCTCGAAATGCCAATTTTCAGGATTTCGGGTTTTCAAATTAAACGAGAAAATCGTTACTTTTTTTTATTTTTCGATTCCCCGAAATTACTTTGAACACGGCATCAGAACGTGAATTTTGTGCAGCCGTCAAGCGCGCTCTGCGGATAACTTTTGCAATCGATAATCACGAGAAAATTCGCAAAAGCTCTTTTTTACAAATTCAATTACATTTTTTTTCCAGTAACTTCAGGCCAAGTTGAACTTCCTTCCTTTCTTAATGTCTAGCTAGAGTTAAGGAGTTTTTTTTGACAGGTTTTGGTTAAAACGGTTGATTAATTTTTCTAAATTCTAACTGTCTTAAATATCAATCCGAAAATGTCTTGCTGTTGTTTAAAAAAAAAACAGAACTCATTTGGCTATTAATTTCTAAGAAAGAATGTCGGAATTTAGGTTATATTTCTAGGCACAACTTTTGATTAATATTTCTGATTACCTAATGATCCAATTTTTTAAAATAAAATCATTATAAAACGCGTCCCTTCTCAAGTGTGATTTATGATTTTTCTATCAGATCCCTCTTCTTCTTTTTTCCAAAATGGCTCCACCATCCATGCTTGTTGATCTGATCAAATCAAGTTCCGCTCAAACAGCGGCACAGTTTTCTGATTGATTGATTGATAAGTTTTGTGGCTGATAAGCGAATTCCGCGGTTCGTTGAAATCAACCTACAGTAAGATGTTTTTCTCATTTGAGCAAAGTTTAATCTCGAGGCAAATGAAAACACAAAATGATAAGATTTTCTATTATAGCGATTTCTTATCAGTTTTTCTTTGATTTGATGATCATAAATCAGCACTTTTTGGACCCGAAGATTTCTGTTCGATAGAGGAATAAGGATATTTAAACAAATGAAAGACCAATGGAACCAGTCGAGTCCAAACTCGAGTTCCAAAAGATTCCCTTAAATTTTCGATTCTTTCAGTTTTGATTGGTTTGATAGTTCACAAAGTTTAGAAAGTTGATCAAGGTGGAAAATGGAAATTTGGTTGAAAAATCATATTATTGGTCCCTTTTTCTCAGAATTTTCTGGTCCAACTTTTGGTGTTAAGTTAGATTTTTCACTTATTTTCGCCTTAGAAATTCGAAATACTGAACTTCTTGACGAAATTCCCGATCAAAAAAGGTATGGTGCATTTCAAAAAACTCAGAAAGATGTTAAAATTTCGCCTAAAACAAAACACGAGTGAAATGCCTTTCTTTTTGGAATTTTCACATTTTCTGATGATTTTTCCCGGAGTTCACCTTGGCGGCATCGAAAGTCATGCGTCCTTCGGACTGCTTGAGGAAAAGAACGACGAGTTGAGGGAGTCCCGCCAAATCGGGCTCCGGGCAGGCCTGGAACTTGGTGCAGACCGCCTCGGTGTCGGCCTGGAATTGAGAGAACTTTTTTGATGGGATTTACCAATTTTTCAACTTCGGGATTTTTCCTGACATATTAGCTCCACATAACCTTTTTTTTCCATCACCTTTCAAATATTTATGGAAAAGATATTCCTAGCCATTCAACCAAGGTTTGCACGAAAAAAAAGTCTACTGTTATTTTTTGATAACTAAAATTTATTTGTTCTGCAAGCTTTACAAGTTTCTTAAGAAAGTTCTTTGGAAAGTATTTTTCTGGAACCTGAATACAATTGTAGGGACCGCAGACGAATTTTCAAAAAATTTTTTTCAGCATCGAGCTTTGTATGGTTTGATAGCTGTTTCGATTCAAAAACTCAGAACCGTTTAGTTTTTTTCGAAAAAGATTGAGGATGAAAAAAAGTTATGACGAAAAAAATGTGGCGCGCCGCGCACCATTTTTTTAGTACTGAAATTTTAGTATTATTCATTTTTTTGACATTTTTTTCTCGATTTTTTTCTTCTAGAAAAAGTTTTTGATACTGGTCTATTATGATGTAACAAATCATAATAGAGTGCTAAAATGATGCTAATCAGCTATTTTTGCCGAAAAAAAGTCGGTATTTTGCAGAAAACAAAAAAACTGATGCTTGCGGGTATCGAACTCGCGACCTAAAAATGAAAAAAATCGCAGCGCACGCACTGCGCCAAGCTGTCAGGTCTAGCGCGGGGAGCTTCCATCCGCCTTACCCTTTGAGCCGTTTAAATAGCACAGATTGTCTATTTCAAAAAGAAAAAAACTTGAAGTAATTTAGCTATTTTTTTATCAGAATATGTTCGCAAATCTTTACTCAAACGTTTCGTGGAAATTCACTTCGAAAAAAACTGTTTTTTTCAGTGCTTTTTTTGCCTCTTTTTAACGATCGCTGCCTCAAAACGGCCCCGTAAATTTTTTTGGCAAAGACGAATTTTTTTATTTTATTGTTTCAAAATTACCGTTACTTGAATCAAAATCATTATATAAAAAAAGAAAGAGTGCGTTCGACCTGAAAAACACATGAAAAAAAGCAAAAAAATTACAAAAATTTTTTTAGTTCCATTCACGTTTTTTTGTACGACATTCCGCGAGAACGCATCAAGAAAGCGTGAAATATTTTTTTAAACGAAAGAGGAAGCTTTTTCTGTACATGTGTGTCAAATTTTATTTCGCCAGTTCCACATATTTTTACAACTACAACAAAATGAAAGTTGAAAACCAAAAAAAAGCCACTTTTTCTATCGCGAAAAGGGGCGTGGCTTTGCGGTCCCTATACAATTGATCCAAAGTACACTTCGCCAAGTTTGTTTCAAACTTTAACAGGCCCCAAAAATAATTTCCTTCCGAAGTGAGAAACTTTTTGACTTCAAATTTTCCCAATTCATTTTTCCTGTTTCATACCATGTAAGGAGCAAGACGACGGGCGATGAAGTCGAGTTTTCCGGCGACGAGGGAGCAATCCGTGGCGAAGGAAGTTCCGGCGCAGACGTGGAGGAGCGTGGCGCGGAGCTCGGCCAGCTTGATCGGGTTGTGGGAGGCCTCGACGAAGTTGCTCACGTGCTAGAATAACGATTTCTGAACAATTCTGAAGGCTCCATCTAAAGAAAAATTAAGAATAAAACCTCCTAAAAAAAATTTTGTTTTTGCCTAAAAAAAGTCGTAATGATTTTTGTATAGCGAGACTCAAGAAAATCAACTCGATTTTTTTGAATTTGATAGCTAAAATTAAAATATTGCGCATCAAGTTTTTAAAATATTACTGAAATTTCAAAGAAGCATTTTTCTTATTCGTGGAAGGCCACTAATTTTTTTAGAACAAAATAAATTTTTTTAAGAAGATCTCTCAGAAAAATAGGAATTATTTAGGACCTCCAAACTCTATCTGATGTTTCACAGATCATTTAAAAAATCTTGTCAAGTTCATTCCATTTATTTCGGTCAGTTCTCGTTCTATTTCAACAAGGCTCGAAATATGGGAATCAGAAATTTATCTCTAGGAATCGAAAATTTTGGAAATTGTTCAACTATTCATCTTTTGTTTCATACGAAAAATGAACTCTATGATATTTTTTTTGCGTTTTTATTGTTTTTGAAATCTTCAAAACGAACCTCCTTGCACATTCCGCACACTGACGGAACCTCGGCCTAGAAATAACCAATTTTTATTTTGAAAATTCCGATTTGAGCCTCTAACCTGAGCAACGGCCAGGACAGCCAGGAGAGCGGCGGCCGAGAAAACGGTTCTCATCCTGAGATTTTCATTGAATTATAGTCAATTTTTTACGATTTGAAAGGCGAGAGGGATATATTGGGAAGAGTGACGCGTTGCGTACGCGACGCGGCTTGTGGGGAGGGGGTCACAAAAAAATCTTCATTGTTCCTATACTTATATTTCCTTCAATTGAACTTTTTCCAAATCTATAAGAAATTGAAAAAAAAGATAAAAAGCTTTCAAAAAAGGATAAAAAAATGGTGGCGCGTTAGAATTCGAGCTTCTCGCCAAAAAAGCCGCGACGCACACGCAACGCGTCCCCTTCGCCAATCTACCCTTCTCCCCTTTCAAGCCGGAAAGAGCCCAGCTTGATGAAAAAAAAAATTTCCCAAGAAGGAGGAAAAAGGTTTCGGAGAAGATGGAAATGAAGGGAGCAACCGGCCTTTTATCAGCCGCGTGCCACGTTTCGCGGGTCCAATAATCGCCTCGAAAAATGGCTGATAAGCATTTCAGGATCGTGACAATAAATTATCGTGGAAGCAGCACGTGGCGCTGGTCCCGTTATCGGGCTCCTCGAGCCGCTGACAGTCACAAAATGTTTCGGATTGCTCCCTTCGGCATGATTTATCGATTCCCGATTATGGTCGGAAGAGTGGAGCCTTTTCTGGTGTTTGGAAGCTGCAATTTTATCAGATCTGTTTGAATCTGAATCTTGAAAGAAGCCTCCGGGACGTGTTCTGAAAAAACAAAATGGGAAAATGACTTTGAACAGGAAAAAAAGCTCACTAGGGAACGTTTTTTACCCCCCGGTTGAACTTTTGCTGAAACTTTGCTTAAGTGTACTTCAAACCTTCGTGATTGCAGAACAAGAAAAAAATTTCTCGCAATGGATCTCGTTTTCGAGTTAGGACACTTCAAAAGCCCGAAATAGCGCTTTTTTGGCCTAATGCGTATTCACACTTTGAAGCTTCATAACTAGGGACCGCAAAGCCACGCCCCTTTTCGCGATAGAAAAAGTGGCTTTTTTTTGGTTTTAAACTTTCATTTTGTTGTAGTTGTAAAATATGTGGAACTGGCGAATAAAATTTGACACACATGTACAGAAAAAGCTTCCTCTTTCGTTTAAAAAAATATTTCACGCTTTTTCTTTGATGCGTTCGCGCGGAATGTCGTACAAAAAAACGTGAATGGAACTAAAAAAAATTTTTGTCGTTTTTTTGCTTTTTTTCATGTGTTTTTCAGGTCGAACGCACTCTTTCTTTTTTTATAAAATGATTTTGATCCAAGTAACGGTAATTTTTAAAACAATAAAATAAAAAAATTCGTCTTTGCCAAAAAAATTTTTAGGGAGTGCCGAAAGTCATAATTCAAAAATATCGTTAATAAGCGAATATAATCGAGTTTTTTTGTTTTTTTCAAAATTTAGATCATGAGCTTACTTAAATATTTCTCTACAGCATCTTTGCTTGAAAAAAAGTTGTTTAATACGCAAAAAAATGCTCTTGAAAAATAGAGAATAAAATTAGCGGCGTTTATCACACAGAAAGCGGTCGAACGCAGGTTTCTCAAACGATTATATACATTTATTAGTAAAAAAATCTTTCAATTAAAAAGAATAAAATAAAAAAATTCGTCTTTGCCAAAAAAATTTACGGGGCCGTTTTAATGCAGCGATCGTTAAACGAGGCAAAAAAAGCACTAAAAAAACAGTTTTTTTCGAAGTGAATTTCCACGAAAAAGTTTGAGTAAAGATTTGCGAACATATTCTGATAAAAAAATAGCTAAATTACTTCAAATTTTTTTATTTTTTTGAAATAGGCAATCTGTGCTATTTAAACGGCTCAAAGGGTAAGGCGGATGGAAGCTCCCCGCGCTGGACCTAACAGCTTGGCGCAGCGCGTGCGCTCCGATTTTTCATTTTGAGGTCGCGAGTTCGATGCCCGCAAGCGCCAGTTTTTTGTTTTCTGCAAAATACAGACTTTTTCGGCAAACTAGCAAATTTGCATCATTTTAGCACTCTATTATGATTTGTTACATCATAATAGACCAGTATCAAAACTTGTTCTAGAAGAAAAATCGAGAAAAATGTCAAAAATGGATAATACCAAAATTTCAGTACTAAAAAAATGGTGCGCGGCGCGCCACATTTTCCGTCATAACTTTTTTCATTCTCAATCTTTTTTGAAAAACTAAACGGTTCTGAGTTTTGAATCGAAACAGCTATCAAACCATACAAAGCTCAATGCTGAAAAAAAATTTTTGAAAATTCGTCTGCGGTCCCTATTCATAACTCAGAAACAAGATCTATTGCGAGCAATTTTTTGGGTAAAAACGTTTCCTGGTCAGGAACTTTTTGAGGAGATCACCTGTAACCATTGGTATAATTTCAAAGTCTTTTCTATTTTATATTCATTTTAAAGATCCAGTATAGTCCGTTTTTCGCGACTTGAAAGGGCGGGACTTCTCTGCGCCCTCATTATCTCTCAACGTCTCTCTCATTTTTACGTGCTGTTTCTATGTTTCTCTGACCTCGCCGGTGAGGGAAAAGAGAGACGCAGACACGCGAAAAATGTCAAGTCGCGGTGGACAGACTATAAAAGTCTGGTTAATATATTTACGAAAGGGCGTCTTGTTTATCCAATTATTTCAAAATTAATATGAGAAAGGTCAACATGTGAAGCTTATGATTTTTTTACTCTTCCAGCGTTTTTACAAGACTTATCCAAATCTGGCACTTCAAAAAAGGTAAGCCAGAAAAAAAAAAGGAAAACCTCAAAGTTTCGAAATCATTTGTTGAGAAATTTTTTTGCAAACCATAGCGTTGCATAGCATGTTTATTCACTGCATACGGCGTTCAAAATTATTCCGCCGAATTAAAAATATAGAGTGAAAAAATATTACGGAATTTTGGAGTATCAAAGATACCCTTTGAGCACGGCAAAACTCTCAGAAATAATACAGGTTGGTTGAAAACCTCTGCTGCGGTTTTTAAATGGATCAAAGCCGAATTTCTTAGAAACTACAAGACGGAAAGCTTTCATTATGTCTATTTCGATTCATCAATACTTTTGCGCCTTACAATACTCGAGTGACCATATTATCTTCAATGAAAAAATCTTGTTTGTTTTTCTCAAAAAAAAAATCAGTTGAAACATTGGAGTCTCGCTAGAAAAATCAACAGAGTTGAGTCGGAAAGCTAGATCAATAACCTCAAAATGTAATGAAGAATTTTTTTCGAAGAGTATGAAGAAGAAAAAAAAAATTCTTATCTGGCGATATAAAACTGAGGCATTTTTTTCCTCAGAGGCAAAGTCCGAAAAGGTGGAAAAAAGGCTCCACGGAAATGTTCCTTTTAGGGAGAAAAGGGCACCTTTTTTGCTGCCTTTTTGCACCATTTTTGTTGCCTCTCCCTTTCTCCACCAATTCTTGAGCCTTTAAAATATCAAGAAAAAATGGAAGGCTCGATAAACGGACTCTTTTAGTTCAGCTTCAGTTGCAGTGCCTTCTTTTTTTTTTTTCATCCAACCTCGAAATTTCCACCGATAAAACGCTCATGAAACTTTATTACAACGAGAAAAGAAGCTCTGTTGAGAAACACAAAGTTGCTCCATGGATAATTCAGCTTCAGTTGCAGTGCTTCTATAAAATTCTTGATTTATTTTTGCTCAGGAACAGGAAACTCACGGCGGCGCTGAATTTTCCCTCGGCGGCAAGTTTTGCGGAGACCTGGGTCAGACGAGGAGCCAAACCGGACATCAGTTGGTCGCACTGAAAAAAAAAAAAATGAGAAAATGAACATTTATTTTAATTTCTAACCATGCCTGTCAATAGATATATTAATAACAATATTAAAAACACGACGGTTTTGTTATTGGAAAAATCCAAAAATAAAGGGGGCGTGGTCGAAACCTCCGCCGTTCCCATGTGACGTCATGAGAAACAAACTTAAACAGCAGAGAATATTAAAGGCGCATCAATGGGTCATGAGACGAATCTATTTCTCATTTGAAAAAAACGCGATTTTTCTGTTTCCTTTAAAAATAAAAGCAAACGCCGTGTTAAAAGTAACTCCGCGAAACTTAAAATAGCTATGAGGATATAACTGAATTTCAGAAATTCAGATATGATTTTCAATTTCGCGAAAACTTTGAAAACTTTGTATTTTGAACTTTGAACGTGACATGCGCAAGAGCGCCACGGTGCATGCACACGACACACTACACTTTACGGAAAAAAATATTGCCTCGCCAAAAAAAACGCCGTGAAAAACCAAAAAATGCAGTAAAAACTTCACTTTTGGATTTTCTTCAAAGCACACTTTTAGTTAAGAATATATTAGAACTCGTGAGGAAAAATTCAACAAAAATGAAAAATGAAAATAAAAACCGTTTCGACTCCAAAATGATACACATCAATCCAAAATTTGCACTTCTCACTTTAATTTTCGAACTGAAACCGAAATCATTTCAAACAAGATCTCACGAGATTTCTGTAGAAATAGGGTCCAGACGAGCAGAATTTTTTGCTCAAACCTTCATAAATGAGCTTCTCAACCGGGCTTCCAACAATGTTCTTCTGGAATTTGATTCTTTTAGGTAATATTTTAATAACCTTTTCATGACTACCTGAACAAAGATTTCAGCGTTTCGGGAATTTTCGCAGGTGTGCGCGGCGGTTTCTTCGTGCGACAGAGCGTAGAACGATTCGACTGGAATTTTTCATATTTTCACACATTTTTTTTTCCAAGTTCCATGATATCATTTTAACACAGTTGTATCTTTTAACAGTATTTTCTGAATTTTATCTTCTTGGAATTATCCAATTAAGATTTTTTTAATAGTCATCTTGTGACCAAACATTAGAAAAACGCGTTTTTTTCATTTATAAAAAAATATGAGATTTTTGAAGCAAAAAAAGTCAAGTTTTTCAGTGTATTTTTTTACAGTAGTAAGGGTTTCGAGTTGAAAAAAAGATATTGTGAATATTATCCGGACTTATTTTCACTAAATCATATCGTATTTTTTTGCTATTTTGTGTTAACATTTAAAAATTCAGGAAAAAAAAGAGCCTGAATCATATTTCAAGAGGTCGTCAAAACCTTCTTCCGAGCCTTCCTAAATCCATTTTTAATATTTTTTTCTAAATAATTGTGATCTTGATTTTTTAGTTTTGTACTCACCCACGGATGGTTACGAAATATATACCGACACGGATTTTCGATGGCCAGAACACCGTATATTCTTACTTCACAGGTCTCAAAGCGAAGCGCGCAAAAAGGCTCAGTATACTGTGGTTTTACCTTTTTCTCCTGCTGGCCAGGTATCTCAACGGGTTTACCCGCGTTTTTGAACCTACTTGGGTCTCAGTCGGGCCTAAAACGGGTACAGGAAGGAATAGGTGATCCCGTTGTTTTTTTTTCCAAAATTTAGACCGAGAGAGAAAACGGAGCCCCGGCTGTGGTAAACATACCAAAAGCTCTACCAGCTGTGCTCATACGGGCTCAATACGGGAAAACCCGCTGAGAGCCCGAGTTATCACGGATACTCTGATCACAATGAGAGTATTTTAAGAACAGAGAAGTTCGCGCGAGATTCTTTATAGCTAAAACCTGAGTGCTTCTCGCAGGTCTTTATGTGGTCGCAGATGCCCTCGGCGGTGAACTGCTTAATGGCCATGTAGACGATGGACGGCATGTAGAGATCGAGGACATTTACACAGGAATCCGTGAAGTTGCTCGGGAGGAGTTGGTAGCAAGCCCATTGGCGGATGTCGTGCGACAGCGAGTACTGAAAAAATCAAAATAGTTTTATTATAATCTGTCCAAAAAATGATTGGAATCCAAGAAAGTGAATGTCGCCACGGCGTTCATTTTTAGCGAAAGCGAAACAAAAAACACGATGGGCGGAGCCAAAATATCCGCCGTTCCCAAGTGACCTCATGGGTGCGGCAGAGATTTGGGCTCTAAGAGCGTAAATAACACGGCATATTAAAGGCGCAGGCCGCCGTATTGCCAGAGGTCTTTGAGACGAACCGAAATCTCTCTACACAAACGCAATTTTCTGCGCGAAAGCGGCGCAGTGCATGCACACGATACACGACACTCTACGGAAAGTGGGCGTGGCGTCGTCGAAAAAAAGCCGTGTAGTTAACCCTTTTTTTCCATACTCAATTCTTACTTATAAAACTTCATTAATTTTTTTCTACAGTTGAAGTCTCTCAATCACAAGCCTGTATCGCCTCATCTATTTGATAATTTTCTTTTCAATAAATTCGATTTTGCCTGCGTGCACGGTTTCTTCATGTCTACTAAACGCCCGAATGGTTTCTAGAATTGAAACCTAGGGGGAACTTGAAGCTTCCTCTCTAGTGGCCACTTTAACTAATAATAACAAGAGTTGTAAGACCACTGAAGGGATCACTCAAGTTTTAGAGGCTTAAGGGTCAGACCCTGAACCCCTATAGAGACCAGCTGGGTTTTAACCCTCTAGGGAGCCCTACTTTATCAACTATAGATGTTGTTTTTCCACTAACTTCTTCAGGGATCACTGGGAAATTCCCGAAATAAAATTAATTCTCAAATAACTCGGAAACTGACCCATTTATTGATCATTTTTTCCAAAAGGCCTCTCAAATTTTGAGAGCTTAATGTTCAGATCCTAAGCCCCTATAGGGATTACTTGAACTTTATTTTTTTAGGGGGCACTTTTTCGATTTTTATGGGAGCTGGTCTCCACTAACCCCTATAGGGACTACTGTTCGAATAACTCGAAAACTCACCCGTTTATTGATCATTTCCTCCAAGAGGCCGTCGACAGTCAGCATGCATTCGAAACAGCTCATCAGGATCTGAAAAAGGCAAAAATCTAAGAAAAATAGGTTAAAATCTAACCTGTCCTTGTTTGGTCTCGACTCGTCCGGATTGAGCCCAGAAGACGGCGGCGTTGGTCTCCGTCGCCGGCAAGTTCATCACCGGCATCTTTACGGATAATTTATAATTTTTGATGCGGATGGTTTCAGAAAAGCATTAGGTAAAATTGAAAGCAAGGTCTGGAGGACACCAAGGTTTAAATTATCATGACCTGAAGGTTCTAGAAAACCTAGAGAAGGTAAATTTTTTTCGTTTTTTGAAAAGTTACGAGTTGTTCTGATTCTCGGCTGACTTGAGCCATCAAAAAATGGATCCTGACACGATAATGCACGAGGTAGCGCCTGGCTCGCGGAGAGGGCAGACAGGACACGCCCCCTTAGTGTCCGAAGCTAGCCGTGAATCATCTATGTAATAACTAGTTTCAAATAATAAAAAAATAAATAAAATAATTATATAAACTTTGAAAAAAACACCTAATCATACTTTCTGTTTAAAAACCCTTGCTGAGAAGTTCATAGTTTTTCTTTTTACGCGGACTTCTCTGCGCCCTCCTTATCTCTCGACGTCTATCTCATGTTTACGTGATGTTTCCATGTTTCTCTGACCTCGCCGGTGAGAGAACAGAGAAACGCAGACACGCGAGAACTGTCAAGTCGCGGTGGACGGGCTATAGAAGCTAAAATTCATTACAAAGAACATTTTCCTTTCTTTTAGACTTCTAGCAAGGATTTTCAAACAGACCACAGAAAACATGAAGCTGGGGGAACGCTTACAAAGAGGGAAATCAATGGGGATATTAAAATACTTTATTCGTGGAAAAAAAGCGAAAAAAACAAACAATTACACGACGATTACACGCACAGAAATAAAGCGAACAGTGGGGAGTAACGGTACGAAAAATTGGGGGGAAAACACTGAGGAGAAGGTTGGGCGATCAGCTTCGGCTTCGTCGTGGGAGAAGCTTAGAGACGCTGGAGGAATCCGAGAATACCGACCCATTTGCGGGGCTTGACGGCCCAGGAGGCGTCGCAGGCGTGCACGTCGACGCAAACCTCAAAACCTCGGGGTTACTTTGAAATGAGAACTTTTTCCATTTTTATTTCTTTTCATGTCTTTACTCGAAGTGGTCGTTCTAATTCATACATAAGCAGACCAGTGTTTAATTCCGCCGACCTCTACTCTCAAGTCTTCCTGTATTAAAGCTCTTACTACACCCTTTCTCTAGCTCTCGAAGATTCAAACGAAAACTCCGGGGGTGGCATTTTTTGTTCACTTGCGACGCGGTCGCGATTCGTTTCCGGCGCCTATTCAGAAATTATCGCATTTATTCAATTCTTTTGAAGAACTTTCCTTCATTTCAAGCACATTATGTAATATTGTACTGTAATTTCGAATTAAGACAACATTTCAAATTTACCCTTGCAGCCGTTGCATTATTTAATCAAAATCTTTTCTTTTTCTCTAAACCTCTCAAATAACCAAAATCCAGTCGTTGGAACACAGTTTTCTCGATGAAAACCTTATAAAAAAATTGAAAACTACAAAAAAATTCTCAATAAAAAAATTGAATCAATCACATTTCAGAATCCGAAAACAATTCTATCATGAATTTTTTTTTTCTTTCGACGAAGCTGTCGTTATGGGATATAAATTGAAAACTTTCAACCGATTGGTTTTTTAAACTCTGATTGAAAAAGTGAGTTCAAAAAGTTCAAAATTCGAAAACTGAAACTGCTCATAGTTATTATTATTTTTTTATTCAATTATTTTTGAATGCGCCGTAGCGCAACAGGTTGGGAACCTGTCTACGGTCCACAGGGTCACAAGTTCGATCCCCGCCTCGGCCTATCAACTTATTTTTTTATAATTTCAAAACCTTGAAAAATCGCTTTTTAAAAAATTTCGAAGCTTTTTCCCAGCACTATTCTTTCGTTGCGTGATTTAGTTTTTGGCTCATGCTTTTTTTGAAAAAGCGAATTTTCCCAGTAAAAATGTTCATTTTTCACCTGATGAGGGTTCTGGAGCATGGCGTCGGCCTCTTGGATCAACTGGGGAAGATACTCGTCGACGACCAAGTCGCACTGAAAAATCTTCCTGATTCCATAGAATATCTTAAAAACTGACGAATCCGCGGTAGCTGCCAAGTGGGGCGCAGACGTTGGTGCGGAGGAAGTCACGGACCTTCAAAATGATCAAAATGTTCGCATTTTTCATGTTCTCCTGGATACCTCAGTCTGGGTTTCCTTGTCCTCGATGAAGGTCTTGACCTCCTTGACGGCGAACTCGCACTCGTCGCAGACGTAGCGGTTCTGAAGATTCAGGATCAGAATTGTTTTTGGAGATGGGGAGGACCTCTACGTTGGTGAAGAGCTTGGCGTCGTAGCGCTTGGCGAGGGCAAGGAGAAGACGACGGAAGCCGTCGATTCTGGGGTTGTTGCAGAGATGGACCTTGGCGCAGACGGCCTTCGCGTCGGCCTGGGAGTAGGATTTGGTAGTTTGGTTACGAAAAAGGATGATGGTAGGCTTTTTTGATAATTTTTTCTAGAAATAAGGGTAAATACGGGGGCCAGGCCACTTTTCAATAATGAGATCGTAGCGTAGGGCCCCCGCAAACCTCGCGCACCCCGCGAAAAAAGTCGCACGTGCCCCCAAGTGGAAAAAGCCGACTTTTTTCAGTTTTCACTTACAAGAATCTTTTTTCAAACAAACTCAATGTTAGAAACCTTCTTTTCCCATCTACTATTCTGTGCGTCGAAGTGACTTTAGGCCAATTTTTCGAAAATTCCGAAACTCCGAGTAGAATCATATCCGTTTTTTAATTTAGAACTTGAAAGATTTGAGAATTGAAAAAAAAAGAAAAAGAGTTTTCATTTTGAAAAGAATCGTCGGTAAGACTTTTTTGGATGCTTCTCATGAATCTGAGAAAATTTGGATAGTCACCAATAAAGGAAAAAAATTGAGAAAGACGACTAGATTTGGTGAGAAAATTAATTTCAAAATGTTTATAATCAGGAAACTTATCATTGATTTTTTTATAACGAGATTCAGTAGAAAATGTTTGGTTTTCGAAAATTATCAGGAAAATCGAGAAATGAAAGTTCTCAGAAATTTTCGTTCAGATTCAGAACACAGAGAAAGTTTCATTAAGACTCGCCGATCAGTAATTTTTATAAGTCAACTTTTTCAATGCAAGTCCCTATTTGACCCGATCTCAGAAAGTCATCTGAAACTCACGAGCCAGGGCTGGAGCTTGTCGAGGAAGATCTCGAGCTTGGAGACGAACATGCGGCACTCGTCGACGTAGGAGGTCTCGTGGCACAGGATGTTCAGCAACATTTTCAGCTCCTGCACCTTCTTCGGGTCCTTGGCCGCGTCGGAGAAGCGCTTCACCAGCTGCAGTAATTTTTTGGAGGTTTGAGAAAGGAACCGCAAAATCATTACTTCTCACAAGTTGCGAAAAAAAGCTTGTTTCTTTGAATTGAAGGAATCACTTTTTTCTACTTTTAAAGACTTAATGAAGACCTAGAGATGGAGATAATCCTTTCCAATTTATTTTTAGGGCGATTCCTACCGACTGGCACTCGTCGCAGCTGGTTCCGACGGGCTTATTTTCGGAGACGCGGTTCGATTCGAGCATCGCCGACTTCTGGAAGGCGAACGTCGCGACGAACAGCGTCGACGCCAGGATCAAGAACTTCATTCTGAAAACACATGATTCAGAATTAAAGAAATAAATAATTTAATACAAACTGCAGAATCCAATAACAAAGACAAGTGTTCGATGAAACTACAGCCAAATCGGAAATTCGCATCAAGACTCGTAAACCTTTGACCTTGTGGAATTGAGATAAAAATCTGTTTTGGAGTTTTTTGAAATTTTGCGCCAAGGCCTCTGAAGGTACAGAGAACTTTCGGACAAAGTTACTATGGAATTTAAAAAATCAAAATGGTTTCATATTCCTCTGTTTCAAAGAGCAATTTCAACATCTTATCAGTTTTTTCAGTTAATTATGTCGATTGAAACTTGGAAAAATCGAAAATCTATGATGAAAGCTTACAACATGCAAATTGAATTTTTAAACGTAATTCTCTCACTAGTGAAGGTTTCATACAACGTTTTTTACCCCCCGGTTAAACTTTTGCTGAAACTTTGCTTAAGTGTACTTCAAACCTTCGTGATTGCAGAGCAAGAAAAAAATTTCTCGCAATGGATCTCGTTTTCGAGTTAGGACACTTCAAAAACTTGAAATAGCACATTTCGGACTGATTCGCGTATTTTGCGGACTTTGAAGGTTCATAACTGGAAAACGAGATCTATTGCGAGAAACTTTCTTTTTGTTCTGGAATCAGGGGGTCCTAAAGTACACTTTACCGAAGTTTCATGAAAATTTCAACCGGGGGGGGTAAAAAAACCTTCCCTTGAAAGAAAATGGCTAAGTTATTTTGGTGATGACAAATGATTTTTCAGAAGGATATCTCTAAACAGGAAGGTCATTCCTGTCAACCTCAGAGACTAAAAAAGTGTCGAAAAACCTTAGAAATAAAATTAGAAGAAAAATGGCCATTTTTCGCGCAAGCTTCAGTCTTACTTACTATATCTATAAGTCAAAAGTCCTCGAAGAAGCTAAAAAAAAGAATCTAGACTCAAAAGCTGAGAAGAAGGTTTGAACTCGTGGGGCTGAATCGGAACGAGCGAATGGGCAAGGGGCGTCGATTGGAAAACATTTGGAGGCAGATCTTCTCGCGGCGAACAACTGTCGGACAGGGCGAGGGGCGGATGACCAGCCGTGCCGAGTCGCCGTCTCACGTGAGCCCCCCAATTTTTGCTGTTTTCATAGCTTTTTCGAGAAGAGTTCCCAAAATGTGATGAAATTTGGCAAGCATCCGGGGATTTGTTGGGAAAAAAGTGAGGAAATTCGTGTAGAACCCATTTTTCGTGCCGGGTGTTCAAGCGAAATCACAAATTTTAACTGAATTAATTTGAACGGATCAAGAAGCAGAAATTTCTTGCACCCCTCTGATTATTATTATCAATAAAGCTTTTTAGAAAAAAATATAAAAAAATAAAAAAATTCCAGAAAATATCCGTAAAATGAAAGATTTATCATAAAAAAATTATCCTGCTCCTCGAAACAAGAAACCTATTTGAAGCAATTTTTGCTGTTTTCCTAGCTTTTTCGAGAAGAGTTCCCAAATATGTAATGAAATTTGGCAAGTATCCGGGGATTTGTTGGGAAAAAAAAATGAGGAAAACCGAAAGAACCCACTTTTTGTGTTTGATATCAAAGCAACTGTGCCTTATCTACATAATAATCACTGAAATTACTGGAAGGGGTTTTTTCCAAAATCCTCCGGTTAACATTACTTTCTGTGCTTGCAGTCAAGAAACATCAATGATTTCTAAAAACTAAAAAAAAAATTTCACGCCCAAAAAAAAACTATTCAAAGTAATTCGAACCTTACTGGCTATTCCAGATCATCTCAGTTTTTCGAAAATGAGAGTTTAAATTTCAGTACAGGCACCAGAAACTTCAAAAAACTGACTCCAAAAAAAATGAAAAAAATAATAGTATTTTTTGGTTGCGACAATTGTTAGAACTTTGAAAAATAACTTCTAAAAAAAATTCACCTTCGTATTTTTACTGTTCCGCTAATTTTGAATATGAAAAAAAAAAAATTCTGATGACCTTTTTTTCATATTTTTTTAAACAGAAGATATTGTTCGAGGAGGAAATCAATCCCAAAATTGATGAAATCGGACAATATTTTGAACCTTTTTCTTCTGAAAATGAAGCTTTCAGGTCAAGAAAAGCTAATGGGATTTTGGGATAAGAATTTTCACACTTCAAAAAATTTCTAATTGCGTTTTTTTTTGTCTAGATCAGGAAATCTCTTAGTTGAGCTCAAGCTTGATACTCAAGAAAACGTCCGATTCGCAGTATTCTCGAAGGTCTATTATTTTTCAAAAGAGCATAAAAAAACCTAATAAAAGTTTCGAAGCTAAGAGTCGTAATCAGTGTTCTATTTATCGTCTAGTGAACATTTTGCTCCAATTCATTTCAGAAAGAACTTTCAAAACTTTTTGAAATCCGTGTTATCAACTATTTTGCATATTACAAAAATTAAAGGTTCAAGATACTGTAAAGCAGTTTCGAAAGTCTCATACGAAGCCAAAAACTGTTCATATCTTCGAAAAGTATGTCTAAAACTCTTCAGAAAGTCTAAAATCTCTCCCAAATCGCCAATAATCCAACAAATTACATTGAAACTTCTCGAGAACTTGAAAAATAGCTCAAGCTATCAGTGAATCATAACAAATAGTATAACACCGATCAATGATCTCAGGAAATCGGAATCAACAAAAGCCGTTGAGATTTCCGATCACCTCTCATTTCCATTGTAACACCGAACAATACAGCAATAAAGAACCTCGAAAAAAGCAGAGGACTGTCCAAAAAAAACCAAGCTGAGGGATTGTTGGGGGAGAAGAAAGGATTCGAGAAGATTTTCAGATTAATGAGGCCGACCAGCATTACTACGGAGAGGCCTGTTTGCTTGGGCAAGAACTCGCGAGCAAGAAAACATCAGCAAAATGTTAAACTTTTAGGTCGAAGAAGGCTCTCGACCGTGTGAGTTTTTGAACTGTTTGAAATAAATTCCGGAATACTGGAAAAGTTGGCCGGTTTTTTAGGAACACATTTTTCAAGTTTACAGATTTGAGAAGTTCTTTTGGCTTTATTGTGTGTTAACGGCTTGAAAGAAATTTTTTCTCCATAGTATAGTCTGTGTGCCACGACATGAATCTTCACGGAACGACATTCCGCTGTTCCGCTGCGTGCGTTCGCGAAGCGTCTTTCCAATCCAGGTCACGCTTTCAATTGATTTTTATCGCTGTGGGAGCACAGAAAAGTAGAGTACCTTAATAAAAGAAAAAAAAAATTAAAAGCACGACCAACGTTCGCAAATGCGCACAGCGGAACAACGGAATGTCGTTCCGTGAAATTCCAAGTCATGGCACACAGACTATAAGATTAGTTTCAAAGTCAGATTCAAAAACTTGTGGTCACTAGCTTTAAAAAAATTCTATAATTTTATATATAACATAATTTGATTTTTAGTCAAAATAAAAAACCTGACCTGAATTTTTTTGGAGAAAATATCTCCAAACTGTGGCCGTCAATACTTGATTTTTCAAACTTACAAACTAAACACAATTGAGAATTCTACTTTGGAGGTTTTTTAAAGACAACTTTGAACATGAAAAACTTCAAAAAATGGTCACTATAATAAAAACAATCGATCTTTTCAATGAGGCTGATGAAACTTCAAACAGTAACAACATATTTTTCTGGAATTTCTCAGTTAACATAAAAATTGCGATACAGTAAACTCTTTTTATCTTGAAAATTATTGAAGTTTTTGCAAATTGAAAAAAAGTTGTTACGAACTCATGAATAAATTTTTATACTCCGAAACTCAAAATTATCTCTGACTCTCCAAAATACAGTTATCTTTCTCACTCTCTGACAAATATTTCATTTTCGCGAGAAAACATGGCATTAAATTTTCAAAGTCCTTCAAAAAATAGATTAATCTGCAATATCACTTCAAAAAGTACTCGAAAAAGTTCATTCAAGGCGAAAATTCTTCAAAAAGTCAAAAAAATGGACTGATTTGATGATCTCTTTCTGGAAAAAGTAAAGACCAAATGAAACTTGCGTCAATACGTCCGATAACAATAAGCACGCGAAAAATCGAGCGTGGTTTCCTTATCAGCTTGATTATAATATATCATCGAAATATCTCAATTTTTTTCCGAGTTAAATTTGGTACTCAGCTTATTTCTGCGGCTTCCAAAAAGTTGAAAAAAAAGAAAAATTTTTGGAAGAATGACTTTTTTCAAGAGTTCTGTGAAACCCAATAAGAACTGAGTTACGGGCGATCAAAATAAGAGGTAAAAATCTCCGAATTTAGTTGAATTTGGTATCAATCGATTGAGGAGATCAAGAAAAAGTAAATAACAAACTGATTTAGTCGTTGTAAAAAAATTTTTTAAAAAATCATATCTCGGCTCAAAATGCTCAGAATCGGGTAAAATGATCTTTTTCATTGTGCTCAGAAAGTGCTCTTCCATATAACTAAGTTGCTAGAAATCGAGTTATAATTTTTTAAAAAAGAACTTATTTAAATTATTCATAACTTTCTTTCTAGAAGCTGAGGAATTTTTTTCGATGCAGATTTTTTTGGACCTCTGACGTCATTTCCTATCGATTGATGTTAGAATCTCGAGAATTTTGACCTTTGGAAAAATCGAAAAAAGTGTTGCTTTGACTGCAAAAGCCAGAAGCTTCTTATCAACATTGAAAAAGGAAATCTTGCTTTTCATAGATTTTTGAACAATCTGTACCTGACCTACTCTTAAAAAAATGAATAAATGAGTGAGAATTTCTAAAAGAAAGAAGAAGTTCCAAGAACTTAATGAGAAAAAAGGATCAAAGAACTGAAAAAAAGTCGCGCGTTAGCGTTTGTTATCAGTTAATCAAAAATGAATGATGATTTGCTGTCGTGGCAGGAGAATGGGCTCTAATTCGCTGCAATCAGTCGACCAAAAGGGCCAATTTATCTCGAGTTTGGTCTTTTTTTGCAATAATCAGTCTGCAAAAGGGACCGTCAAAAAATAATAGTCAGTTTCAAAATATTTTCAGAAATTTTATAAAGTGTATATCTTGAATGACAGCTGATCCCTGTTTCGAGAGCTCTATCAATCTCAAAACATTTAAAATGAAATTGCTAACTGGTTTTTTTTCGTGATCAATGAAATATCAGTTTTTGGGAAGAAAATGACTCATCCGATTCGAAAGAAAACGGAAAAATCGAAAAAAAAACGGAATATTTAGGCGACTTTGAATTTTTCAAACTTTATCGAAAAAGTCTTAAAAAATCGTATAAAATTCATCTTTTTCTGATTTTTTTCCCGGTTTCAAAATTGATTTTTTTCTTGCCTTTCTATGAAGAATCAAAACGTTAGTATGGATTAATACGTCCCGTAAAAAAATTTATAAAAAAATGGAAATAAATCTTTCCTTTTTCAATTTTTTTAATCAATAATCAAAATCTGAATTTGAAAAATTGATTTCAAGTCCTTTTTTTATTAAGAAAATGTTTAGTTGAGTGTTCACTAGAGGGAACTTGATCAACTTCAAATATTCTTAACTCTCAAAATTTTACGAAACGGGACACATAAATGGTTCGAAAATTCTTGCTGTGGTTTTTCAAGGAGCATAGACAAAATTAATCGAAGTCTCGAATCGAAAAGACTTTTTTCAGCCTTTTTTTTGATTTCCTCCAAGAGTTCTGCAACTTGGAACACCAACAGCAAGTAATTTTCAGCAAATCGTACCAATAAATACAGAAATGAAAGAAATAAAAAAATTTTTAAAAAGCAGGAAAATAAAAAAAAAGGAAGAAAAGAGAATTATTCTCGATACGTCCCTTTTTTTCGCGCTCAACACATTTGATCTTAATGTTGATCTACGCAGTAACATTGACACCGATCAAAAAAAAGCATATGTTAGCTGGAATCATATGTTTCAAAAAGCTTACAATTATTCCAATAAACCTTCGAAAACAATTTGAAAACGTTTTGAATCAAGATTTTCTACGAATTCTCAGCGAAAAATATTGCGGTGATTAACCCGGAAATGTATGATAACTAATAGAAAGTATATTATTGCAGGCACAAAAAGCGTAAAAGTCAGTTAGTAGGAAAAAAATTATATCGAAAAAAAGATAAATGTAAAAAAATTAGAAGTACTTTTTTTCAATTTTTTTCCGTGTTAGTTGAACTGAAAAAAACTTCTTTCAAGACGAAAAAAATAATAATTATCAGACAAAAATTTAATAATTCGTACTTGATTCGAAAAAAATTGAACTTTGTACTTGCCCTGACTGCACAACGAAATATGATACTTTCGAGTAGTTCACGAATTTCTTGACGAACTAATAAATAATGAATCCTGAGAAACATAAAACCAAGAAAAACTTTTTTTAAAACATTGATAAAATGTTTTTTTATTAAAAATTAGCGTAAAAACCACCGCAGGAGACAAACGAGTGCAGTGGAGCGCCAATGCACCGAGATTTTTTTCATCCCGGTTTTATTTTTTTTTCGAAAATCCCGGTTTTTTCATAAATTTGTTTTATGATTGTGATATTTATCTTCTTCATTTCATTCTCCAATGAAGCATTCCGAGTGAAATTCATCAAATATTGAGTTCCAATTAATCTGTTTTTAATAAGCTCTTTACTGAATTAAAATGGTTTCTTTTTTTCTTTTTTTGAATGTTTAATTTCTCCTTTCTTGATGATTTCAGGTAACTGAATGGAAAAAAAACAATTTTCTCTAAAAATAACACCAAACGATGAGTAATTCACCTATTCTGTCTCAAAACAATCGAAATTCCAATCGTTCCTGAAGTCTTCCATCGGGTTGATTATTCAGCCGGCTTGTCATCTCTGATAAAACCGATGATTGACACACTTTTGGCCGGTTGCCATCTCGTTGAAATGGGTATTTGGACGTGGGTGTCAGGTTCGCCTCAAAAGCAAATATTCGGGTGAAAATGGGGGCGTGTCCTGGCCAAAGAACATCTTGTGAAATTTCCGAACGCTTTTAAGCCCTGCGTGGTTGGGTTTTGCTTATTTTGCACGGTACTGATGTTTTGAAACTGTTGAAGTTCTATTTGAAGAGCCAGAAAACTTTCAGCCTTACTTTTCGTTTCAGTTCATCATTATTCTATTTTTTCCTGAGTGTTATCTTTGCTCATTTCGATGATATTGGTGTTTCAAAATGGTTGGAATCAAATTTAAAGGCTAAAAAAACTAAAAATCCAAGTCCTTCACCGGTCTTTTTGAGTTAGCTTTCAAAAATTAGGTCAATTTATCCAAAAAATTTTTTTTTATTTTCTAAAAGTCTTCGAAAAGAAACTTTTCGCCAAAAACCAATCAAATCGGGACAAGGGCTCTTCAACCCCGATTTATAACCTTGAAAATTGTCTCCAGTCGAAAAAGACTCTGAGGAACGCTTGGAAACTTCCGATGACTCATCCATTCCATTTTTTAGTAATTGCAGGAGTTTTGAGCCTGATTTTTTTCGAAAATAATGAGTCATGCTCTTTATCGAGGCTATAAAAAGGAACAGTTGACTTTTCGGCCTTTTATCAGTCACGAGTCCTTCCTGTTTTTCTTGATTTTTGAAAAGAATGTCAAAAAGGGGTAATTGCTCTATCGAATCTTTCCTGATGCCGTTTTAAAAGTGATTCCCCGAAACTCAAAATAGCCGTCGGATGAAACAAAAACTCAATTTTGGAGAGTCAGACATAATTTTGTAGTCCACGGAAATTAATTTGAACACGGCCAAAAATTCCAACCCAAGTCTAACCTATCCTTATCACCTCAAATTTCACAACTTTACTCATACCCAAAAAATATATTTACATTTTTCCTCGTCGCTATCAACCAAAGTCAAACAATTCCGTCCTCGCCTTCATTTTTTTGCCTTTTCCCTCATAAATAGCAAAATGCTCTTTCCATTTCAATTTTTTGAAGCTTTTCAGAAATTCATAACCTGGTTTTTTCGGCGTTGAATAGGTGGTTGAGCCGTTCTCAGTTGAGAATGATGAAATTTCTTTTTTCAAGAAGGCGAAGATCGTTTAATTTTTAGGGTATGGAGCTCGGCAAGTTTTGAAATTTCATAGAAAAAGCCAAGGTTCTATGAAAATATTTACCTAACCCCAAAATTTTTGAATATCTCGTTCATTTCCTCAAAGGAATAATTGTCTTTTTCACTAGAAGAAAAAAAACTCTCAAAAATTTTCGAAACAGAAACTAGAAGTGCTTTAAAGGCGCAGGTGCCATAGAAATCACTTCAAGACCAAAAAACTGTTTCAGCTTCTGCGCCTATAAAAATCTTCTGTACCAGAAAAAAAATCTCAAAATCCTCAAAATGCACAATTTTCTAGTTTTTGAAGAACCTTCACAGTAAACACGAACAATCGAAATCTATTAAAATGGGCCATTTTGGAGCTTTGAGCCCTCATTTTTCGAAAACTAGGAATTTTTGCAGGAGGAGACTTTCAGGGTCTTTTTCTGGTACATCGTGCAACGTTCTGACAAATTTTTAAAGAATTTCTAACAAAAAAAAAGTGAAATGACCTCCTTATTGAGAAAAAAAACTCGGAAAGTTTTTCGAAATGTTTCAACACTCTCTAGATTTTTTCAAACTCCTGAATTTTCGTTTTGCAATCTTTGAGCTTCATCTGATCCCCCGAACCTTCCCAAGCCTCTACAATATAGGATCAATCATTACTGATACTATCAGCCGATTAATCTCACCTAATACCCGCCTCACAATCAACACAAAAAGGTTTGTCAGCCTCGTTTCCGTCTGTTTGCCTTTTTTCGCTCAAAAGAGCAGAAAAATGGCCAGGAAAACGTGGCTGATTCAGCCGACATTTTCAAACTCGTTTCGTGAAGCACGTTTGTTTGTACATAACTAAACTGTTTTTCGGAACTTTTTTAACAGTTTTAAATGTAATTTATGGTAGTCCGTAAAAGAACCCTCGACCAGAGATAGATAAACTGTACTCTAATTATTGAAATAAGTGCTTCTAATTTCAATATTTGAAGAAATAAAACTTGGAAAAAAAAATCTATAAAAAATCTGATTTTTAAAGCTCCTCATCACACTGCTAGATGAACCTATCCGTTTTTGAATGAAAAATAGAGTATGGTTCAAATTTTGCTCGCAACTGGAAAAACATAAGCAAAGTCGGAAAAGGTGGAAAGAGGCTCCATAAAAATGTTCCTTTAGGTTGACGAAGGCTCCTTTTTTGCTGCCTTTTGCGCCGTTTTCTCGGCCCTTATGGACCATTTTTGCTGCCTCTCTCTTCTTCCACCATTTCTTAAGCCTTTAAAATCCCAGAAAATTGGAAGGCTCGATGAAGGGGACTTTTGATGCTTTTTTGCGGCCTTTTTGCGGCCTTTCTGAGACCTTTTTTGAGCCCCTCTTTTGGAGCTGTTCGAATAAAATGAAAAAATTCGGACTTTGCCCGAGAATAATGGTACAGGCCCATTTGAAAAAGGCCCATTTGATTATTTTTTCTGTTATGCGCCTCAAGCTGCTCATTTTTCAAAACGAAGCTTCTTTTTTTTTGTTGTTGAGACCAACCATACTCATTTCCTAACGTTTTTTATGAATTTCTCGAAATTTTTTAAAATTCCTTTTTATAAAATTCGTTTAAAATGGACTGCTTATCCCGTTTTTCCTATTTTTTGAAACGCTGTTTTTTTTCTTCTTCTGTTAAGCCCATGTGAAATTTAAATCATTTTAACTTCTTCCAGTTTTTTCTTCAAGGTTTTCTTGAATACTTCCTTTTTTCGTAAACTTCGCGTAAAATACGTGTAGTCTGTGGGCCACGACTTGAAATTTCACGGAACGACATGCCGGTATTCCGCTGCGTGCGTTCGCGAAGCGTCTTAAGAGTATAGGTCACGATTTCAATTTATTGTTATTGCTGTGGGAGCACATGAAAGTAGAGTTCCTTAAAAAAAGAAAAAAAAAAAAGATTTTTAAGCGCGACCAAGGTCCGCAAAGGCGCGCAGCGGCACAACGGAATGTCGTTTGGGGAAATTCCAAGTCGTGGTACACAGGCTATACGAACCGTTTTTTTCTGTTTTCTCTACCTTCTGATCATTCCCAGAAACAATGCCGAACTGCCCGAACTGCTCGAAGCCGGTGTACTTCGCCGAACGAGTTTCGTCTCTCGGCAAAGACTGGCACAGGCCCTGCCTCAAGTGCAACAACAAGACTTGCGGGAAGACTCTCGCCGCCGGGAGTCATTCTGAAGTGGGAAATATTTTTCATAATAATCTCAAAAACGCCGTGGCCGCATATAGAATGGCTTGCCGCGGTGCGGTTGCGTCGCGTGTACCTCAATAATTTCGGAGTGCTCGGAAAAATGGATTTATTGATTTATTGAGTTCTCGAAAAGTTTTAAAAGAGTAAAAAGAATTTAAAAATAGGACATATTCCTCTAGAAACTCGGTTTTTTTTTGGAAAATGTTTATAACAGGCTTTTCTTGAACAATTTTTCAAGTTCGCTTTCTTTTTTGAGCTCATTTTTTTTGAGAAATCTTTAAAAACTAACGCTAGGAAAATATTGAAATTTTCTAAAACCGTTATGAGTTTTTTTTTTCCAACTTTTTAAAGTCACAATTCAAAGAAAACCCAATTTCAGCACGAAAGCAAGCCCTATTGTAACCGTTGCTACGGAGCCATTTTCGGGCCCAAGGGATATGGTCATGGAGGAACGGAATCGCACACGTTCCTTGGTGGAAGCACCGGAAAGTAACTTTCGCTCTGCTGATAATATTTCGTTGATTACGGTAGCTGCTCATTCTGCAAACACGCTGACGCTTTATTTTTTAAGATTTTTGATATTTTTTGGAGGATTTTTTGTGTAAAGAGTTCAGTTAATGATTTTAGAACTCTTAAATTTGGAAAATTGTTTTTTGAAAGCAATTGCGCTCTAATGAACGTTTTATTATTTTTTTATTTTTTTATCAATTGAAATTTGGATGTTAGAAATCGCAAAACCTGCCATTCCATTGTACATTTTGCACGCAAATTAGTAAAATATTCTTTTTCAAAATTTTTCCAGTATTTGGTAATTTAATACAACCTCAAAAGACTCAAACTTCACTGAAAAAAAAATTACTTTATTTGTAAAAAGACAAGAAAAAAATTACATTAAAAGCTAACATGCAATAAACAAATACAAATCCATATCACATGGAAAAATCAAACTGAATCAAGTAAAGAAAATAAAAATTGTCTACCAGATGTGAACCCTTGGGGATTACGGTAGCGTTGTTTTGAAAACGAAAAAAAGGCACGATTTACAAAGTCAAAGTCAAGAAAATAGGGTTAGCGTCCGACCCGGATGGAAAGCAAAAAAATTGAAGACGATTTTGATGGTTTTTTGGTTTGAGCAACGACTTTGGCTAGATGATTGAGCAAACTACACAGAAACGGGAAGGCAAGGGACCAAGAAACTGGGAAAAAAGGGAGGGATCAGTAGATATTCGGGTCGTCGTACCAATGACGCCTTTGGTCGGTCAGTCCGGGAGTGTAGCTGTAGCGGTTCAGGGCTGTCGATGGGTCTCGCGACGAAGAACCTGACCGAATTCTCCATTTTTATTTTTTTATGAAATGATGTCAGAGGTTTCAGAATTGGTGTGTTTTTCGTTCGAAATTATTTGAAATAAGTAAAATTGAAACTTGAGGGACACAGAATAAAAATTTCGGTTCTACAAATAGATAAGCGTCGTTGTAAGATGTTCTGGAAAGGTTCAAAGACTTTTGTGATTTCAAACCTGGATACTTTCTGTACTGTGCGACGTAAGGTTCCCTGGGACTGGAAGAAGCGGCAGTGGCGGACGAAGGATAGGCGCTGGTTCTGAATACATATTCTGATGTCCGAAAAAAATCAATGACATTTTGAACCAAGGCTAAGTTGCTCTACTGTACTATCTCTAAATTTACTGTGAAAAATCGCCATGGCCGAGGCTTGGGCGTCCGGGTTTTCGGCCTAACTTTTCGCTAACTAGGGAACGTTTTTTACCCCCCTGGTTAAACTTTCGCTGGAACTTTGCTGAAGTGTAGGACTCCCTGATTCTAGAACAAAAAGAAAATTTCTCGCAATAGATCTCGTTTTCGAGTTAGGACACTTCAAAAGCCCGAAATAGCGCTTTTTTGGCAGAATTTGCGTATTTTGCGGACTTTGAAGCTCCATAACTCGGAAACAAGATCTATTACGTTTCCTGTTAAGAAGCATGCGCAGGCTCGTGCCTGGCCCGGTTTAAAAAAAAAATTCAAAAAAACCCCACAAAAATTTTTTTCTCGAAAAAAATTTTTTTGTATTTTTCATGTTTCTATTGAACTTTAAGAGAAAAAAACGATCACAATTGGGAATTTTTTTCATATTTCGTGTGTCTGGTATGTATTTGACTTGGAGAAAGTTTCCGCTTTTTCGGCCGTTTTTACTTGAGGACTCGCTAAAGCCGGGCCGGGTCGGGCCTCAGCTGACGGGCCGGCCCTCATACAACCCTGGCCGGGCCCTTTTTCTATTTCAAGCGGGGAAGTATTAAATTCACGGAAATTGAACAAAAAAGGCTTCCAAAGCTTTTTTTAACAAAATGAGAAGAGGGAAAAAATTGAAGACTGAACTTTTTGCACCTTTTTGGAATCATTGAACGCTATAGACTTTTTTTTGAGGAATTATTTTTGTCCGAATATTGGAATATTTGTTCTTCATGCTTACCCTTCAAAAATGAGCTCATTCGGAGCCACTGAATTTTTCGACTTTTGAGGGTCCATAGCTTTTTTCACCTAGCTCCTCGGCAGTTTTTGAGACCGGATTTGAGATCAGCATGAAAAACTACATCTAGAAAACTTGGTGAGAGAGAGAATATTTCCTGGTTAGCCGAAAATTGCTTTACAACTTAAATTTTCCTCTCTGTTTGTAAGAAAAAACAGAAAATTCTCTTCTTGCCAGTTCAACTTCACACTGTCAACCCAACTTTCCTGGATTTTCGAGAAAAATATACCGATTAGCGCTGTAGTAGTCAGCATGGCTAGACGGGGCATCGGACTTTCGGAACAAAGATTTGATTCTTTCGATCGGCGAGCTGGGACGCTTCGTGTATTGGCTATCATCGTAGCTGAAGACCATTCAAGATGATTTTCCTTCATTTTGGAGCTCTTACCCATTGGTTATGAGCTTCCCATCGGCGCCAAGTCGGACTTCGCTCGTCTTTCGACGATTGAACGACAAAAGCGATCTCTTCTTCTTGTCTGAAAAGAGTAGAGATCGAGAAAGTTTTGGAAGTTAAAGAGCGAGCTTTTTTTTTCTCTGAACGCTCTCTTGTTCTCCGGTGATCTCTCGCTCTCAAAGGCTCCAAAGTAGACTCAAAAACGAGAAAGAAAAGTGACCAGCGCTCGCCGAAGGAGTTTCTCGTGACGACGCTCCGATTGACGGCGCCCGATTGGTCGTCGTCAAAGATCCGCCCAACTGAAATAAAATCCGAATTTTCCAGACACCCAGAACTCTCACTGAGAAGGTGAGGTACAAAAAGCAGTTTGTGAAAAAAATATTTGAAATTAATAGGGAAAAAAATCAAAAAAATTTGCGGTTGATCCAAAGTTAGAATGATAGAAAAAAATGTCATGCATATTTTTAAAAAAATCTGAAAAAAAGAAAAAAATGTGCAAAAAAACCTGAAAATAAGTGTTAATAGATAATATTCCTTTGCATTTTTCAAAAAAATTAAATAAAAATGAAATATTGAAAGTACTGCAGTTAGTCGACCCATGATTTTTGAAACTCCCTGATCCCAATTTTAGCATTTTTCGTTCTATGAAACTACAAGCGTTATTTCCGGACACTGTGGTTCCAAAAATAGTTACCGTCACATGATAAAAATTTCCAACAAATCGAGGCAAACATTGAAAATTTGGAAAGAAGCTTTAAATTTTAATAAAAAAACACTTGAAACAGTTTTTTATGTTCATTAGAGCGCAATTACATTCAAAAAAATATTTTTATTCTCGTGTCCTAAAATCATTTAATGTAAACTTTTACATGAAAAAGCCTTCAAAAAGTCGTGAAAATTTTCAACACTAAAGCGTCAGCGTGTTTGCACAATGAGCAGCTACCGTAGTTTCAAAAAGTGTTATCAGCAAAACAAAAGTTTCTCCGAGGCGAAAAAAAACATTAAAACTTTTGTCATAATTCTGATTGTGACCGTGATAGAAAAAGCAGAAAATCAACTGAAAACAGTTCAGAAAAGTGTTTTTATAACATCATGCCGCAATTTTCCCAAAAAAGTGTATACTATAAATTTTTTTTCCCTCTCATTTTTCAACTCAAAGTTATTTTACGTCAAAAATCTGTGTTCCAAGGAAGCTTCAAACAACAAAAAACTGTTTAAAATCAGTTGAAAGGCTTTCGCGCTCCATGGCTAAGTTTGAAACAAAAATAATTCTTCTTGGTCCTCGGTAACGCATAATAGATTTACTGGGCATTTCTAGTGACCACTTTAGGGGCTTCGGAACTCCTAAGTGATCCCTAGGAATGCTCAGAAACGTCCGCAGGCCTTACGTAGCTATTTTTTATAACCTTTCAAAAAAAAGTTAACATCCCTAAAGTGATCATTCCAGGACCCTGCACAACTTCTAAAAAAAAATTTAAAGTTATGAGAAAAAAAAATTAGAGATCAGCGCCAAAGGAGAGTCTACATTGAATGATGAATTTCCCGTTTCTCTGGCGTCTCTTGTGATCGCCGTTGAACCCTCACTTTCATTGAGGCATTTTTTAAAGAGCTAAACTCAAATATCGACATGCAACTTTCAAAAAAAGGTTAATTATCGTGGGAATTCAGATTGTTGGCACGCGTTGCTGACCTGCCGCTGCGGGGAGACGCTTTTCTCGAAGGAAAGGTGCCGTTTGAGCCGGTCGATGACCTGTAGAATGCTTCGTGACAGGGAGAAATCAATGAATGAAAGGAACATAGAATTGGATGGAACTGTTGGCCGCGCTCCTTTCTGCCGTTTACGCGTGCAACATGCGTAGAAGTCGAAAGGACATTTTCTGACAGGACACCGCAAAAAACTACGTTTTGGGAGTGGAAATCAATGTGATTGGATGGACGAGACCGACTGTTGGAATCTCAGAAAAATGAATAATTTTTTAAATTTTCCATAAGAGGGTCAATCTCGTCCATTTCTATGGTCTGTTCCTAAAAGATAGGATTTATTACCGATCGAACTGGACCAGCTGAAGAGCTTCCAACAGCACCGGTTGAAGATTCTCGCGGATCCAAGTCAGAGCTCTGGAAATCTCTTCTCAATGTTTTGGTATTTACTGAGAAAGGCCACTATAGGGATTTGACGTTTTAATGGCCTCTATAGGGGTCAAATTAGTGGCCACTTAAGGGGTTAAAAGTTAGTAGCCCCTATAGAGGTCTAAGTGCTACTTCTAGACCACTAAAAATCCTAGTGGCCACTTTAGGGGTCAATGGATCAGCATAACTGGTCCAATCTGTTTGTTTCAGAATTGTCAGAGTTACTGGAAGGAACACTGGATGAAAAACTACTGAAATGGTCACTAAAACAGAAAATAGTGGCCACTTTAGTGTCCTCTCCAAGTAGTCCTTGGCGAGCCTCTTTAGTGGCCACCCTGGAGTTTTCCCATTCCAGTGCCAAACGAACCTGCTTATTCTTCAGAATTCCCCTCGGCTGGCCTCTTTCGTCGAACGAAACACTGGAACGGCCGTTCGAAGAATCGTGATAATTCACGTAGGAATAATCGGGAGCATCCGGGGTCATCAACCGCGATCGGTTCACTGGAAAATCATCTATTTTCATGAATATTCGATTTCTGAAGTATATATAGATTTTAGAGGTTGAAACAGAAACATAAAGATAGGAAGAGGGTGAGAATAGATATAGGAGAGAGAGAGTGAAAAAAAGTGTTTTTGAAAGAAAAGTCGGAAAAAAGAAGTGCTCGTGCTAGAAATATCTATCATACCGTTGGACCGTTCTTCAGTCGCTGCTGTTGATTTTTGCTCCCCTTCAAAATTACTTCGTTTCAAGAGGTAAATCTCATTCCAAAGCAAGAATTGAGCGAAAAAAAGATAAACAGAGATTTTCTAAAGGCTTCTTTGAAAACAGAAACGAGATTCAATTTGATGGCAAAACTTGAAAATCTCGAAAAAATATTGAGAAAAGCTAAATTCACGTACTTTTTCCCTACTCGATTGTCCCTGTAAATGGAAATTTTTTTTCAAATACCGTGAGAAAATTTTTTCAGACTTTGAGAAACTGATCGGAACTTTCTACTTTATATTTTTATTATAAAAAGAAACTGCTCACGGATAATGAAATTATAGAAAATGATGCAAAATGTTTACAACTATTAATCTTTTATCTAAGGCTGACAATATTGCGTTTTGAAAATTTTCAAATTTTTTAATGCGTGAGAAATGCGAGAGAAATGCGATGTCGCATCAAGAAAAATGCAAGAACGATGCGGTTCCTTTGCGATGTCGCCATTGTACCGCCATAATCTTCCGCAAGAATGAGTATCCAAATGAAAAGCGAGATCACAGGCGATGCATTGACGATATCGCAAAACGTGCTGCTTTGTAGCGGGGCCCGGTCTTTGGCGCGATATCGCATTTTTCTCGCCGCAAGTTTTTATTTTGAGAAAACTGTTTTAAAAGTGCATGAGAAACACCAGAGAAATGCTTGTTCGGGGCGGCGACAACGCGGTTCATTTGCGACATCGTCATACCGCCCGCGACATCGCTCTTATCTCGCGCGGAACTAGACAGTTATTTTCGGTGAACCATTCATTTTTGCTAATAAAAAGAGTATACAGAACGTATATGAAGTAAAAACGGACCACTGAAGTCGAGATCGACCTTGTTGCGGTCCATCGAACGACTTCTGTTATAAGCTCTTCTGTCAGCCTCGTTCAAGGCAGAAACGACGCGGCGAGTTGACGGCCGGAATCTTTAAAAATGCGATCACCGTTTTGAGAGGTTTATTCAATTTCCTACCGACTTGCGCCGCCAGACGGCTGCTCTGTAGTGACCGCTGAGATCCCGTAATGATCATTTCCAGGAGTGGCTGGAAAAAAAGAAAATAATAAACAGTCAATTTTTCAAAAGATGAAATTATTGGAAACTAACATGAACGCTCTCAAAAACCTAATTATCTTGTAATTGTTTTTTTTTTCAAGTTGAGAAATCCTCACTGGCTCGATTATCGTTGTCGAATCTCCTGTAGGTGGAATAACTTTCGACTCCAGGCCTCATGACGTCATCGGTCCTTCTGTAGCCGAGAGTTACCGGCCGATCCGAATAATAGGAAGACGGGCGGTACGAGGTCGCTGCCGTTCTGGAAATTAATAAAACTTGCGATATACTTAAAAGGAAAAAATTATAACATATTGGAGGGAGAAAAAAAAATTGAAAATCAGCTAAACGTGAAACCGTTTAGATAAATTATAAACATTTAATTATCGAGAACCACTAAGAAGTAGCAAGAAAATTAAATAGTTGTGATAACATCCCCCGTTTTTTTGTATAACTGTTCAGAAAATTAGAAAAAAAGGTTTTTTTGCCGTTTGTCGTGGGTTGCTTTGTTTTTGGCCGCAAGCACCACGTGCACACCAAACATTTTTCCTTACGCGCAAAGTTCACGTCAATTTTTTTTTTTGACAATGACGTGTTTTATTTAAAATCTTTTTTATATTCCTCACTATAAAAAATCTTCGAGGAAATTCGGCAAACGTTTTTTTTTCTTTCTTTTTTGTCAATTTCCGTATTTTCTCCTATTCAATTTGTTTGGAATATTCTCACGGCGTTGTGTGCAAGGTATTCCTTTCTGCATCCCGTTCAGCTCTCGTTTTGTAGACCTCAAAACGACGTGGTTCACTCGCCCAGTTGTTACTCTGAAATGTATATTTCTGAGCCTATTAATATTTTTTTGATAATCTTAAAAGCATAGGTCATGTTAGAATTAAATACCGCTCATTTTTTCTACCTTTATTTGAAAGGTTCAAGGCAAAATATAATGAAAACTAACTCTAAATCAGGTTCTTACACAGTGTTAGCTTTTTTCTTTATATTAATGTGACTAGAAATATTTTTAAGCATCCTAAAAGTATGAATTTTCGCTTGGCGGTCGCTTAAGTGGCCTCTCAGCTATATCATTATCATTTGTTGAAAACTTCCCATCCAGGTAAACAAATCTTGATGAAATAGACAACATAAAAATATGAAATGAAACGTATTTTCCATTTGAATCTTTTCCACAAACACATCACGACAGCAAACTCGTCCTTCGAAGATTATCACAGATTTTCACGATATGTCATTTAAAATATGTTCATTTTTATCAGAGCCTCGTTTTTGGTAGCGATCGGAGAAGCTTAAAATTATCAATAAACTCAGTAAATTGGAGGAAAAATGAATTCAACGAACATCGTGGTCGAATTTTCGTCCATAGCTTGGACTGGCGTTTGGCGCCGGAATGTAGGTACGATCGTAGGGATTTCTGAAAAAATGAAATAATTTTGAGGGGGAATGATTTTACGCAGAAAAGTACTGACAGGTATCTTTTCAGTTTTTCAATTTTTTTTTCTAATGGAAACCCTATTTTTCTGTTTCAAAGTGAAATTTTGAATTTTAGAAAAGTTGTACTGATTATTGTTCGTTATTTTCTTACAGGTCTAAGTCAATCAAAACTTGAAATCATCAACAACCTAGATTTAAAAAAAAACAACAATTTCTAAACTTGAGAACTTTGAATCCACTGCGCTTAAATGTCAAAACCCTAAAGGGGGCACTAAAAATTAAAAAAGGCCACTTTTGCTAGCATAAGTGCCCCCCAAAGGGGGAGGGGAAGGGGCGCCCAAAGGGGAATTTTCTAGGGACCCTAAGGTTGCCTCTATAGGGACCATTCTAGGGTTCTCAAGAACGGATAAATTCATTAATTTTTTTAAAAAAATCAATAAAAACTCAACAATCCATTTTTCTCTGTTTTTCAAAACAACCGCTATCATCTTTTAAACGACTTGAATTTTGAAATTTCCTTTTTCCAAGCCTTTTTCCGATTCAAACCATCCAACAAAGGCCTCCGACCTGTATTTCATGTCGACACGATCAGAAACGAGGGAATAAATAAAAAACAGCTCAGGAACCACTAAAAAACGAGCCGAGAAGGGACAAAAAGTGTTCGTGTACGGTGGAGCGAAACGGACAAAAGGCAGAGAAAAAAGGAAGGCCGAAAAGCAAATTACGCCGGGTTTTGGACGGTGTGACAACATTTTTGTGTGTAATTTTGGGACAAACGAGGAACACTGAACACTTTGCTTGACCAGTGAGATCGAAATAACAAAAGGAAAATATGAGGAGAATGATAATTGAAGAAAGGATTTACCTGTGCTCGAATGGGTCATAGGAGGTGGATTTGCCCCGCTCTTCTCGGCTCACAGCAGCCGACTGAAAACGGTTTCACTTGATTAAAAGCGGAAAAATATTACTTTATCGATTACGTTTGATTTAAATTTCTTGAGGAGTTATAGAGAATATAACCTGACTCATAACAGGCTGTATTTCACTTCCGTGCCCCCTATTTATTCAGGTGGCTTTCTAAGCCGCGGAAATCCATAATATTATTCGAGTTTTTTAAAGTACATTTAGTAGGAAATTCATTGCCTATCTTTTTGCCTAGCTCCAAACGTTAGACAAAATCGCGGAGAATCGTAGAAATCGCTTTACAAAAAATTCGAGAAAGATTAATCGATCTGATTTCTAGTTCAAATGCTACCAATTGATGAATTATACATGCTCACCCAATTTCGAGCCTACCGGACTTCTCTGCATCAAGACAGATATAAAAAGATTTTTATTTTGCTTTTATCATTATAGTGTGGCGCATTAATGTTCAAAAAAATAATAAATGTATTTAAAAAAATCGATTTATTATCATTAAATTTCTGGAAAGTAGATACCATCCCTAATCATGCAACATTTTGGACCTTGTCTAAACCCAAAAAATTCTTTTTTTTAGCTCTTGAAACAGAAAAATGCATTTTCCTACATGAAAAAGAGAAAGATTTTTATGAAAACTAGAAATTAGGAAAAAGTTTTTAAAAAAACTCAAAATAGTCTGAAAAATGATAAAAAAAATTGAACGCTCAGAAGACGGAAAAGCGGTGATTTTTTGAATTAATTTTTTGAGAACCTCTAAATTTTTTAAATAAGTTAAAAATCTACGATAATAGGAAAAAATTACCCAATCCAAGTTGTAAATGAGCATGGAATTAGGCGGGGCACGGCCCAGACGAAATGTTTCCGTGCCGCAAAAGGCGAAACGCCCACACGCGACAAAAACACCGTCATTAGGCCACGCCCACTTTTTTTTCAGCCTTTCTTTTTTCTTCTCACGAAACGCCCAAACATGAGGAACACAGCTGATTCCTCCTATCAGATTAGGAATGGAAAGCTTTTGGTGGAATGAAGATAGGGATGATTTTTAATGCAAATAAGGGTGAGGTATTCAATTTTATCTCTTTTTAAATTTAAAATGTGAAGCGAACGGCTTTAAAAACAATTTTATAAGAATCGCAAAGGTTTATGGAGCATTATGATAAAAAAATAGTTATTGATTTTGAGATTTAAAAATTTTTTTCAAACTTTTGCCGTTTCAAAACTCAATTTTTTTCAAAACTTATTGTTGAAAAAAAGCATTAAATAGCGTACAATTTGCCCTCTGAATCAGAAAAAAATTTTTCGTGAAAAAAAATAAAAAAATAAAGATAGATTTTTTTGAAATTTTTCGAAGATTGTATGGAAATTTTTGAAAAAAATCCTGCCAAAAGAATTATTTTTTTCTAAATTTATTTCGTAGCTAGCTTTGCGATTGAAGTTTTGATTTTTAAATTTTTCGAATAAAATTTGAAATTATATTCAATTCAACGCAGACTTGAGACAAAAAAAGGACCTATTGGGACCTCTAAACCTCTACTTTTTTTCACACTATTTCTCTAATTATCTTACAAGGCAGATCTTTCAACTTCAAGGTTGGGATTTTCTTAAAGGCCAGAACACTACTTGATGTACCGAAAGAAGATTCTGAAAGTACCAACCCGCCCAACTTCCTAGTTTTCAAAAAAGGACACCTAGAATCCGGGAAAATAGGCCATTTTGAAGCTTTGAGCCCTCATTTCTCGGAAATTAGGAAGTTTTGAGAGTTTAGACCTTCAGAATCTTCTTTTGGTACATCAAGGAGTGTTTCAACTATTTTCAAAAGAATTCTTAACTGTAAAGTTAAACGAACTTCCTTGTCAAGTCAAAGGTGAATGAACCCTAAATGAGCCAATAACTTTCAAGCTTAGAAAGATATAAACTTTGGCGCATTTCACGCAGTCATTTCCACACAACGGTATCAAGTTTGACGATGTCGCTCGTAATCATTAATTTGATTATAATGCCGAAGACGGCGGTTTTTCTTCAAACAGGTGCGTCGTTATTTCGCCTTCCATAATGCCCCCCACACGTCAAACTATACAGTTTTGGTAGGGAAACACCTTCTCGTTTCTCGCTTTCTGATTCATTTGTAATCGTGGGCAAAGACCGGTAGTGAAGATAATTAGATAATTTTCATTGTTGTGATAACTGACAGGGGAGGTCATTTAACTTTGCGGTTGGAAATTCCCTGAAAAATCGGCCAGAATACTCCTTGATGTATAGTCTGTGTGCCACGAGTTGAAATTTCATGGAACGACACTCCGCTGCGTGGCCGTGAATGCGTCTTCGCCTTTGCGAATCTCGGTCGCGCTTTCAATTTTTTTAAAATTCCCATTTTCACTATTTTTATTTATATTTTTAAAAAAATAATAAAAAAACATAATTATTATGATGAACATCTAGAATAAAGAAAAAAAAAATGAAAACGCGACCGAGTTTCGAAAAGGCGAGATGCTTCGCGACAGCGCGCACAAGAACCACAAGAACAGCGGAGTCTCGTTCCATGAAATTTCAAGTCGTGGCACATCGACTATACCAGAAGAGGATCCTGAAAGTATCAACCTGCACAAGCCCCCAGTTTTCGAGAAACAATGGCTTAAAGCCCCAAAATAACCCATTTTTATGGGTTTTTAGGGGGGTTTTTTTTTGACTTAGACGTCTTTTCCCAAAACCGAGGAAGTTGTGCAGGTTGAGGCTTTCAGAGTCCTCTTCTGGTACACTAAGGATTGTTCTGGCTATTTTTTTTATGAAAATCCCAAGCGCCAAGTAAAATGACCTCTCTTGTGAGTATTTTATTTGATAGGAACTCTTCGAGTAATTTGGCCGAATAGTTCATTCATCACTTGGTTGGCTACGGAGGCGCTTTGAAACCGAAAACTTTTACTTCAAAAATATTCCTTCTGAAATTTGAAAGAAAACTTTAATTTTTTGCAGACCAATGGAAGAACAATCCGGCATTCACTCAAATTGATGAAATAAAATTTTAAAGCTTTATTATTAGGATCAGAAACAGTGAAAACACTTTCGAAAATCTATTTCAATCTATTTTCCTTTCTTTTTTATTTTTGAAAAATGCGTAATTTCATGGATTTGTTGTCATTAGATAATGGTGGGGAAACCAGAAAAATTATAATTTTGCATTTTCATCAACTTTGAACTCTCTTTCTTCTTTAAAAAGCTTACAGTATAAACTCTTCTGAAAGCTGGTAAATTCCATTAATATTTTTCAATTTAAATATTGAAAATGTACAAATTTAGTCTTATTCGACTCTGTTTAAAGTCTATTTTCTTACAGAAACTCTAAAAATCTCACATATTTAGTTGGAGACGAAGGCCTGTCGTGAACCCGATAGCTGTCGTCATGATACCGGGGACGAACGTAGCCGAGGAGAGAAGAGCCGTGAGCAGCTCCTGAAGGAAATATTCTTAGGAAAGTTCCATAACCTATTGAAAAAGAAAATCACCCATAAACTCATGAAACACTTCGAGAAACATCAAAACATATTTCGGATTGTCAAAATTGATTCAAAAGTTGACTGGAAAGTTAAAAAAAAGTTCAGAAGTGTGTAGCCCCCCTCCCTGACACACTCCTACAGTGATACTGTGGTACTGTAGCTGGGATTACTGTAAAAAAATATTCCTGTAGGTTTGGTGGTGTGAGGGGGACTTCAGTAAAATTCAAACAAAAAAACGTATAGATTCATTTTTTTCTATAAAAGTTAAATTTGTACATTTTTTTATATGCTCTTTAACTCATTTCAATATTTTTTTCATGAAATCTCTTGGAAAATCGATAAAAAAAATTCAAGTTTTACCAGTATGATGAGCGTAGAATGGATCAATCGGTGAGAAGGCTCGATCTGAAAAAAATTCGAAATTCCATCTCTACTCGAATTTCCACACAAACCTTCATAAGTGTGCTCCACCGACGGTCTCTCAAGAGCCCTGAAATGAAAAAAGAAGGATAAAACTTGAAAATCCTTCATAAAATAAATCAAAAAATCAAAAAATTTGGTCAGTTACAACTAGTAAGAACTCCCAAAAGCTGGTAAAGCACAGGATGGGCGAAAAAAAAAGCGACTGAACTAAAAAAAGCATAAAATACGCATAACAGAGAATTAAAAAAAATCGAGGAATGGTGCGGAAAAATTCGTGATTGACCGCGACGCAGCCGCCGACGCGTTTAAATTTTTTCTTATCATTAAAAAAAAAAAAAATATCCTTGATTGTTTTAAAATACGGTCAGAAAATCTGATTTTTTTAACGTTTTTTCTTCACAACTAACTTCAAAAGAAACTAATGCCCCTTGAAAAAAAAAACTCTAAATGTCTCGTTTAATACTGTGGTCGCATTTGGAATGGCTAGCGGAAAATCTTAAGCCAGGCCATTTTCAAAAAAAAAACCATACAACCAACTTGAACTAAATTTAAGGCTATCTAGAGAATTCCAAGCATATTTTCGGGAAGTTACATCGCGTTGCGGTCGCGTCGCGGCTGGCCACGCCCCTTTCTACACCGATTCCCAACTGCGACACCAAAGGCACACTACCGCAAGACTTCGTCGGCAGTCCCGATGGTCCGATTCCGATGACGTCGTTCTCGATTCTTCCTTCGGATGTAGGCGGCCGCGCTTTCCCAGGACTCCTTGCCCTCGTGGTCCGGACCGTCGTCCTCTTCATGAAGGCTGCTTTTTGGGCCAACCGGCTCCTTGGTTGGCGTCTTTCTGGTGCCGCTGTAAGCACAAGCGAAGCGTTAGGGCAATCACGCAAATCGCAAAAAGGGGGACGGAAAATGGAGACTGTGACGGTTGGAAAAGGCATGCAGGATTCTTGAAAACCTAACTGAGTAAATTTACACTATGTTTTCATTTTCCTACTAAAATCCGATTTCGAAAATGTTTCTAATTGAAATAAATTTTGATCGCACAAAGAGTGGATCTAGGCTCAAAGAGAGACACAAAAAATATGCGGCCGACTACAAAACGACTTGGAGAACCCTAAGGTTGATGAAGCCTTTGATGTTCTAACTACAGCCGCAGCGCAGCCGCAACGCGTTGAGCCATTCTACCTAGTGAACTTCAAACGTCGTACCAATAAGCAATTGAGAGCTAAATCTCTTTGACCTTTGTTCCTTTCTCGAAACTGGATAGTAATTACTGGGAAAAATTTTTATGGCCACTAAAGGGGTTGAAAATTAGTGGCCACTATAGAGGTCTAAGTGCTTCTACTAGACCACTAAACATTTTAGTGGCCACTTTAGGGGTCAATGGATCAACATAACTGGTCCAAACTGTTTGTTTTGAAATTATCAGGGTTACTGGAAGGAATACTGGATGAAAAACTACGGAAGTGGCCACTAAATAGAGAACTTCTATAGTGGCCACTAAAACTTAAAATAGTGGGCACTATAGAGGTGGGTTTAGTGGCCACTTTGAAGCCCTCTTCAAGTAGTCCTTGGCGAGCCTCTAGAGTGGTGTCTTTGGAATGGCTTGAAGCGTTGCGGTTGCTCCAAATCGCACCCGACTTGAAAGGGTTTGCGCGCAGAACTATTCAAAGATGAGATTTCTAAATATTTTAATCTTATGAAGTTTTCAAAAAAGCTTAAAACTTAATTTTAACTATAATTTAGTCTGTAAAAGAGAATAATCCTAACTTTTCTTGGTTATAAGCCACATCATCCAAAAAAATAAGCCACAACAACGTCAAACCGCTATCACTAACAGCAATCAAAACGTTCTTTTTTCTATACTAAAAAAAAACTAACGAATTGATGCGTCGGTAGAGGTCCGACGCCATATATGCATTTGGGCGGAACAACGGATTCGTTTCCGAGGTTCTGAAGGAGTAAAGGAGGATAGGAAAGTCGATAGAAGTCGGGAAAAGTAAAGTTAGAAAGCTATGAGGTAAAAAGTTTTCTCGCGAAAAGGGGGGCTAAAAATGATAAACGGTTAGCTAGAGAGCACTTTGGCCTGCGGAGACGCCAGAGAAGCAGAGCTCTATCTTTCTCTGGCGTCTCTTCAAGCGTCTCTGATCTCTCGCCTACTATTCTTTTCAAATCAATTTTTCAGTTCTTCTATAAAAACAATCGACATTGGAGGTTGGTTTAATGTGAGGTTTGGAATTTTTTTGAAATTTTCTTTTCTATAAATCTTTTAATTTCACGTAAGGGGATCGTCGTAAACTGCGCCGATTTTTCAGAAATTTTTTTTTCCCATATTTCCCGTTTTTTCACAAAATCAGGCCAAAAACTCAAACCTCACCGATTTTTCGAAAACCAATATATCCTAGGGTAGTGTTGAAAAGTTTATATAGCATTCCAAACCTCCAACTAAATATATCCCCCCCTTTCCCCCCTATGAGAGCTTAACTCTTGAATCAAAGATCTTGATCAGTTTTTCCACACATTTCGCACCAAATCCGGACAAACCTCCTCTCAGACAAGGCCAAATCAACGCTTCGGGGCTCTTCTTTGGCCTGAGCCTCTGTCGGCGTATCCGATCCGTTCTGCTTGCTCACTGGCCGGTGGTACGGCTTCGGCTCCGTCGTTGCTCCGGAATTCGTGCCCGACGTCGGTTTCATCCGAAGTTCCGCGACCGTCACGAGGTACTTGGCCGAGGTGCCAGGCTTGATTGTTTCTGGAAAGTTTGAAAGTTGAATGAAATATTTTGAAGCGATTTCCGCTGTTTTTTTCAAAATTGAAACGGACAAAGTTGTCGTTCGATTTCAAAACGCCCAAATTACCATATTCCATTATTTTTCCATGCAACACTGATCCCAATGGTGTATTGTTTTAAAGCTTTTCATGAAAAGAAAATTTAGTTAGAAATCCGTGGCTATCTTATTTTCAATCTACTCCTGGAGGTTTTTATATCAAGCACATAATAAAACTGCCAATCCGAGCGATTTCAATCGCAACTCTGCCGTTTCAAACTGAGGGGAATTATTCCAGTCTCACGAATATTTTATTTCACTGTTCTGAGTGACGTTGTCAATCATTTAATCACCAACTTATCAAAAAATAAATAAAATTGCGACAGGATGTGCAATTCTTTTATTCGAAGAATCAGACAAGGCCAAAAAGTTAGAGCTTAGACAGACGGGCATCTTTAGAATAATCCATTTAAAGAGTTCGATTCACGCGGTGCAGTTGCGATTAGAGCAAATTATGAATTTTCCTAACGGAGTCTCAATATTCATCTTTATCTAAATATAACGCCCTTAGGAAAAGCCAAAAGAGTTAGAGCGTAGGCAGACGGACATCTTTAAAATAAGCCAGTTCTAGAATTTGATTCATTTATTCATTTACATTCAAACATTGGTTCACTCGGTTTGGTTATGCATTTTGCAAGCTATGAACTTTTAAAGCTAATCTGCTTATTTCTGCGATTCAAGCATTTTCAAAACCCGGAAACATCAGACAAAGCTGAAAAAGTTAGTGCAGACAAAGACACCTGTAGAGGAAGCCAATCCGTTGGCTGACGTCACGGGTGACGTCATCGGCAGGAAGTTGGGCCGCTGGACGTGGACTGGAGTCGGTTGCTGCTTCATGATTACGTTTCCTGAACGACGACAAAAGGCGTTAGTGCAAAACAGCCCAGAAAAGACATTCCTGATGAAGATTAACGACAAATAACACAGTGGCTAATAAATCGTCCCATTGGGTCTTTAGAGGGGGACGACACGATTTACGACCCGTCACTTGTAACACCTTCGTCTAAGGAGTTTGAATCAAAACAATTTGGTTAGGGACTTATAGAATCTGATGGAGCAAAGATGAACTAAATTTTTTTCATTTTTTTTTTTTTGATTTTTTAAAAAAATGATACCTGCAAATAAGTTATTTTTCTTGTGCAAAAATATCAAGTTAAAAAAACATAGAAACGTCGTAAAAACAGTTAAAAACGACCATTCCACAAAAATATCAGTGGAGCGCACATGTGTTGAAAAATGAGCTTTTCCATTTTTTTTTTTCATTTTTTCATTTTTTTTCATTTTTCAAGCGCTACTGTGGATACTATTTAAGCTTATGGATTCACTCTCTTTTTAAAATTTTCAAATTCTGAGACGCATTGAATGAAATTTTCCCTCCACCAATCTCACCTCCATCATCTCTCCTAACGGAGCTGATGATAGCCCCACGAGGTCGGACATTCTCGATCTCGGCGTCGCTTTCCTCCTCGGACTCCTCGTCTTCCTCCTGAACATTAATATCTCCTTATTTTAATGCACCATTTTGAGACGTAGGGTCATTTCAAAACCGAGTATTGAGAAAAAATCGAAATTCGCGTCGAGTTTAAATCAACCTTTTCTACGTTTTTTTTTTGGCGCTTATGTTGTTCCTGCTGTGAGGGGACATCAGGAAAAAGGAAATTTTTATTGATAAGTTCCTTTTGAAGATTCTTGTGGCAGGACGAAAATTCTTCGCACAAAATCACGTTTTTCAGATTTTTCTTACGTTGGTTAGTGCATACAAAAAAAATAACGGTTAAATCGAGTTTGAAAACTCATTAACTACTCCATAGCGCTACTCCAGATACTCATTTTCCCCTTTTCCAACCTCATCCTCTTCTTCTTCTTCGGACTGCTCGCCGTCGGACTTGACGCTGATCGGTGGTGGCGTCCTTGGCGGAACCGATCCGACGTAACTAAAAATAGGTTTCATTGAAAGTTCGCGTTTCTAACAAGAGAAGTGCGACAGGGGCTTAAAGTCTGATGAAAATTTATTGATCTGCTTTAGAGCTTTTTGATTAAAGTCCCCTCGAAAGTTGATGTATAAATCGTTTCTTTTTTTTGGAGGGATGGTGTTAAATTGATCAATAGATACTAAATCTCATCTGCAAACTTTGAAGCGTCACATTTTCGAAACAAAATGTTTTATTCGTAAAATCTCAACTGATCTTTAATTGGTAGGTTTACCCTTCTATGAAGGTTCATTAAATTCTCTTCCACCGCTTTTGGCATTCCCTTATAAGTATATTTTCTTACATATTCCTGGGCTTCTCGCCCTCCTTGGGTTGAGCCAGGAGATCTGCTTTGACCTTCTCGAGCTTCTTTTTCCGCCGGAGCTGCTCCATTTCGATGGCGCGCTTGTCAAGCTTGTTGCTGGGGTACTGCATGATCATCTCCTTGGCCTGAAAGAAAAAGTCATTTCGAGGGAATAATGGCTTGAAAACGACAAATAGAGGTGATTTCAGAAAGACAAGGACAGCGAAACAAGGGAAAATGACTGGAAATCCCAATTTCCCCACAAATTCTGTAAACGAACTTCATTATATTGTTTATCCATTCTAAATGTTTCTGTGCTTTTCTGATTTCAAATTTTTTTGCAAAGAAAACATAATTATCTGATCGAAATTCATAATTCTAGAGAACTTTCTCAAAGTAGCACGAAAGTTCGATTTTTAGAAGAATAAGGGCTCAAAATTCAAGCGCCAGAGCGGTCCCTAGAGGGGACAGAAAAAAAAGCTTCCTAAGAGGGCTAAAATTTAGGAAATCCCTATAGGAGTTTAGGGTTTCTGAAGCTCAAATGGTCCATACAGTTTTCTTTTGATATTATTTTTTTTCATGATTTGAAAGGAAAAAGTCCCTAAAGTGGTCATTTGTGCAAGATTTAGTGCCCCTTATAAGAGGAGGTAGGGTCCATAAATGGCAACTTTCAAGAGCCTTCAAAGTGAGATGGTCCCTACAGTGGTCTTTACCCCTTAAGGGACCACTTGGTGTTCCGAAGTAAGTTTTTCCCGACTAAGGCGATCCTAACGAAGCCTGTTCAAGTTTACCTACTCCTTACCTGATTTTTATTTCAGTTTCTTCTTGACGAAAATATCTCAAAACTAGGCCTGATCATCTACAAAACGCACACACAGACATGCACCAAACCCATGCAATCCATCACTACTCCGACTATACTTTGTCAAAAAGGAAAGGCGAGAGTTCGGGCGCCGGCTGCGGACCTCCGAAGAACTTGCGGGTCGTCGTCGGCGACTCGCATTCCGTCGAAACGCCCCGACCGTACATGTTCACCAGCGTATGCTGAAACTTCAACCCGCCACCGTGCCGGCTTGGTCAAATTGGGCCTTTCTTTGGGGGGAAGGCTGAGGAATCGAATCAGAATGTGAGAGTTTCGCTATCGAGAGGGGCAGTTCAACTCGAAACTTCAGAATCTTATGAAAACTGGACCGGAAGTTATAGTCCATCCGTCGCGACTTGAAAGTTTTCGAGTGTCTGCGTCTCTCTGTTCTCTCCCACGTGAGGTCAGAGAAACATGAAAATACCACGACAAAATGAGAGGGTCCCCGAGAAACGAGGAGGGAGAAATCGGGTCCTTTCATGCCGCGGAAAACGGACTATCTCCGATGTAATCTTCTTGGATCGTGGCGAATATGACATTCTGACCTGTCTAAGTCTCTTTTCTCTCGGCCGTGAGGTATATGAAAATCAAGAAGAGAGGCTGGCGAGAGAAAAGAGAGCGCAGACATGTCAGACATGTCAGACTTTTAAAATTCGTGGACGAATGGAAATTTTTGAGCAGCAAGTCAAAAAGTTGGAAAAGCTTCAAAACCTAATTTTAATCAATAAAAAGCTTCGAAATTCAAATTCTAGCCAAGAAAAAATTCAAAATTCAATTTTCTAACCAAATATTTAGCAAAATGAGCTTTGAGGCTTTTTTCTCAAAAATCCCAGAAAATGAAATTTTCTCAAAACTCTGAAGTTCCCAGTCAAAATGCCAGCTAAATGTGCCCTAGTTCACTGCTAAAAATCCAATTTCAAAAAGTCAGGAAAAGACAGGCAAAAAAGAGTGATAGACGTGCGGGAAATAGAAGCCTTCGATCAAGAAAAAAGGAAGTATTTTGTGTTGAAATGAAGATGAAGTATGGAAAACCTGGTATTTGCCCTTGCTTTGACGTTTGATGAGACCGCGGTCGAAGGCGTCGAGGAACTGCGGCGACGACGACGGATCCGGCGGCGGGTTCGGCTCGAGCGATGTCGCGATTTGTGGCGGCGCCGCCTTTTCGGGCACCTTTTTCTCGACCTGAATTCTTCTTTCTGTTTTTCAAAAAACAATTTGTTTCATATAATGATGATGAGAAAGATATGCGAGTCGTTTTCATCGGCTTATAAGAAGGCTGACACTGCTGAAGGGATCACTAGAATTACCCCGACACGTCCGAAAAGCGTCCGGTTTGCGAGACCAAAGTCCGAGGTTCTTTTTGAATAAGTAAAGTACAAAAAAATTCTATAGTCTGTTCAGATTTCAAATGTCAGGTTCTCGCTGAAGCTCCGCCCCCTAATGACGCGATAAACCAATCAGAGAGCGAGCCATCCGCAGAGCGTTTTCGAATGACGTCATTCTACTTGAAATTCAAAATCTGAACAGACTATACGAGTAAACTTAAAATCTCAGTTGATTTTATAGCCGATTCACGGCTAACTTGAGACGCTGAGGGAGGCGTGGCGTGTCTGCGCTCTCCACCAACCAAGCACTATCTCTTTTATTATCGTGTAAGGACCCACTTTTCGATGGCTCAAATCAGCCTCAAGTCAAAACATACCAATTCGACCTCATCCGCCAGATCTTCCATCTCACTGTCGGTATATTCCTCTTCGTCGGTGTCCTCCTCCTCGACGACTTCAGTCTGGGTCGTCTGATCAGAGTTGTCTCCGACCAAGGGTCCGAGGACGACTTTCGGCGTCACGGGCGTCGTCGGAACCGGGGTCTTCTGGTGGGCCTCGCGTTCGTCTTCGCTGTCTTCGAAGGACGTGTCCTGAAGTCTCTTTTTGTCTCGAAATACAGTGTTTCGAAGCAACCTGGACAGTGACTTCGGTAGTGTTGCTGGCGATCGAAGTGTTCATTCCTTCGGTTTCGACGTCGTCATCCGGATCAAAACCGACCTGAATCTTTGGTTCAGGAAATTCTAAGCTATCATGCCGCGTTTGGAGAATCCAGTTGATCAGGAAAGAAATTTCAGAAACTAAAGAGAATAAATTAAAATTTTGAGATTCGTTCGAATTTTGGGAAATATTTCATTATAGTCCATTCACCGCGAATTGAAAGTTTTCGAGTGTCTGCGTCTCTCTGTTCTCTTACAGGTCAGAGAAACATGAAAAGAGCACGTCAAAATGAGAGGGTCGTCGAGAGACGAGGAGTCTCGAAAAAAAGACTATAAAATTTTTGTTCGTTAAATTTCATCATGGTATAGCTGAATCACGGCTAGCTTGGGCCGTTAAGGGGGCGTGTCTTGTCTGCGCTCTCCACGAGCCAGGCGCTATCTCGTGCATTATCGTGTCAGGACCATTTTCTCGATGGCTTGCCGTGAATTAGCTATACAGCAGTTCTTTGCAGTTTAGAGAGGCCTTGAATGGAATTAGTATGTTGAGAAAAAATTAAACTCTAAAAAGAACTGAGGGATCAAGACAAGCACCTCACTAAACGGCAAAGAAATGGAAAGCCGAGATTTTATTGAAAGATTCGATTGTTAAAGAAGAAGACTTGGGGAGAGAACCTCGACCGAATGCCAAGGCCTTTCGTTCATCGCCTTCTTGATGTTTCTGGCGGATTTCGGCGGTTCCGGAATGATTTCTTCGGGTTCAGGCGGGGCGACAGAAGCGGTGCTCTTGCGGGTGAGTGTGCTCGTCCGGGAGAACGTCTAGAAAAGCGGAGAAGTCGGTTGGAAAAGGTGCGGTTAATGGGTAAGGAAGCAAGTTTGCTCCACAGAACAAGGTATTGGATTGGTTAGCCACGCCTTTTTTTCGGAAACAGATATTTTATACAGTAGAGCAAACACTTGAAACGATCGAGAAACCAAAAAAAAAAACGCCTAAATTCAAAAAAAAAAGTCATTTTTTTCCGTCAAGGCACTTGTTTCTGAGAAATCGGGGATTTTTTTCGATTGCGAGTTTGGAACGAAAAATATTCGAAGAATTTTGCTCGAGGGAGGGTTGAAAACGTTCCGGTTTCAGAACTTCTCCGCGCAAGTCGTTTTGAGTCGGATGCTTTGGATTTTGGAAGATTTTCCTAGGTTTCTCAAATGCTAGGAAGTTGTTTAGGGTAAGACTTTCCGAATCTTCTTCTGTCCTATCTAGGAGTGTACTGACCAATTTTCAGGAAAATACCAACCCTCCTTGTGAGGAAAATGTTAGTGTCACCCGAGCAGAAATAAATCGAAGAATAACCTGAGATTGCTGTTGCTGCAGAACTTTGCTCGTTTGCTTCTGAACGCTGTCTGGCTGGGCGGCGATTATGCTTTCCAGAAGTTCCTGGAAAGGTTTTTCAGAATTTTTGAACTTTATTTTTTTCTTACTTTGACCATCGGCCTCGTGTCGTAAAGCGGATGAGCTTTGATCCGAGCGATCATGTTCAGATTGACTGGGCCCTTCTCCATTTGTTCAAGGACCTGAAATTGATAGTTTCTTGGCTTTTATCTCAAAAAAAGTCAGCTTCAAAAAAATATTTTGAAAAGATTTTTCTAAAATTTCCTAAAAAAGGTTTAGAATAACATATTTCTCTGAAAAGCTCGAAAAAAAAGCTAAAATTTCAGAAAAACGAGATCTATTTTCTTTCATTTGAAACTTGAAGGTTGGGTGCAGAGAAATATTATATTTTTAGAAAAGTTTTTGAAATTCCTTCGCTTCTGCTACATTCTGAGCTCGTCAAGGCGCAACTGGATGAACTACGCGCAGAAGGACGAGGCGAAGCACCGTAAGACCATGCTTTCAACTCTTTCGACTACACGTTTGGACTTCTAGCTCGCCAAAGGCGGTTGTTCGTTATAGCTTTCAAAGTTCTTGTTCACCGCCTAGTCGATACATCTATGACTAAACCAACAAAATAAATGATTTGATTTGAACCGGTTTACTGTGGGACTAAAACTACAAGGAGAATAGCGAAAAAATTTGGAATTTGAACTGAAAATTTTTCATTCAAACAAGACAATCTTGCATTGAATAGAATAAAGAAACTGAAGGTTCTGAAAAAGTTAAGAATATCCTTTTTTGAACAACATAGGCAAAGTCGGAAGGACTCTTTACGGGCTCCGTTATTAGTGCAAAAAGGCTTCCATTATTTGTTCCTAAACAAATGGCAAAAGTTTCCTCTTTGCTTCTTTTTTTCGTCCTTTCATCGTCCTTCATCCACCCTTTTTGACCCATTTGAAAAACACAAAACTTTTTAAATTGAAAATAATCTTTACCAGTGACTGTATGAAAAGAAATGTGCTATAGTAACGAAATCGGAAACCGTCAATGGCCGCGACTTTCAGCACCTTTTTGCACCATTTTTTAAGGCTTTTTAGCCCACCAAGGGTAACCTTTTAGTGGCCATTTTGCAGTCAGTTTCATTTTGCACCCGTTTTCGCACTTCCGACTTTGGCAGTGAAAACGTCATTTTTTTGGCTCTGTTTCCCTTTATACTTTTTCAAAAAAAGGCTTCGATGTTTTTGTATCGTTCTAAATAAAATATTTTTGACTTTTTTGGGATGAACCTGGTTCATGAGCATGTTCAAGGAGTCCGTTTCGATCCGGTAGGCACTGGCGCTCATTGGAGCACGAAGAGAGCTTCTTCGAGAAGACGTCGAAGATTCTCCTTCTGACACCGGAACGAAAGACGGAGCCCTGGAGTCCGATTTGACTGGCTGTCTGGAAATAATCCATCGATAAGACACACAGAACTTAAATTTAATATTTTAATAAATTTTACTGGAAAAATTTTCAGTGGCCACAATATTAGTCAAATTAGTGGCCGCTTAAGGGGTTAAAAAATTAGTGGCCTCTACAGAGGTCTAAGTGCTACTACTAGACCACTAAAAGTTTTAGTTGCCACTTTAGGGGTCAATGGATCAACATAACTGGTCCTGTTTGTTTCAAAATTATCAGAGTTATTGGAAGGAATACTGGATGAAAAACTACTGAAATGGCCACTGAAACGGAAAATTGTGGCCACTTTAGTGTCCTCTCCAAGCAGTCCAATACGAGCCTCTATAGTGGCCACTAAAAATTTTCCCAGTAAGCTTTTTTTTGTAGAAGTCTCTATTGAAAAATTCCATACTCCGCTGTTTTCAAGCAAAAAGAAGTCAAAAATACCAACATTTAAGATATTTTGAGGTTTTTCAGAACTCCTATGACGAAAATTACACATTATTATCTATTTTTCCTCTTGAAATCACTTCTTAAAGCTTTTCTGACTCAGTCTTTCTTAGCAAAAAAAAGCTATTATTCAGTGAAATTCAATAAAATCCCGCTCAAATGTTGGTCACCTTGATTCTTTTCGATTAAATTTACCTGACTCACAATATTATACCGTAAAGCTTCATAAAATCAACTCCGTGGTAATTTAATTTCAAAAAAAGCTTACAAATTTTTGAAAAATTCAATCTTTCTCAGAGAACAGTCAATTTCATTTAGAACCTCAAAAATCATAGACTCCATTATATTCTGCATTTTTGCATCGATTTTTCAAAACAAGTTGTACTAAGCCTAAAAATAGACGTAAATTAATAAGAGCGTTTTTTTCTCTTGAAAATAAACCCGCAAGATTAATAGAAACCCGTTTTTTCGAGAAAGAAAAAGCTCAAAAAGTTAAATTTCGGAATATTTTGAGTTTTCCGATTTCCTAGAAGAAAATAAAATTCGGAAAATTACACATTATTATCTACTTAATCTGTTCTTGAAGCTTCTCTGACTCAATTTTTCGTTTTGAAAAAATTCTGAGTTAAAATTTCTCAAAACACGCTTCAATTTCGACCTTATTGCTCCTTTCTCTTTCGTATACCATTTTTTTTTCGTTTTTTTTTCCGAAAGCTTTTTTCTCAGAGCTTCTCCTAACTTTCATGAGGCTCAAATAAAATTCCAAGAAAAAGCTTACAATTTTTTAAAAATACCTCGGGGATCGATCACTTTCATTCAGAACCTCAAAAATCATAGACTACATTATATCCTGCATTTTGTTTTGCATCTAGTTTTTAAAATAAGTTGTACTAAGCCTAAAAAAATAGGCGTTAATTAATCACAACATCTTTTTGTTGAGAAAATACACCCGCAAGATTAATAGAAACCCGTTTTTCGAACAAAAAAAAAAGCTCAAAAATTCAAATTTCGGAATATTTTTGAAGGTTTTCAGATTTCCCAGAAGGAAAATTTGAAAATTACACATTATTATCTATTTTTCCTCTTGAAATCAGTTCCTACAGCTTCTCTGACTCAAATTCACATTCTCAAAAAAAAATTCTCGGTTACTCGACTTAACTGTTTATGAGAATTTATAAAAGCACGCTCGAGTTTCTATCAAATTCATTCGAGCAATTTTAGCTCGTATATTATTACTTTTCTCCTATTTCAAAAGCTTGTGCTTACAAGGAAGGTCATTTTACTTTACGGTTGGGAATTTCCTGAAAAGAATACTTCTTGATGTACCAAAAGAAGATCCTGAAAGTCTCAACCTGCACAACTTCCTAGTTTTCGAAAAAGGACACCTTAAAGTCGAAGAAAGCACTAAAAATCGGTTATAATAGGCCATTTTTAGGCTTTGAGACCTCATTTCTCGAAAACTAGGAAATTTGTGCAAGTTGAGACTTTCAGAATCTTCTTCTGGTACATCAAGAAGTGTTCAGGCCTTTTTCAGAAAATTCCCAACCGAAAAGTAAAATTTAGTCCCCTGTTTGAGCTTCTCCTAAATTTCTTAAAGCTTCATGAAATGAACTCAACCAAGATTAAATTTTCAGAAGGCTTATAGATTTTCAAACATCAATTTTTCACCCGGAGAAAATTTAATTCCACTTTTTCAACCTCAGAAATCATATAATCCATTAAAATCTGCATTTTATTCGCTCTGAAAACCTTGAGAACTTAAAAATAGTTGTACTAGACCTAAAAATAGACAATAATTAATCACAGCGTTTTTTTCCCACACACATACACCTGCCAGATTAATCCCCAAGACGTTACTTTTCGTAGAGTTTGTTTACGTTCAATTTTCAATTTGCTGAAAATAATGGGAAAAACGTACTGTCGGGCCGTTTTCGGGTCCTCCGGCTGTTCCGGCGAAACTTTGCGTTCTGTCCGAGTTTCTTCTTTTTTGACCGGTGTTGGGGGCGCTTTTTCCTTGGCGGCAGGTGCCTGGAATTCCAATTTATAGCTTGATTGAAACAGAGAAATCAGTTAAAAACTAGCAAAAACTAAAAAACCATTTACCTTTTTTTTCGCTTACCGACCATTTTAAGGTTCAAATTTTTCAGTTTTTCTTTATCTATCTCTTTTTTTCACGGGCAATAGTAGTGTTGTACTTAGAAAAAAATAAATAAAAAAACCATTTTTCTTTTTTTACACAAAAAAATTTCATTTATAGATTTCTAATTATCTTTTTGAAGTTGATGTAACCTTTATCATTGAAGAAATAATTCATTTTTTTCCAAAAAAATAGGCTCAAATTTTTAATTTTATTATTGTGTCTATCATTTTTTTCCTCCCTCTTACCTTGAGAAAACATGAAATTAACCATTTTTTATCACGAAAAAATTTCATTTTTTGATTCCTGTTCATTTTTGAATTGGAATAAAACTTTTAAGATTTATAATCCTTAAAAATTCCAGAAGCAAGGCTCAATATTCTAGTTTTCTCGTATATATCATTTTTCCCGAATTACTTATATGTTGAACCCTTTAAAAACACGAATTTATTCATATTTCTTTTTTTTCACTGAAAAGCTCACTTTTCGGTTTCTAATTATCTTTAAAGTTAAAAACGAAAATCGATTTCTACTTCTACTTGCAATAACTGCATTTTTCCGAATTCAATCAAACAACTGCTTTCCATTCGATTTCCTCCGTGTAACCTAATAAATTATCCATCAAACTTCATTTGCTGACTTTTTCTAATCAAACTCTTACTAATATGATCAGGAGAACATGACAAAACATCTGGCCGTTCATAAATATTTGTCTTATTCATAATTTGCTCACTGACCATTTTAAAAAACATTTAGATTAATTTTTGAAAAGCTTTGATCATTTTCAAGTTGGCTAGAGTTGCTCTAAATCCTTGCCTGAGTACTTAAAGGATCATAGCCATATTTGAAAAAATTTTCAAGAAGAAAAGCCGTTTTTATTGTTATTTATGGAATTTAAAGCATTGTGTGTATGATACCTTAGTATTTATTTTTGGAGAAATCATTTCCAATCAAACTTTTCTTCAAATCTAAGTTTTAAAACTCCTCTTTCCGTTTTTCCGACAATATTTTATAAATTGTTTATTTGAAGATTAATTCTGATTTTTAAAACCACCTTTTTACCCCAAAAATACTTGTAACAAAATCAGTTTTTTCGGAGACTACTTTTAATTTCTGGCCCTCTAGGTATCACTAGAATGGTTCCCTAGAGTGGCCACTAATTAAATCCCCTTGAGTGGCCCCTCTTGTAATATTTAGTGCTCCATAGAGAAGCTCCACCAACTCAAGCCCCTAGCCTCTTTTGCAAGCTTCAGTACCCTATGGGAGATTTTTAAGTGGTCCCTAGAGGGGATCCCTAAAGTTGTCCCTATAGGGACCATTCTGCCGTCGCCAATTATTTGAATTGTACGTTTCAGAAAGTATTTTTAAACGAGTCCTCACAAATCCTGTCATTATTCCCGAAGTAAATGTATCTCCTTCATTCCCATCAACTTATCGAACTGATTTCGAAATATCAACCGTGCAACTTTCATCCTCATCAGACCTTCAAAACCTCGTAATCCCCCTCTAATCTGAGCAACACTGCAATCGCCTGACCATTTTGTCGCCCTTGATCCTTTTCAAATCTCTATGAAAAAAAGACATCAAACCAAACATTTGTCATCGAGTTTCAAAACAATTTCGGGGGTATAAAAATGAGTAATGGAAGTTTGTAAATATCTAGTTTTGCTAAAACAAAAAAACGATCGAAAATCTTTTCAGAATCGGAAAAGTTTGGATTTTGAACTCTCGAGGTGATTTGGAAAGTTGAAATAGCCCTTGGAATTGTTAAAAGTGGATTTTTGGGATGCGTCCGACTTGAAACGGCTTGCGCACGGAGGCATCATCATGCATACAAGTGCCGTTCTAGGGCTCTAGATCTGATTAGATGCTCATTGAGATTTTTTTTTTCGAATATTGATCACAAAATGTTATCTGACTGAAATAATGACCATAAAAAATCGGAAAAGCTTAAAAATTCATTAAATTTTTGCTCTTTTTGAAAATTCAGCGTTTGGCAGAGTTCTGGTGTTGGCGTGAAGATTTGTCAGCCTAACTTTTGATTTTTCGAAGTGCGCCCGACTTGAAACGGCTTGCGCCTAGATTCATTATCAATTCTTGAAGAACCTTGTTGAATAAGCTGTAGACATGGCTTGATGCGAAAAAAAAATTTTTTTTTTTTGGTTCTCGATTTGAAATTCCATTTGAGTGAAATAATGACTATAAAAAACCAAAAAAAGCTTCAAAATTCCTCAAATTTTCGCTCTTTCAATGGTTTTCGCTCTCGGCCAAGGTTCAAACCTTCTCATAAAAAATTGTCATCCTTAATTTGAAAAAAAAAATCCCAAGCGTACACTTAATTCCATAAAAAATTGCTCAGCAGTTGCTATGGAAATTCCGAAGATTCTCAGTTGTTTTTTGTTCCTTTTTTCGTTATTATTTCGAAACCTTGCACCAAATCAGGCGTTCTTTGATTGCAGACCGGAAAGTACAGCCCTTCTTTTGGCTTCTTCTATGTTATTTTGTGGATTCTGAGCGAAGATCTACGTCTCCTTATCGACAATATCAACTAATTGAAGCTGTGGACGACCATCAAACGTCCATCGAATCGGGAAAAAGAGGAGTTGGAGAGGAAAAAGGCGAAAGAGCGGATTACCTGGTCCCCGAGGGCGAATTCGTCCGCCCCAACGCCATTTCGACGAATCCGACCGTTTCTCTAACCCCTTTTTTGACCCCAAAATGCGTCTTCTTTTGCTCATTTTGGCCATTCTACTGATGATATTACGAGAAAGTGCGGCTGAAGTCGTGGTTCGTTATTTTTTTTCGGGATATTATCTATTTCCGCAATTATTGAATTTCACATTGTCAGAGTTAAAATCTGTTTTTACTTCTTTTCACTTTTTTAGTCCGGAAATCTCAAAATTTTCATATCTATAGTTCGCGAATCCACAAATTTTCTATTCCGAAGCCTAACAATGGTGGTAATTTTACTTCGCACTTGTGAATTTCCGGAAAATTGGCCAGGACACTTCTTGAGATACTAGATGAAGATTCTGACAGTCTCAACCTGCAAAACTGCCTAGTTTTCGAGAAATAGGGCTAAGAGCCCCAAAATAGCCTAATTTCATGAATTTTAGGGTTGTCTTTCTCGAACACTAGAAAGTTTTGCAGGTTGAGAATTTCAGAATCTTCTCCTGGTACATCGAAGAGCGTTCTGGCCGGTTTTCAGGAAAATCCCAACCGCAAAGTAAAATGACTTTTCTTGTGAGGATCTGAAATTTTTTCTTCCTACCGCCCAAAAATTTCGGAGTTTTCATCTTTCTGATCCGAAAATCTCAAAATTTTATACTTCCAATGTCTAAACGGTTCAAAATTCCCATTTCTGATGCCTAATAAGCTTATAATTTCCATTACGTGGTCCATAAATTTAATAAATCATTTCAAAATTTTCTTTTTTTATAATTCAAAAGTCGTTCTTTTCCTAAAAATTGAAATATTGTTGCAGACGGGGACCTGTGCCGAGAAATGCGCGGAGCAGTTTCTGCAGACGATGGCCGACCATCCGGAATACACCTCCCAGCAGTTCAAAGCCAGCTCTTTGGCTTGTATCAACGACTGTCACGACGGCAAATTATGACCTTTTCCCACCATAATTATCTTCTCAATACCGGTTCCCATTCAATGTTTTTTGATCGATGCGATATTCTTCATATCCCATATTTTTTGTCTTTTCCATGTTTTTTTTCCTCAGGCATTATATCCCCGCCGTATACTTGATCTTTTGAAAATTCTTCGAATAAAATTTTAAAAACTCTGAAAAAAAGAACGATCGAAACCTCGGCCTTCTCCTTCTTCTGGTGGTTATGCCCGAGGCGATTTTCAATCTGACGAAGTCGCTCCAGCGGATCATCAGAGTCAACCTGATAAAAAAATGACGAAATGATGATCAAAATTGGGAAAAAAAAAGAATTTTTGAGAAAAATGTCAACTTGACAGGAAAAAAATCGGATAGCCAAATTACTGAATGACATCCTCATCTTTTTTATGAGAAATCGATTTTTTTCACAAAACCAAGACTAAAAAAAAATTTTTTTCAATTTTTTTCTGAAAATAATTCTCTATTTTTCAAACAGGCATGATTTTTCAACTTCGGAACGAGTTTCAACATGGGAAACCTGTTTCGAAAGCTCTAAAACCTTGATTTTTAAATGCCGACCTGTTTTGTCTTGCACAATTGTTATGAAATCTTTCTCTTTTTTTCTTGCGCGTCATTTTTTCTACATGATTACATGAAACGACAATAAAAAACCATTAAAGTGGCCACTAAACCCACCCCTATAGTGGCCACTATTTTCCGTTTTAGTGGCCACTTCCGTAGTTTTTCATCCATTTTTCCTTGTTGATCCATTGACCCCTAAAGTGGCCACTAAAATGTTTAGTGATCTAGTATTAGCACTTCGATTTCTATAGTGGCTACTAATTTTTAACCCCTCAAGCGGCCACTAATTTGACTACTATAGTGGCCACTAAAAATTTCCCCAGCAAATCTTTAGAGACCTTTTTCAAAAAAAAAAACTTCATTAATGAAACTTCACGGTTTCCTAAATTCGATAAAAAGCTCGTCATTGTTATTCCTAGTGATTTGACTTCCACAACGTTCAATCATTTTTTCATGGAAGGATCTCCGCAAAATTTAAATTTTTTTCACACCCGTACTTTATCGAAAGCTACAAGGACTAAAAAAAAATCCCAAAGGATTGAAAATATTATTTGAATAACTCTTCTACCTATCTCCTGTATCTTTTCTGTCTCAATTTTTTCTCAAAGCGGCGGAAAATGATCCCAAAATCTCCCACCTCGATTTTTTTTTTCTAGGAGGAAATCTACTAATTTTTCTTAGATTTTTAATTCATAAAAGGCTTCACCGACTCAGAAACATCTCAAAAAAAAAACAGATCCTTCAACCTATCTGTAGTATTCCAATCCTCCTTCAATGATCTTTCAAACCGACTAGAAAGCTTCCCAGAATCTCCTACCTTGATCTTTTCCTCGTTGACGCCTCTGAGACTCTTCTCGGCGGCTTTCATCTCCTCCTGTGGCGGTTGGACGACGCCGGACTCGTCGGTTTTGCGGGCCTTGGGCGGTTTGACGGGCGAGTTCTCGTTGAACTCCTCGGCCTCCTTCCTTCGCCGTCGGAAGTCTTCGATTTTCCGTCTTGTTTCGACGCTCAGATGGCCGAATTCCATGAAGACGTCCTGTTCGTCGGCCAGATCCTGGACAAAGAGCGTCTCCGCTCGTTCGGTCAGGGGCGTGTGGTCCGTGATCTGCAATCTTGTCGTTCGAAATGAGGAAAAGTAGCGAGGAACTTGAATATTGATGATGTATTCATAGATCAGTGTGGGCCCTAAAGAGTTCACTTTGATTTCCAAATCTAGGAAAAGACTTTTTGAATCAATTGAATCTCAAAAGATTAATGAAAAATAACTGATCAGGTACTTTTTTATTTCTCTAACAAGAGCCCATTTTTGGGCACTTGAAAGGCCGAGTTTTCTGCGCCCTCTTTTCTCTCGATCATGTCAGGAGGGTGCAGAGAAGTCAGACTTTTTCGAGGTATACTGGGAAAATTTTTAGTGGGCACTATAGAGGTTCGCCATGGACTACTTGGAGAGGACACTAAAGTGGCCACTATTTTCCGTTTTAGTGACCACTTGAGTAGTTATTCATCCAATATTCCTTCCAGTAACTCTGATAATTATAAAACAAACAGATTGGACCAGTTACGTTGATCCATTGACCACTATAGTGGCCACTAAAACTCAAAAACCTTATAGTGGCCACTGAACATTTTCCCAATAGCTGGCACCCCAAGTCGCTGAGCCGTGTTCCTCTCCTGATATCGGTGATAATCAGCGACTACTTCACCGGGTGGGTCGCGGCGGGGAACGAACTTGTGACCCTTTGTACCGTAGACAGACGCAAAAATGTTCCCTAGTAAGCGAACTACACCTGATATTTAAACAAAAATAGAAAAACTCCTTAAGATCACGATTAATTCACCTGATTCTCAGGTAATTCCTGAATGACCGGCATATTCTCTTCAAGATTGAGCCACCAATGCGAGGCGATGTCGAAAATATTGGCTCTTCGGTCCGGATTTACGCGAAGCATGTTTCGAATCAACATGGAAGCGGCTAAATTTCAGAATCATTTTTTTTTTCATTGAAGTGTTCACTTGAAGGCGTTTCCGGCTCATAATAGGCGCCTCTCTTGATCTGCCGGACCATTCTGTTGAAATCCCGGCCGTCGAATGGCATCGAACCGTAGACCAAGGTGTACAGAAGGATACCCAGAGACCAGCAATCCACCTAAAGATATATATGATTTTCAATGGTTCCATTCCTTCTTCAAATTGTTACTTATTATCGAGAGAATATGTAGGTTCATGAAATTCGGAACTCTCCCAATCCGTTAGAAAATCCAGAGTGATCCCTAGAGGGTTTAGGGCCCCAACTGGGAAAGCTTTTAGTGGCCACTATAAAGGTTCTCTACTTAGTGACAACTTAAGTAGTTTCTAATCCAGTATCCCTTCCAGTAACTCTGATAATTTAAAACAAACAGATTGGACCTGTTATGCTGATCCATTGACCTCTATAGTGGCCACTAATTTTTAACCCATTAAGTGGCCACTAATTCGACTACTGTAGTGGCCACTAAAACGTCAAAACCCTATAGTGGCCATTAAAAATTTTCCCAGATTAGGGGAAAAAAGGGCTCTGTAGAACGGGAAAATTCAAGTGGTCCCTATAGGGATTCGGGATCTGACCCCTAGGACCCAAAGCGTAAGTGGTTCCTATAGTAGTCTTATGTTTCGTAAGTTAAAAGTAGGTATAGAGGCTACAATTATCCTGCCCTAGAGTGGCCACTTTTGCAAGTTTTACTGCCCTCTTTAAGGTATATAAGGTGGCCCCTTGAGGGAAATTGAAGAGAGTTCTTAACGTTTATTTAGTGACAAACATAACATGAGAAGAAACCATAAATACATTTTTTTGAGTTGAAAAAAATAAAATTCAGCAATTCTGTTAAAAAAAATTCTGGATAGACTCGATCACTTGAAAAACTTGAAAAAAAGATATTTTTTTAGATTTAAAGGAACTTTTTCCCTTTGACTCTTCAAAACGCTGTTCTGAATTGGACTACATCCTTAAAATTGATTCACGGCGGCTTAAGCCATCGAAAAAGGGTCCTGACAGGATAATGCACGAGATAGTGTCTGGCTCGTGGAGAGCGCAGACAGGCCACGCCCCCTTAGCCGCCCAAGCTAGTCGTGAATCGGCTATATTTCATTTTTCTTATGAGAAATATCAAAAAGTCGAAACTCAGTTCATTTTTCGTTAAAAAACAGTTTTTGCATTATTGAATCACCTCAGGTCCCTTATAAGGCGTTCCATTGATGATTTCCGGCGAGGCGTACAAGGGACTCCCACAGAAAGTCGTCAGAAGGACCTTGTCCGAGAAATAATTGGACAAGCCGAAATCGGCGATTTTGGCATTGTTATCCTGGTCGAGGAGGATGTTCTCCAATTTCAAATCCCTATGCGCCACTTGGTGCTGAAAAAATGCTACTTTTGGTTGAAAATATATACAGTGAGGTCCGAAAAAACACGGAATTCTTCCTTAGCTCATAAGTCCTTGTATGGAGCTCAATCTTCATGAAACTCTAAAAAGCTTCCTTTTTTCCTTCCAACCAAAATTCACCAGAATTTTACAAGGTACAGTCCTAAAAACTCCAAATAAGTTCAGAAAGATCAAACTCCATCCAAAAAAGCGTTTTTTCCCGTATATTTTCTGACGGAACTATAGTTGTCTGGGTACCTTGTGGCAGTACAAAACGGCCGAAGTGATTTGTCGGAATATCCGTCGAGCTTCACTTTCTGGCAGCGACCCGCATCTTCAATTCATATCTCTGATCACCGATACCGCTTAGTATTAAATTTCGCGTTGTATAGTCTGTGTGCCACGACTTGAAATTCCACGAAACGACATTCCGCTGTTCCGCTGCGTGCGTTCGCGAAGCGTCTTTCGAGTCTAGGTCACGCTTTCAATTGATTGTTATTGCTTTGGGAGCACAGGAAAGTAGGGTACCTTATTAGAAAAAAAAATATTAAAAGCGCGACCAAGGTTCGCAAAGGCGCGCAGCGGCACAGCGGAATGTCGTTCGGTGAAATTCCAAATCGTGGTACACCGGCTATAAAATGAAAATAATTCCATCGAGATAACTTTTATAGTCGCCAGTTGAACTGAATTTGCTGAGTGTACTTCGGAACCTCCTAATTTCAGAATGAGCCTAATTTTATAGGCTCATTTTCTGTTCATAAATCAAAAACAATATCAACTGTTTCTTTTTCTGAAATGAGGGATCGTGAAATACACTTGAGTTTCATCAAAAGTTCACCCCAGGGACAAAAAACATTCCCTTATAATAAATCTATGCAAGTATGCCTAATTTAGATTTTTCAGGGCGTTCAAAGGAGAACGGCCAAAATTATAAGGGCTTCGCGGCGAAAATCATTCTTCTGTGTTATACTCATAGGAACGCCCTACAAAAGCCTCTTAAGTGGTTCCTCTAGTGACCACTCTAGTGTTCCTAGGAGAGACCTAAACAGCTTAATGGAAATTTTAACACTTCCGCAATTTTTTTGTGAAGTCTCATAAATCTGGAATGGATCAGAAATTTCAAAATCATTACTAAAAACATTTAGATAGTGATTTTTAGTTTTTCAAAGACCATTTTTTTCAAAAATCGTTATTTTTTACCTTGACACGTAATCGTATAACTCTCCCCCGCTTGAGTACTCCATCACGAGAATAATTTTGTCCTTGTTCTCGAATACTGAAAAAATTCTATTCTTCCAAAAAATTCCTCATTTTTCGAAAACCTTCGTAAATTTGAATAATATTTGGGTGATTCAAGGCGCTCATAATTCGAATTTCGCGCCGAATTCTCACCAAGTCCGCCTTGTTCTCGATCGCGCTCTTCTTGATCAATTTCACTGCTACCTGCAAATTTTTTCGTCTTTTTTCGTTCTTCGCACAAGGAAGAAAGTCAAGAAAAGACCAGATTTGCAGGGGAAATTCCCAGAGGAATCCGGAAAAAAGAGGCATTTTTTCACGAGATGACACTTTCTTGTCTCGAGCTCTTCAATCAAAAACTTCTTGACCCTTTTGAGAAAAAAACTACATTTCATATATGATTCAAAAATCTTTGCTAATATTTAAAACCGTCCGATTTTCAATGAAGTCCTGTTTTTCTATTTCCCAAGCATTTTCGTTCATTTTTAACGACTTTTGTGTAAAGTATTCCCACTATACATATGTGTGTTCTGTGGCAGTATTTTCGGTCGTCAAAAGTGCTTTTTTTTGGAGTAGAACAGAAACTTTGAGGCTATGTGAGAAATAAAACTAATCGTTAGAGAAAAAAATGGTTTTTTTATCGACGTTTCATGTAATTTTGTAAGAAAAAAATGACGCGCAAGAAAAAAAGAGATATTTTTATAACAATTTTGCCAAACAGAACAGATCAATATTTAAAAAAATCAAGCTTTTTATTAGAGCTTTCGAAACAGGTTTCCCATGTTTCAAATCAAATAAAATCAATCATTTTAATATTTAACATTTTTCCCACTATACTCGTTTTGAAGTTGAAACTTCATAAAAGTTTGAAAAACATGAAGATATTTTTCTCAAAAAAAGTTTCTTATAATTTTTTTGATAAATCATAGGATTTTTCGATGATGAAATTCTTGCAAAAAAATCATAATTTTTTTCTAAAAAAATATTGAACACTTTTTTGAACTTCACCAGCTTTCCAAAAAAATTATTTTTCTTTCAAATAATTAATATTTAAAAATTTATTCAACTATTCCCACTGTACGTCTGTTATGAGGCTTCAAAAAGCTGAAAAAAATATAGTTTTTTTCCATAAAAAAAATCTCTTATTTTTAATTTGAAGGACAAGAAAGACAAGAAGGGTACTACCCAAAAATAAGGAATTCCTAATTTTAGTGAAAAAAAAAATAAAGTTCGAAATAAGTTCTTTAAAAACTTTAAAAACAATCCTAGAAATGTTTTCTTACAGTTTCAACGACTTCTCAAAAGCCTGTGATCCATCTAAAAGACCAATTTGTTCATTTCCGACCTCTCTATCAAATTTGTGATCGTAGGCCAGGGAAACTTTGCCGTAGGTACCCGATCCAAGCTTTTTGGTGATTTCGAACCGATGTTTCGATTCTTTCTTGGTCGGCGAGCTCGGCTCGGCTCCGGACATCGGGTGGCCTCCTGGAAAAAGATGATTTGAAAGTTTTTGTCTTGAATTCATTATTTTTCATTTTTCATAACATATTCCTAGTAGTTTCTCTCTGGACTTACCTCTACTCAAAAATCAACCCGAATTCATATTTCGAGACATTTTTTGATTAATCTCTCAAAAAATATGTCGACTACGAACGTAATTTTACTTTGGGATTAAGAAATTCCTGAAAATTTGCTAGAATCATCTTCGAATCTTTCTGAAAATCTGAACCTGCTCAAATTCTCAGTTTTTGAAAATAGACACCTAGAAGTCAAAGAAAACCCTGAAAATCCTCCAAAACGGGCAATTTTGAAGCTTTGAGCCCTCATTTTTCAAAAACTAGAAAATTATACAGCTTGAGACTATCAGAATCTTCATTAGGTACATCCAGGAGTAATCTGACCAATTTTAAGCGAATTCTGAGCCGAAGAATAAAATGACCTCTTTGTGAGTCATCAAAGTATTAAGCTCATAAGAACCCCGAATAAATTGGAAAAAAGACGGAAAAAATGTTTTTTCAGAGCCAGGCATGAATACACTACACCCTCGAATCACCATTTTTGTCAATCCTACGATTTTCTGCATCATTCCGAGCCCTGAGAGCCCGTCGGACCACTTTAGCGAAGTAACCAGTCGAGCAGAGCAGACTGAACGGCATCAGCCTCCCAAGTAATCGATAAATCAATCGATAGTCGATTTATCGATTAGATTATGCATCTAGAAAATAAGTAGGGAAGTCTTGAATTCGAAAAACGAGCGGAAGGGAGCGTACTAACAAGCGTCCGTTGGCCGTTAACATGCGAAAGCTCGTAAGCCGTTTTTCCATGATATAGATAATAAATATGCAGAAGTTTTACGGTCTAGTGTAAGAGGATAACAATGGGAGTGTAAAAACAAATTTTTAGAATAGATTTTCAGATCAAAAAGTGAAAAAATAAGGTTCGTAGGCTTAAAATAATGGTAAAATCAACTTTTGCAACATCAAGTGAATGAGATAACCTTGAAATAGAAAGAAAGAAAAAAAATTTATGAAAGTTTTTATTTATTTAAAATATCCCAATTATCACATGAAAAATCTAGATTTGAAATTTGAATTTCGAGAAATTTTCTAAAAGTTCTTAATTTGATTCAAGTTGATCATTTTCGAACGAATTTTACGAAATAAACGTCTTTTCATGAACATCTTCCTAAAAGAAACTCGGAAGAAACAGGAAAAGTTCAGAAAATGAAAATGTGTAAAATTAGAGAAGAGACACTTATCATCAAAGCGAATTAAAAAAAAAGTAATATTCTGAAAAATGAGCCAATCCATACTCGATGCAAATGCTACGCCTTTAGCCATTCCAAATGCGACCACAGTGATTTATGCAAAGCAAAATTGATTGGAAAATTAAATTTTCAAGGACACCTAGAGCATTATTTTCACGGAAAATGTCCAAGAAAAGTCAGTTTTTTTTCTAAAATTTTCAAAGACTGCCGAAAATAGGCTTATCATCAACGTGAATTGAAAGAAAAAAAAATATTTTGGAAAACAAATAGTCCTTCCGCAAGAGAACCGCGACGCATTTAGCCATTCCAAATGCGGCCGCGATGAATAAATTCATGAAAATGAGTCGCGTTTCTTTTTATTTCGAAAATTAAACGGAAAATTCAAATTTCAACAGCATCTAGAGCGTTATTTTGACGGAAAACCTCAAGGAAAAGCCAACTTTTTGTCAAAAATTTCTCAAGAAGGGCGAGAAAAAGACGTATCATTAATAAAAATCGAGAAAAACCAAAAACGGTTTTAAACTTTTTGATCCGCAGCGCTGCAGCTACACTTTCAGCCATTCCAAATGCGACCACGGTGATAAAAAACGTGGAAAATATCTTTTACTTGAAGAATTTGATGAAAAATTCAAATTTCAACAGCATCTAGAGCGTTATTTTGACGGAAAACCTCAAGGAAAAGTCAAATTTTTTCCAAAAATCTTTAAAAAAGCCGAAACCCGATTATCCGACATCAAAAGACATCCTAGGAGCGAAGAAAAATGAAGTTCTCTTGGCATCTCGTTCCGAAATCGTTCCAGAAAAGACAATCGCTCAAAAACAGCAGCAAAAAAAAGAAGAAGTGAGTCAAGGGACGACGAAAAAAAAGTGGCTGGACGAGCCCTTCGAAGGCGACAATGTGTGTATGGAGCCGCACCAGATATATATATTTTTTTGAAAAGTGCTCCCGCGAGGCTCCCGCGGCCCAATTTTCGCCTTTGCCAAGCCGACTTCGATGGACTTGAGGTCGGGTTGAAGTTTGAGTCAACTTGAAACAACAATTGAATGGAATCAAATAAAGTTATGGGAGATTTTTAAGTCCAATATGGAGAATACGCTGAGTACCTAAATAAGGCGTATTTCATCGTTTCGGAAAAATAAGGCCTAAAAAAGGCAAACTAAGCTTACTGAGAACGTAAATAAATTTAAAAAATAAGAAAATGTTGGGTTGAAATGAAGTTATTGAGAGAGTTAGAAGTTCAATTTGAAGAATAAGCTTTCTGAGTGTTTAAATAAGGCCTAGATATATTTTTTTAAGGATAGTCTCGGAAAAAAAATAGGATAGACTCCCAAAAAGGGGCTAGCTGAGATTACTCAGTGAATATATAAAAAAAAGAAATGTAAATTAAAATGAAGTTTTTTTGAGTGAATTTGAAGCTGAAGTACCAAGACCAAGCTTTCTGAGTACTTAAATAAGACCTATATTTTTTTAAAAAGATTGACTCGGAAAAAATTGAACGTATGCCTGGAAAAAGAGTGAAATAAGCTTAATGAGTACATATATAAAAATGAAAAAATAAGAAAATCTGAATGAAAATGAATTTATTGAGTGAGTTTGAAGTTCAATATGGAGAATAAGTTATCTAAATACCTACATAAGGCTTATATATTTTTCTTAAAAGATCGACTCGAAAAAAACTGGATAAGATCTTAAAAAAAGAGTAACCTAAGCTTACGTGACCTTGATTAAATTTCAAAAAAAAAAAAATGTAAATTAAAAAAAGAATTTATTAGGTAAATTTGAAGCTGGAGGGAAAGCATACCCTTTCTATGTACCTAAACGAAAACCTGAATATTTTTTCTTTCTGAAAATTGACCTCAAAAAAAATGGAAAGGTATCTACAAATAGGGCAAACTAAGCTTACTGTGTACCTCAATAATTCAGGTCGACTATTATCCTACTTTTTTTCCGTTATTTATTAGGAATATCTGAGCTTTTTTTAGTCAGATTTGAAGTAAAATTGGAAAAAAAGAAATTCCCATACTCAAGTTTTTTTATGAAATATGTACCATTAGAAACCTTGGACTAAATATTTTTTTGAATAATATAGTCAGGAAAGCTCAGTTATTTTTCGTAGTTAATAGAACAATAGTACCGAAAAATCCATTGAGATTTGGATCCCTACGGATAGTTTTCTTTCTAAAAACTTCCTTTTGATCGAAATTCTTTTAAAAAATCGGCTTCCGCAAAATGAAAAATGACAAATGAGTGGTCGGGAAAAGCCGAGGACGGACTGCTTTTTTCAAAAATTCATCAATGAACCCGAAAACTTTTTTTGATAATGAGCGAAAAATGAGAAAAATCTTCTTTGTAATATAGACTGGAATCGTTAAAATGTCTCAAATCGTTTGAACATCTTTTCACAGTTAAAAATTAAAATGACATGTTGAAAATCCACTGAAAGAATATAAACGAATGTTAAAAATAATTTCGAGTCATTATTAAAACCGTAGAAACCTTAAAAAATTTTCAAACCATTCAAACATCTTGAAGAAGTAGAAGCTCAACTGTAAACTTTGAAAAGCTCAGCTTCAGATAAAAAGGAAAAAATCAAAAAAGGGATCTAGAGCCATCAATCAACAAGAAATCGTTTTCATTATAGTCAAAGCCTCAAAAAAGCATACAGTGAAACCTTTAAAATTTCACAAGCCGTTTTAACTAAAAAGGAAGTAGAATCATGAAAGCTCAGCTTCAGAAAAAAAAGAATCTCGAGTCTGACTGAGAACTTTTTCAAAGGCGATAGAGAGGCGAGCAAAAATTCTGTTTGATCTGCAGGAAAGATCGATTTTCCGTGAGAACGACTCTTGAAAAAACCATTGATAAATATATATAAACTGGGCCAGATTGGAAATTCCAGTTGTGGGCCACAACGGAAATATAATATTCTAGTGTTTATTATCCTTCCAACGAAGCTTTTCGCCACTTTCCTCTTATACAAGAAAATTATTCTGGGGTAAGAAGAAAAAAAGCGAAATTACTTCATAGTTCAGTTAATATAGAAAAACTTTTCTTTGTACAAAATAGAAATGCAGTCCTTTCTATGAACGTTTTTAGTCAAAAGCTAGCAGAAAGGAAGATTTAGGGCCGCAATTTGTTAAAATATGAAGATTATTCTGGATTTCGACACGTTTAGCGTCATTCTACGGCTTTTCCTGAAGGGAAAAAGCTCTAAAAATGATTCAAAACGGGAAAAATTCTGAAAAAGGAAAAAAACGTTTTGATATCGTAACAAGTATTCGGAAAGAAAGTTTGCTTATTTATCGTTGCATTATATTTAATTCACCGAACACTTTGAACCTGTTTCAATTTTTTTATCTTTAGTTTGAAGCTGGAAAGCGATTTGAAAAAGGCGAAAAATGTAAGCAGAAGCATTTTAAAAAAATTATGTTTCAATCCTTATTTGAAGACCTATTGCTAAAAAAATAATTTAAAAAAATGAGCTGTTTTCGGGTGGCAGAATAATCCAGACGTCGAAAAGAATTGAGCGGAATGATGAATTCCCTTTTAGAAGTTTTTTTCAAAGAAAATGTAAAATTATTTTTATTTTTGTGCTAAACTTAATTTTTCAAAATGAGCCGATTTATGGTATAATATTTTAATATTATACATTTTATCATTTAAAAAAATCAAAAAAATACTTCTTAACTTTTTATTTTTCTAGTGGACTTCATCATTTTAGGTCTGTCTATAAGATTTGATCAAAAATTCCAATTAACTCATATTTTTTTGCATTAAAAAAATCTAAAAAAAGGCTTAAAAAAAATGATATACTGATCTTTCTAAATTTTTCCATGGTTTTTTTATAAAAAAATCAAAACCCTTCTTTTTAGCTAACCAAGTCTTTTTCTTTTGTATTATTCAAGCTCAAATGATAGTTCGAATTAAAATTCACTGAGTTTTTCAAATACTCTGGAAAAAAGATTCATTTTCAAGTTATCTAGTCACGTTTTTTTAGTCTCATTCAAGCTCAAAACATAATTCGAATGTAAAATCCCTCAGTACCTCAAAAAATCTAGAAAAAGCTCAATTTTCCAGCAAACCAAATAACGTTATTGCGTCCTTGTCAAGCTCCAATCCCAGCAAAAATAAAAAATCACTGATTCCCTCAAAAAATCCAAAAAAAGCTTCATTTTCAAGTGAACCAGTCACGTTAATTTAGTCTCATTATAGCTTAAAACATAACTCAAATCAAAAATCACTCATCTTCTCAAAAAATCCAGAAAAAGTTTCATTTTCAAGTGCGCCAGTCACATTTTTTAGTCTTAATCAAACTCAAATACACAGTTTGAATTTAAAACCAAGGATTTTCTCAAAAAATTTGGAAATAAAGCTACATTTTCAAGCGAACCAACGTTTTGTCACGTTTTTTTAGTCTTGAAACATAGTTCGACTTAAAAAAAATCACTGCTAATCTTAAAAACTCCGGGAAAAAAAGCTTTATTTCCAAGTGGACCAGTCACGTTTTTTTAGTCTCATTTAAGCTTAAATCATAGTTCGACTTAGAAAAATCACTGCTATTCTCAAAAACTCCAAAAGAGAAGCTTCATTAACCGCGAAATGCTCCAAAGGAAAGGAAAACAAAAACAAGAAAAAAAGAACAAAGAATGAAGATTTCGGGGCGCCGTCTTTCCGTCTTTACACCTCCCGCGGACACATTCGGACGGTAATTTTTCACGTTTTCGTTCAGGAGCCCGGCCTCACGTTGCTTTTTTATCCTCGTCTTGATGGGAACATTTTCGCCCCATTCTTTTGCATGGAAAATTGCCGATTCGGAGGCTTGATTTAGGTTGATGGACTTTACGTTGAGAGAATTTCTGACGTAGTTCAATTTGAGCCGGGTTTTTTGAATCTGTTTTCAAAAACCCTTGAAAAAAGTGGGCAAAGTCAAAGAATAGCCGTAAAAATGATTTTCTGCGCTCTTTGGCTAATTTTTTGAAGTCATTTTTCTGAGAAATGAAAAACCCAAAAATTTGGCCTGAAAAAAAAAAAAAAATCCTAAACAGCGTTATGAGGGCCGATTTTGTGTGCTCCCTGGCTAAAAATTAGGAAAAAAAATAGTAAAATTTGAAGAAAGAAAAAAAGGTAGAAGTGACAATATTTATATAATTAAAAAGCTAAAATTTTTTTTAAATCTCAATAACTTATTTTTTTCAATCGATAGAGCGTGTGAGCCGACAGTTCATTCCAATCGCAACTGCAACATTGCAAAGTTCGAGGTTTTTCAAAAACACTCGAAACAGCAAAGTCATTCAAACTCGAGTGACAAGATCGGAATTCTATTTTTTTTTCAAATAGATCAATTTTTACTGACTATCAGTGGAGCACACATACCGACGAAGAGAGAGCCTTTTGAAGGGATTTTATCTCTTTTTTTACAGCATGACCGACTTTGAAAACATTTTTCAGTAACTTTGACGTTATTCAAGTTCGAAAAAAAACCAATTGAAAAAAATTCTATCCTTTTCCTATATTTTTGCAAATTTTTCTTTTTTTCATATGTTAAGGACCTCATATCTCGTTCACCATAGCTTAGAAAAAGTATGAAAAAAGTCTGATCTGTCTCTTCTTTTGAATGCTATTCATTTTTTCTCTATGGATGAGAGAAAAGAGAGCGCAGAAAAGCCAGATTTTCTCAAATCGTGGCGAATGAAGTATTACATAAATTGACTAAAAATGGATTTTTTTTTCGTTCTTTTTAATCTTGTTTCCTACATCATTTTCCAGTTTCACAACAAAACTAAGATTCAAAAAACCCCGAAAACCCACTTTTTTGTACGCAATCAAAAATCCGTCAACAAAAGTATAAAGTAGTTCTTCCCCCAACTACACGACTAGTGTATCTGAACTTGTTCGAAAACAAAAAACCCATGATTCGCACCAAAAAACCGGCTCATCACTCACAAGTTTTGCGTGTCAAAGCATGTTAAACTATCGATTTTTTGCCGGTGGGAAGAGCACAAAACCAAGAAGGAACAGCTGTTCGATCCGAGGGCACATCGACTTTAAACATCAAACGAACTCGCCATCCGATGAATTGTAACAATTTTATTGTTTTGCAAGGCGGCTCCCGGGTTACGAAACTTCATACGTCTTTTTTTTTTGTTAGCGAGAAGGGATGGGCGGATTTCGAGGGATTCTTATATAATTTTCTCGAATAAAAACGTTCAAAACTTTTGAAAATCACGATAAAAAAGGGAGTAGAAGTACTTTGTGGTCATTTCAGTACAAGATTCAGATTTTTTTTTCAAATTAAAAAATATGGACTCATTTTTCTCAACTCTTCATCTCAGTAATCAAAACAGCAACTATGTTATCTCATTTTTGTTTTCCGAACTGTATCTCAGTTGTTTGCCTTGTATTGAAAATAACGATTATTATTAACTTGGAAAAAAATAACTCAGGAATGGCCTAACTTCAGGAATATTGAAAAGCTTGCTCCAATGTGACCAAAAAAATATTTTAATGTAATCTTTTTTTGCAAACAAAACTATCGCAATGAAATTAAATTTACTCATTTTAAATCAAGAAAATCTTGAATTGAATCCAGTTGGACCGTCAAATCATCTTAAAATCTCGCTAAAAATCAAAAAAAAAAATATATTTTCGAGTTTAAAGAACAGTAAAAATATTCATTTTCTATAACTTTTTTCGGTTAGAACGAAAAAAACTTTTCAAACTGAATGAAATTTCGAATTTTCGTATTTTATTTTCAAAATCATTTTATTCAAATTTTTTCTCGTAAAATTTAACTTTTTTTTTTGATTGGAATAATAGCTTTTGCATTATAACTGCAATCCACAATGATGGATTTCAATAAGAACTCGACTTGAAACAGTGAAAAAAGCAAACCGAGGCCGGAAGCGTTGCCGACGCCGCCATTGGAGCCGCCAAAGGGTCGGATATTGCTCTGGCTGATGCGAGCCAACCGGCCGGTACGGGAGGACGACCCTCCCACTGGCATACGGCCTGCAAATCAGCACTGATTATCCTTTTATTGATAGGAAAAAAAAAGAAAAATGTACAAAAAAATTTTTTTAGAGAGGAAAATGAGCGAAAAAGCATTCGAAAATGAGCTGAATTGTAAAAAATTTATCAAAAAAAAAACCGGAGACTTTGAAGCATTACAAGAATTTTCGGAAAGGCTGAAAGAGTAATTTGAAATCTTTCATTCATTTTTAAGTTTTGTCCATTTTTAACCAGAAAAATGCAGCAGAAGAAGAAAAAAAGCTAAAAGGAAAAAAAAATAGTCTTTCTTGACCAATGCAGTTTTCTCATTCGGGCGATCTTCATAGAAGTTTTTTTTGAATTTTTTAATGAGAAAATTAAAAAAATTGATTAAGAAAAAATTTAAATCAAAACCAAAATATATCATTAAAATAAAAATTTCCGAAAAAGTTCAAGAAATTGATAATTTATTTAATTTAAAATTACCTTATATATTGATAAACTAAGTTAAAATCAAGAAAAAGCAAATTAACAACGAAAAATAGCAAAAAAATTTACCCTATATTCATTTTTTTTTTAGTTATCCGTAAAAATTTTAATTTCCCTACTCACTTTCAAGTGCGAATCAATAACTTCAGTGAGATCGACAATTGTTTAAAATCACTTTGAAACAGGAAAAAGTCAAAAAAATAACTTTATGAAACAAGAAAAACTCAAAAAAGTACAAATAAAAAACTGCTTCCAAGGTTTTCAAAAGATGTTTTTCATAGGTTTCTCTGCACGAGAAAAATGTTTTGAGAGGGAAAAACCTACAAAAGTAAAGAAAAATGTGAAGAAATTGAGGGAAAACCGCAGAGGGACGAATATTTGATGAAATTTCGAATTAAAAAAACTTTTTGGGGTCAAAAAAGCAAGAAAAGTTCAAAGATGTAAGCTTTCAGCTTGAAAAAATCCTTGAAAGCCAGAAAAAAATCGAGAAAAAAAAGTAAAAACGCGCCGAAGGGTACTAGTACACTTGGTCCTCATCATGACTAATCGTCCTTTTCCATTTATTTCTTGTTATCACAAAAAAGAGCGCTTGGATGACTCATTCCACCCTGCAGATCATAACACTTGATGGAATGAGTTTCCTGAAGAGATCCGCGAAATTTTCGAGGTAAAAATATTACGAAAGATATTTTTCAGAGTGAAGGGGGATAAGTCAGGGATAAAGGAATAAGTCAAAAATTTTTTTTTTGAAACGGTAAAAAACGAAAAATTTTTTTTTAAAGATGCTGTTTCTGAAAAAGATTTGGCCTATTTTTCAATCCTAAATCGTGCGAAAACAACGATTTTCCTTTTTTTTTAAATTAACAACAATCTCATTTTGTACTTGTCAATCATATAGAATGAGCTTCTACCACAAAAAAATCGCCATAGAAAATAACAACTCGCAAAAAAATAAAAAAATCTTCAATTTTTCATCTCATCATCCCCTTCATTGGCTCGTGAGAGCCTCAACTGTCTTTTATTCATTTTTCATTTTTCATAGGTTTTACGCTAATTCTTCTCTTTTCAAACAATTTTGCACAGGTTATTTCGTTCTTGCCTGTGAATAAGTGACCTAAAATACTTTAAGAAGACTATGACACAATTTTAAGCCTGAAAAATCAAGGAAAAAATAGGAAATGATTTTCTTAAGTTTCAGATCGCTTGAAATAACAAGGAAAAGCTTTTCTGGCCTTCAGAAAGCTTTCTACGCCCATTAAAAGGATTTCGTGCAGAGTAGGATATCTTATCACTAAAAGTAAGGGAACCAACAAAAGATAGGAAATAAATCTTGTTGAAGAATTATATCTTACTAGGGAACGTGTTTTAAATTTCTCGCAATAGATCTTTTTTTCGAGTTATGGAGCTTCAAAGCCCGCAAAATACGCTAATTGGGGCAAAAAAGCGATATTTCAATCTTTAAAAGTGTCCTAACTCGAAAACGAGATCTATTGCGAGAAATTTTCTTCATGTTCTGCAATCAGAAGAGTCTAAAAATACACTTCAGCAAAGTTTCATCATATTTTTCAACGGGGGAGGGGTTAAAACAGTTTCCTAGTTAGCTACCTGAAACAACAAGGAAAACTTTTTTTTCGTCTTTGAGGAACTCCAAATGCTTCTCTAGCTACACTCCAACAAGACCATCTTACGATTCAAAAATAGGAAAAAGATATGTTTCTCGGGGATCAAAAACGGTCAATCAGTTGGATTGGAGGGGCGGGTGTAATCCCCTCGGTCCCTACAGAACATCGCTTGCAGTTCGCTTTTTTTGCGCCATGTCGGTGCTCCTCCGCCAACCGCCTACTCCACTTTTCGGCGCGACGGTCCCGTCCTGGCGCTTTACAACTCGCAAACGGGGCGGCAGGGGGGAGTCTCTGGACGGTCCCGGATCCGCCTGATCTCTCGCCAGATCCTCGCGGGTTCTTCGGCGCCTGCTCTTTCGACGTTCTGCTGGTCACGTCATTGTTTGAGCATCCACTGATATTGTTTTGGGAGATTGAGTGGTGCAGCTTCATCACTCCAAACGGTTTTTACACGAATCTATCCGTTTTGAAAAATCTACCCCATTGAAAAAACATGAAAAATCTAATGAAACCCGAGAAAATTCATTAGCTGATCAAAACTCAAGACGGTTCGAGAAGCTTTGTAAATGGAGTATAGAAAAAAATCAAAATTTTCTCGAAACGAAGAGACGTTTTCACTGTTTTTTGAGTGATTTGAAATTTCTGATCCGTCAAAACCACAGAAAGAAAAGTTGGAAAGATTATATTTTTAAAAAAAGCGGCTGGTTTCGAAGAATTTCATGGCCCAAAAGAAATCACAAGCTCAAAACCAATCTACAGTCAGAAATTCAGAAAACAAAGAATAAAACGTAAATTTCAATATGAAAAAAGGATTTTTACACTGTAAAAATCAGATTAATGATTTCTTGAAATCTCATTTTTTTTTTCTTATAGTTAAGCATTTGCAGTAACCTCCAGAAATATGGAATAAGTTTAAAAAAATCATATATAATAAAAAAATAATTCAGTGAACACCGAAATCGACAAAAATGGGGGAACCAACAAAATTTGAAGCTTCATTTCTTCAAAACTTGGAAATCTTCACTTTACTGTTCCATATGTAACTGATAGGGCGAAGACCGAAAAAAAGCTCGATACGTTTGATATCAAAAAGTAAAATAGAAAATGTCTTCAAACTTGAAAAATCTTTATCGTTTGCTCGAGATTACTCGATATAAAAAAACAAGGTTTTTAATTCCGGTTTGAAATGAAAAAAAAAATGAAAAAAGAAGGAGTTTTTAAGAACTATCCACAACAACAGAAAATATCAACAAAAATCTTTTTTTTTTTTCGAAAATCTTAAAAGTTCTTTCTCAGATTCAAGAAAAACAAGTAAATTACTACTCTGTCACCAAGAGAGTACAATTTTTAAAAAAACCAACTGGACTCAAAAATTAAATTTATTAAAAAAATATATTTAGAAGTGCTCTACTCATCGCTTGAAAATCTCATCAAATAAAAAAAAATACTGATCGAAAATCTGCAACACGATACACATTTGCAGGAGAGACGGACAAAAATCGGTGGGACAGAAAAAAAAAACTGAAGATCGGGAAAAACGGAGAGCAGATATCACTAGAGAACCCTCAAGGCTCATAAATTAAGAGCCGCTGTCGTTGATGGGCTTTTCGGATCCGCTGAGTAGTTTCCTTACACACTCTTGTCGTGTACTTTTCAAGTTGGTGATTTAAATGAAGAGAAGAAATTATAACCTTTTTTTAATTAAATTTCTTATAAACCCTTGGAAAAAATAATAAATAACAAAAAAAATAACTTTCAAAGAAGTTTCAGATTTTTTTCCCACTTTTGTCGTAACGTTAAATGCGCACTTAACAAATTTATTGACTCAGAGTTTGCTATAAAATCTTCCGTTGAAACAGGAAGGAAACCCCCAAAAAGTTAATAAGCAAAAAAAGTTTTTCTTTTTCAAAAATTCGAACTTTCAAGTTTTTTTCGTCATGTACTATTTTTAGTGGCCACTATAGAGGTTCTCTAATCAGTGGCCACTTCAGAAGTTTCTCATCCAGTATTCCTTCCAGTAACTCTGATAATTTCAAAACAAACAGATTGGACCAGTTATGTTGATCCATTGACCCCTAAAGTGGCCACTAATATTTTTAGTGGTATAGTATTATCACTTAGACCTCTATTTTTAATTTGAAACTAATTTGACTATTATAGTGGCCACTAAAAACTTTTCCAGTAGTGCAATAAATTCTAAACTTCTTTATCTCGAACATCGATTATATAATAAATAAGAAACTCAGGAAGCAAGCCGTCATCACTAAAAGTCTTTCGGTAAACTCAAAAATACTTTCTGACTGATCAAATATACTCAAAGAAAAAAATCATCTCAATTAAAAAATAACTTTTTCGCAAGACATTTTCTCGAAATCCTGTGAGCTTCGATGTCTAAAAACAACCTGTCAAACTGAATTTTCGAAAAAATATGACTCAATAAACTATGCTCACATGATTTTAAAAGAAAAGTAGAACACATGGTTCAAAAAAAAGAAGCACTTTGCGCTGTACTTGAAGTCGGCTGACAAGAAAATCAGAGGTTCAGTCATTTTTCAAAGATTTAAAGCAAGGTACATAGAAAATTTCGGCTTTTAAAAGTTGGAAAGGTTAGTCAAAAGGATAAGATTCCGGACTTTTGTTCTGAAGGACATGAGATCGATCCTCGCCGGGGAAAAGTTGTTTTGCTACTTAAAAAGTCCTCTAAAAAGAATACCATTACGATCAAGGAAACCTCAAGACACCTTTCAATTTGAAGAACTTGTGAAAATGAAAAATGTACTTCCTTGAATGTTGGAAAAATTAGGCCAAAAGAAAATGCTTCTATTTTGAACAGAGTTTCATCAACTTGAGGATGAGAATATAGTCGAAACTATCAAACTGTTAGAATTAAAAAATGGCTTTTTGAAAATTTTTAGGGACGTAAAATGAACTCCAAGCCTCAAATCACACTTGAACCCGTCTTTGGTTCTTAAAAAGCTTTAATTCACAAAAATAATGCAAAACATCCGGGTTCAATCGAGAAAAGCTCAGATTTTTGGTTAAATCGAAAAAATCAGTAAAATCATCATCACAGTGATCGATTCACATTACTGATTTACGAAAATTAAAAATAAGAAAAATTCGCTTTTTTTCAAGTTTTATTTTGTATTCCTATCATTTAAGCCTAATTTCACAGGACTCCTTTACTTTGATCGTAAAAAAAATACGTTTACAAAATTTCTAAAAATCTTTACTTACAGTAAAATCCAGGAAAAATTGTGAAAGTGAGTTTACTTTTTTCATACTATCAAAAGCGTTTTGGGCAAAATCCGAATGGTGGATAATGGCCTCTGAAAGGGAGAGGCTCAAAAAAGGCCGCAGAAAGGCAGCAAAAAGAGTCCCTTTTCCGATCCTTCCATTTTTTTGGGTTTTTAAAGAATCGAGAAATGGTGGAAAAGGGAGAGGCAGCAAAAATGGTGCAAAAGGGCTGAGAAAATGTTGCAGAAAGGCAGCAAAAAGGCTGCAAAGAGGGCCCCTTTATCGAGCCTTTCTGGGCTCTTAAAGGTTCAAGAAAGGGTCGAAAAAGAGAGGCTGCAAAATTGGTGCATTAGGGCCGAGAAAACGGCGCAAAAAGGCAGCAAAAAAGGAACATTTCTATGGAGCCTTTTCAACCCTTTCCGACTTTGCCTATGTAGATCTAAAAGTTCGTGCAATTTCTTCAAAGAAAACAAGTCCTTGATTTCCTACAATGCTATATTTACAGTAAAATCCTGGAAAGAGCTCGGAAAAAAGTTGGTCGGCGAGCCGGGAACTCGGTTCTCTCTGTGATCATGAGATCCGGTGCCGAGTATAATATCGATTCGTTCTCACCTTGTGGCCGCCTTTCCGTTGTAATACAGGTACGAGGGCCGTAAATAAATTGGACCTGAGGCTTTACACAAGGGTTTCCAAAAGGTATTTTTGGTCATAACCGAAAAAAAGGGAGAAGAGAAGATAACAAGAAAATGAGCAGCAACAGATGTTTTTTCGACTTTGAAATTGAAGATCGCTTGTGAAAGAAGCTATTATGTTCAAAGATTTGTTTTCCAGCAATTTCTCTGCTTCAAAAAAATCTTCAAGCCAATAAAAAAATCCATTTGAATTTTTTTAAAAAAATTACAATTTTAACAAAAAAATCAATAGAATATTTGAGACTAAAAAGAACAAAAAAATAATTATTTTATAGTCCGTTTTTTTGCGATTTGGCGGGACTTCTCTGCGCCCTCCTCGTCTCTCGACGACCCTCTCATGTTCATGTGCTATTTCCATGCTTCTCTGACCTCTCCGGTGAGGGAACAGAGAGACGCAGACACGCGAAAACTGTCGCGGCGGACGGACTATAATCAAGAAACTAAAAAAAATTCGAAGCCAGGAAAAAAATTGATTTTTTTGGAAATAGTCAGGTTTCCTGTGGACTAGAAAATTATAATAATGACCCTACGATCGACTTTTGTTCAGTTCCGATTCTCTTTAATGAATAAACTTCTCATTTAGTCTTTTTTTACTCTGTAGTGGTCCCTATAGGGGGCTGACCTAACCCCTCTAGTGACCAATGAAGCCCAAAAGGCAAATCGTTCCGGAAATATATTTTTTTAATCTGCAAGCCCCAGAAGTGAGAAAAAAATTTGAATTTTTGAAAAATCCAAATTATACAAGGGTAAATATACTTACAAGGGAAGTTAGTTCACTCGATTTTTTTTTTCATTCTTTTCGAAAATTTTGAAAGTCTCAACCAGACAAACTTCTATTTTTCTGGAAATGGAAACCTCAACTTCAAAATAACCCTGAAAACCCGTTAAAATACGCTTTTTTGAGGCTCTCAGCTCCAATTTCTTAAAAAATACGAAGTTGAGACTTTCAGAATCCTCTTCTGGGACATCAAGGAGTGTTCTGTAAAGTTCCTCGTCAGGAAGACTTGAGACTAGGTGACTTGTATGATTAAAAAAAGTCCGAAAGAGGGATGGATGTGATAGGACATGAAGTGGAGACGAGACTCTCGAGGTTGACGTCGAGGAGGCGCCTCTGCCGCCGGCGTAACCGGGCGTCGAAGGCGGCCGGACAGCTGACGGAAAAGCACAAGTGTCCATCTCGGCAGCCCGGCGGCGGCTCACGTCCCCCCCTCGGCCCCCATCGATCTGATCGCGAGCCGCTTTTCCGCTTACCGGTTTGGTCATCTTCCGGAAAAACCGTTCCATGAACCATCAGCTCTTGGAAGGAATAGGGGATCTCTGACAATAGGGACTGAAAAAGAAGGTCATTTCACTTTATGGTTGGAAAAGTCCTGTGAATTGACTCTTCAAGGTACCAGACGAAGATCCCGAAAGTCTCAACCTGCCCAACTTCCTAGTTCTCGAGAAAACAAGCTTTAAAATTTAAAGGCATAGGGGCAGTAAAAAACGGCGTTTCAGTTCAAAGCAATACTTTGTAGAGCTTTTCATTGCGAATCGAACGGTGAACTTGGAAACGTACAGAAGTTCCTAGTTTTGGAGAAAAAATAATTCAAAGTCGGAGAGACGAAAGTTTGAGTTCCCGCAAAAAGGGCGCTTTGCAGTAAAGTTGCTCTATGGACAACAGGCTCTGCCATTTTTCGGATTTTCGCCTTTTTCTTCGTTTCTTTCGAATTTCAATTTTTTCTGTTGTCACCAAAGTTCTTTTCGTCACAAAAGCTTTCTATTCATGTTAAATTTGCAAACTTTGATCGCAAAAAAGCTTTTCTGGTGAAAAATGATGATTTTACACAGGTTTCGATTGGGATATTTTGTGTTTTCTTTATTATCGGTGTGTGTGTTTTTGTTTATTTAATTGATTTTTCAGGTAAGAAACCTTTGATTTAAAACAGATATCCGGTTATTTCTCCCAAAATGCGAGTCTAATGAGACGTCCGCAACATCGCGTGCACGTCTACTGTAATCAGTTGTCCGTATGACGATCCAAAGCTTTTTTCAAAATTAAAGGCGAGAATTTAAAAACGCGTTTTTCTTCAAAATTAGTCACATCTGTAATTTTTTTAAGTACACCGTTCGATTCGCAATGAAACGCTCTACAAAATACTGCTTACATCTGGAAACCAGTTTTTTACTACCCCTATGCCTTTAACAAAACTATCAAAACCGACTCGAAGAGGTCCATACCTGACTCTGAAAACTAACTTTTTGGAATATGAGAAATTTTTCAGACTGACACCTTCTGAAAGTCTTGAAGCTTTGTAACGAGAAACCGGCTTAAAAAAAAGTTTTTTAGCATGTTTTAAACCTTAACATATGTAAGAGTGACACCGGAGCTTTTGAATTTTTGCTCCTGAAACTTTAAAAGATAATGAAAAAAAGATTATAACTGAAACTTGGTAAATCCGTCTCATTTTTCATGGCTAAACATATGATTTTATATTTTTTTTGCTAAAAATATGATTTTTTTTTTAAATCCTATGTCTAGGGGGCGCAAAGCCCCGCCCCTTCACGCCACCAAAATGACGATTTTTTTGTTGCAAAAACGGTTTTGAGGCGTTTATACTAGCTAAAGTCCCACTTTAAAAATTACCTGTTTCTGTTAATCTATGTAATCGACAACGCTCTACAAGACTGAATATTTTAAAAACTATGTTTTTTTCAAAAATAAGCGAAAAAGTAAGATTTAACACGAAAAAAACTGACAAGTTTCACAAAAACGTCGCGTTTCAGAAAACCAAGTGAGGAACGCTTCTAAATTTTAAGTATGTTATACATTAACACTTTCTTTATTTTTTTGAGTAAAAAAATAAAAATCTACCGACGCGAAAAAAATATTAAAGCTTGTAAAGTGACACCAAACTTTGAAGCTGAAATGCGAAAAAAATTTCAGCGACATGGTATACTTTTTATTTGATTTAAAAACTAACAGTGTGTCCAAAAAAATAAAAAAATTCAGAATGAAAAATAATTATTGGGACAGCGAATTAAATTATATTTGAGTTTTACCAAAACCTCCTTTTTTTCGTCTGCCTCGTTGACGCATGAGAGAATAGGATCGCGTATATTTTTTTGATCAGGTTATTAAGCGTTCAAAAACTCTATCAATGAAAAAAATTATGAAAAAAATCGATCGACGCGAAAAAAATAACGGCTTTGAAAAACCTCGAAAAAAATGGCAATTTTTTTGAAATTTCGGAAGATTTTGTGCAAGTGTCCGTAGCAGTGTTTGCGTCAAACACACCGATGCGTCCTTTTAAATGTCGCAGGAGCCGTTTTTTTCGAGTCAAATGGCACTTTTTTTCCTGTTTTATTTCGAAATAACATTATTTTTTTCATTTTTTTCTTTTTTTCCAAATTGAATGATAATAATTTTTTTCTGAGTAGAAAAAAAGAAAAAAATAAGCTGAAAAAAATCCCTTTGACCTTTTTTTCTAGGTAGTTTTTTGATATTTTATCAAAAATTCTTATGAGGATTGTACAAAAGATTCATACCAAAACATGAGGCTCAGTTCGGACAACCTCTCAGAACAGAAAACCGATTTAAAAACGGTCCAGAAACGCGCAAAAACATTTAAAAAGAAAGCGTGCGGCAGCGGGTAAACCGTGAGATTTTGCCTCCAGTTGTACGCCGCGCGCGCTAGTTTTTTGGCCATAACTTTTTTCTTAGTGGAGCTTTTTTCAAACACTAAACGGATTATGAAAATGGACAGTCTCCTCTATCGAACAATGTAAAAAACATATTTTTTGAATCGTTCTGAAGAAATGGCTTGCGGTCCCTACCTATGTCTATTTTTTGACATTTTGAGACCGTAATCAACGTAATTTTTTTTCTTGCTCATTGTAATACGAAATTTTTTTTAATCTTAAGAAAACTATATATATTACACGATTAATAGTTCTTTGTTTTTTTTAAATTGTTGTTGGACTTTTCTGGAATCAGGAACGCAAGAGTGGTCTCTTCAGGGGTCTGAAAAAAAACCCATATAGGGGACCAAAAAGAGCTCCCTAGAGGGGTAAAAAGGGTGGTCCTTTTGAAGTTTTAGGGTCTGATTCTATAGCCTCAAGAGCTTAAGTGCTACATGTTCTCAAAATTTTTGTCATGATTTGAAAAAAAAGACGTATTTCATGAAACTTGATCGATTATTCCTTTGTTGATAATTTTTATTCAAATACCCACATTATTATTTCATTTTTCGCATGGGAATGTCTTTTCATAGAGTGTATAACAATAATCGAGATACACCCCTAAAAGGGCCACTTCTACAAGCTTTAGTTGCTCCTATAGGGAGCTAAAGTGGCCCCTAGGGGGGAACATACAGATGCCCTAAGGTTCTCCCTACAGGGACCACTCTGCGGTTCTAATATCAGTAAAAATAGTACTTGATCTTTGAGGACGACGAAAAACCCATCAAACCCTTTTTTCCTCAAATGATTAATTAACCTCGAGAACGTGATAAGATGTCAGGAAAAAAGGCTCGTCCGGCGGGTGCAAACAAACAGGCGGTCAGCAGGTGCCCTCCGCAGCACTTTCTGCCCGGTTTTAATTCTTCTTCTTTTTTTTTCTCTTCAAGGCTTCCGTTCAATTAATCGCATCTTCAAATATTAACGGAAAATGACCAGGAAGAAATCGAAAATCGTTAAGAAATGAGGAAACGACGCATCGAGGGAATGATACGTTTCAATGAAAGAACAAGTTTGACTTGATATTTTCGAACTTCAGTCTCCGTCCATAGAACACCTTTATAGATGATTAAAGAAGAAAGAAATTGGGTTTCAGTCATTATTCGGCTTGGCTCAAATCTAACAGAAATTTTCCTGTGAGAATAAATTGTGAAAAATCCGGAAAGAATATTTATTGAAGGTCAAAATCATTTCAAAAAGAGAATTCTTTTGTAATTTTTTTTTTCTATCCTAAAAAAGCATGATTCCAAAAGACTCTGTCTGCTCTTTATTCAAAAATAAATATTAGGCTTAAAATAGCCATTAACTGAAAAAAAGCTAAGAAATGAGAAAAAAATGTTCATTTTGTCAGCAAACGGTTCAATGCTAAAGATGGAGCAAACTTGAAAAAAATATAATTCTACAAAAAGCACCTTTTTTTGTCTCTAAGTGAAAAGTACCATAAATTAATGAAAAAAAAATGATAAAATTTGAAAACGAAATAAAAATGAGATCAAACTTCAAAGCAGGGCTCAAGTGAGCCAGAAAAAAAGTAGATGTTGAATTTTCTGAGGATTGGGCAAAAAAATGTTGAGATTATCCTAACAGCAAAAGATCGGATAGAAAATTCAAACTTGAAAAAAAAAACTTCTATGACATCCTGTTTTCACGTACCTAGGTGAAATTATCAAAAATGAGCTTTTCTAAAAGATCAGACTTCAAAATCAAAGAAAGAAAAGTTCAAACTTCAAAGCAGACCACAGAAATGAAACGACCTCAAAAAAGAATTGAAGCTTGATGTGCGCAAACTTAATTTTTATAAACACCTCCCTGTGTAGAAGAGCCACTTTAAGAGCTTAGGGGTTAGATCTTGAATCTCTATAGAAACCACCTAAACTAAACCCCTTTAGGGAGCTCTTTTTGGTCCCCTATAGGGATGTTTTTCCTGACCCCTAAAGGGATCACTCTTGCGTACCTAAGGGAGAAGATTAGATTTCAAAATAAATGAAAAATGAGATCAAACTTCAAAAGAAGACTGAAAAGAGCCAGGGAAAGGATAGATGTTGGTGCTAGATGTAGACAAACTTATATTTTAAAAGAGATTTTTTTTCGTCCTCACGTTAAAATTATCAAAAAAGAGCCTCTAAAGAAGATCAGACTTCAAAACCGAAGAAAAATGAGTTCAAACTTCAAAGGAGGAAAAAGAGCCGGGAAAAGATGTTGGATCGTTTCCAAAGGAGCTGAACCTCCTCGAGGATTTCCGCGGGTGGATCTGCGGGAGAAGCCGGGGAAACAAGTCAGGTGAACGGCGTGTGTGTTGCAAAAGTTGCAAACACAACGGGAAGAGAGACGGGCGAAAAAGAAGAAGGAGAAGGAGGAAAAAAGTTGGCGCAGGAGGGCGCCAATTCAAACAAAAAGCTTCGACGGACGGTTTCTGGTGGGTCGGATTTATTAGGGCCTACTTTGAATGGAAAGTCTCTTTCTCTAAGATTCCTCCTTCTTCTGGCAAAAAAGGCCGAGAAGGGTATGATTGTTCGGAGTGACAATTATGTATTGGGATTATACAAGCGGGATATCGGCCAACGAAAGTTTTGAAAGATTTAATTGGAACCTTGCCAAGATGTCAGAGATGGGCGGAACAGAAAGAATACGGACACACTCCGTAAAAAAATTAGGAACATTTTTTTGGATTTCAAAAAAATGATATTTATGTAATTTTTAAATGATGTTTTTTTCGGCAGTTAGCGGGTGAAAAAAAGATGATTGGACTATAAAAAAATAAAAAAATCTGTTTTTACGTTTTAAAATAATCGATATATACAGTTGGAAACTGCTCTATATTTAATAAAATGCTACAAAAAAATATTTCAGTTATTGATTTTATTTTTTTCATTATAAAAAAATTCAAAGGATCGAAAAAAAGCACAGAACTTGGACCATATAAATTTTTGAAAATGCGGAAATTTTCTGAAATTTTAATTCTCGTGTGGTGAGCTTTTCAGATTATATAATAAAAATCTTTTCCCAAATAATCAAAAAAATTTCATTTTTGATTCTTTTTACGCACTCCCTCTGATCCTTTGATCGTTTATGAAAAAATCGAAAAAATCTTTACCTTTTCTTTGAAACCGGGAAGTGAGAAAAAAAAAATGAAGGTTTGAACTTTTTTTCATCTAATCAACCGTCCGGTGAATCAGATTGAAATTCCTAATATTCAATGAAAATTTTTTTGAATTACAGAAAATTGATATAAAAAAAGCTAACCGGGATCGATGACGACGCTGAATCTCTTGACCAAAGTTGGCTGCCGAACTTCGCTGTTGACCTGTATATTACTGTAATAAATATAACAACAAATATATTATCGAAATATATAATTAAATAATCGCAAAATGACCTAAAACATTTTTTTAAAATTTTTCACCAACCTCCCACTTGATTTTTGACATCGCTGCCGCTCAATCGCGCTTCTCGACAGGATTGGTTCAGCCTAAAATAATTTTTTTAATTTTTTTAATAATGAAACTTCAAATCCCACGGTATTTTATTTGAACTGTTCCGATCAACAGATCCCACGCTGCCATTCGCTTCCAAGGATTCTCGACGCGAAAGAGTACTGTCGCGAATTCGATGACTTGATCCGTTGCTGCCGTACCTGAAAATGCAAAATTAACAAGAAACATATGGTTCTATCTCGAACAAAACACTTATTTCGGTTTTTAAGGTTCTTTTATAGACAAATGAAACTCATTTTCTTTTGTTTTAATCAAAAAAAAACGCAAAAAAAATAAATAAATAAATTCGAAATTTTTCATTTTTTCGGTGTGCAGTCGCCTCCACACAAAGCGCGGACTACACTCTGACACGCGCAAAACGTAAAAAATTTGTTTTTCAACTTTCTTCTTGAAATAAAACCCTATACATTACCTTTTCATCAGCGCGTCGATGCTCGGAGAAGAATCGCGACTATCCGAAGCTTTTAAATGATTCTCTTTTATTGATGAAACTGAAAAAGAGTTATAAAAAAATATTTCGAATTAAGAAGAACCTTCTCTGCTCTTTCGACCCATTTCTTTTTCGGGTGTCTTCTTTTTCAAATACTTGTTCATGAGGTCTTGAATCGAAGTATCGCCAGATTCCTTGGATTCAGCAAACACTTGGTTTGGAGCCACTGGAAAAAAAGTTCGATAAAAAAATATAAATTCAAAAAAACTTTCCTATCTTAATTCAATTTTTTCAACTTCATCTAACTTTGCATTAAAACTCGTATTTTTTTGATATCCTTATCATTTTCATTGACAAAAATTACGAGCGAGAAGTTTTTTTTGGACTTACCTTACTTTATTTTTTTTTTCCCTAAACGGATGGTTAGCATACACTTTATTTTGATGATCAATTCTTATTTAGTAAGTTCGAAATTCTTACTGTAAGCCGAAGTTCTGCGATCACTGATTCTCTGCCGAAGGCGCTCGACCCGACTCCTCTGTTTCGGGTCCGCCGGAGGTCGGGCCGTGAATCCAGTCACATTCGGCGTGGCGTACTCGTGACGCGGCGCCGAACCGGACGAAGTCGGTGGCGGCGTGGCCGACGTCGTCTTCATGGAGAAGCGGCCGGGCGTCGTCTCGGAGGGCCGCGTCCAGGCGACGCTGCTCGAGAGCAGCGCCGGCGACGTTATGGCTCTGCCGTAGGTGCCGTACCGACGCTTCGTGCTGCTCGCCATGGGCGGTCTGAACCAAGCTGATTTTCCAGTCCAGGCGTGACAAGGCGCGGAAAAGAAGGAACGACACTCGAGTGGTTAAACGATTGCTCGGGGACCAAAAAGTTGGGCACTCTTCCAAGTGACCAGAGCCTTTCAGGGATCAGAAAACTACTATTTGCTTTATTAATCTTTGGAGTTGGGACAAACCGCTTTCACGAAGTTGTTCTGTGTTTTGAAAGTAACGAATAAGAAAAATATAAAGTTTTTAGATAGTTCTGAAGCTTAAAACTTATGAAAAAAAAAATTTCGACGGTCTATAAACTCGAAAAAGTTCAAAACAGAAAAAAATAAGTCAGAAATCCTAAAATGCTGAAATCCTGACATACTCATGTATTAATAGAAAAAAACAGGCTAATTTTAAAAGTTTTTTTCTGGATTAACATGATGTGATATTTTTTTAAGTCCAACATTTTATTTTTTTCTATTAAAAAAATCGGAAATTGTAAAGATACTTTCCTTATTTTTAAACAACTGCCTTATTAGGAAAGTCATTTTGTTATTTGGTTTGGAATTTCTTGAAAATTTGCCAGAATACTTCTCAATGTACCAGAAGAAGATTCTGAAAGTCTCAATATGCGAAACTTTCTGATTTTCGAAAAATACGGGCTCAAAGTCGCAAAATGGCTCAATTTAACAGATTTCTTTAGCTTTCTATGACTTTGAGGTAACCTTTCTCAAAAACTAGACAAAATTAGGCAGATCGAGGGTTTCCAGGTCATTCACCTGGTAACTCTTGCAAAGTCGGAATGGCGGGTAATGGCGGCTAAAAGGGAGAGGCTCAAAAAAGGTCGCAGAAAGGCAGCAAAAAGGCAGAAAAAAAGCAGCAAAAAGGCAGCAAAAAAGCAGCAAAAAGGCAGCAGAAAGGGTCCCTTTACCGAATCTTTCATTTTTCTGGGACTTTAAAACTCAAGAAATGGTGGAAAAGGGAGAAGCAGCAAAAATGGCGCATTAGGGCCGAAGAAATGGCGCTAAAAGGCAGCAAAAAAGGAGCCTTTTTCACCCTAGAAGGGAGCTTTTTTATGGAGCTTTTTTTGACCATTTCGGCTTCGCCTATGTTAAAAAGTATTCTGGCCAACTTTGAGGATATTCTCAACAGCGAATTTGAATTCTTTTCCAAATACTGCAATTTTGAAGAAAAATGGCGAAAACCGCTTTCCATTGTTTCAAAACAAGTTTATCTTTTGGGAACCAGAGAGGTTATGACAAATCGGAGTGGGAAATGAAGAGCAGAAGAAGGACGACGCGATGGGAATAACGTAGCGAATGACGGCGATCCCCCCCTCCACGAAAGTTGTTCTGCTCGGAACCACATGTGCTGAAACGTCCCGTCGTTCCGTTATTCCAGCCCCGCTACTTTTTCTTTCCTTCCTGAACCGATTTGCGTCGTTGTTCGTCATCTTGCCTTGGTTTTTGAAGTTTGAGATGGTCTCTTGGGACCGGACAATACGACCTTGATGAGCTTTGGAGGATTCAATTTTGAAAAGAGTTAAATCTTCTGAAGGTTTTTAAGCTTTTACTTTTTTTTTAAATCACGAAAAAATGGAAAATTCAAAGGAAATTTCCTCAGAAGGAGCTGATAAGGTTCCGCTAGAGCCCCAAGAATCATGGGGGGTCTTTTTTTGAAACCCTTTGGGAACCCCAGATTGGTCCCTATAAGGGTTAGGGGAGAAAACAGCTATAGAGACCAAAAAAGTGGTCCCTATAGTGATCTTCCAACACTGTTTAAAAACGCTTATTCATTTAATGTTTCGTATGGAACCGCTTCTTCGCATAGAGTACCTAAAAATTATCGGCCAGTATAACCCATACAGGGGCCACTTTTGCAAGCTTAGGGGCCCCTATAGGGGTAAGTAAAGTGGCCACTATAGAGGTTTAAGGGCTACTACTAAACCGCTAAAAGTTTTAGTGGCCGCTTTAGGGGTCAATGGATCAACATAACTCGTTTGTTTCAAAATTATCAGAGTTACTGGAAGGAATACTGGATGAAAGACTACTGAAGGGGCCACTAAAACGGAAAATAGTGGCAAAGAGGTGGGTTTAGTGGCCACTTTAGTGTCCTCTCCAAGAAGTTTTTGGCGAGCCTCTATAGACCACTAAAAAATTTCCCAGAATAGGAAAAAATCTCCGAAAAGATTTCTTGTCTTCAATTCAACATAGTTTATAAAACCAGGACTTTATTGTAATTATTTCATATGAATCTTGAGTCATGTCGCATTTGGAATGGCTATTTTCAGCATTTTCAAAATTTCAAAAAGATACCGATCGATTCTGAGCTTATCCTCCAGGTGCAACACATCATATTTGATCTCGCTTGAGCGAAAAAAGCAAATAATGGGACGGATGCCAAAAGAAACATCAACATTTTTTTCAAGGAATTCCACATAAAAGATAAAATTTATCTGAAGAAAGACAAACTAAAGATCAAGATTTTAATAAATACCCGTTTAGAGTGAATTTCTTGAAAGGCTGAAACATTTTTTTCTTTGAAAAATTGCAAGGTTTTCGAATTCGATCTTTGAAAAAGTAAATTCCAGAAAGTTCCATTTTAAATCAAAAAAGAAGGCGTGGTCTAGAACAAATAAAAAAAAATTTTTTTCGAAAAATCATTTTTCATCACTTGAAACTGTCTAAACTGTCTAGACTCTCTTCTCCATCACCACAAGGTTGCAGAAAGATGGAAATAGCCCGTAAATATGAGAGCGTCGCCAAGAAAGTTGGCGAAGAAATCAGACTGTTTCAAGTTTTGGCGAACACAGGGCTGACTTGAACCACGGAAAAAAAGGTCCTGACATGATAAAAAAAAATAGACAGTGTTTGATTGGTGGAGAACGCAGACAGGCCACGCCCCTTCTCGTCCTAAGTTAGTCGTGAATCGACTATAAGGCGTGAATGAAGGAAAAAAGACGAAAAACTTCAAAAAAAAAAAAAGGTCAAAACTTTCAGGCGGTCATATCCTTGTTGAACTGGAAAATGGTTGAAGTGGAGACTTTAAGTGATTTGACTGAAACCTCAAAACCAACTAAAACTGTCTGGACAGTCTGGTTTCTCTTCTCTCTTTTCGAGAAAGTTGAAGAAGCATGAAATTAGCATGTTAAACATGAGAGGACTATAATGAATCGAGAAAAGAAAACAGTCGGGTGGAAAAAGGACACACCGAGAGATCAAAGAAGGGGGGTAACTGGAAATGGAACTTTGAAAAATAAATCTTTTTTGATCAGATCTTAGAAACTTCGAGATCATTTGTAACAGTCTGAACTGTCTGGTCTCTCTTCTCTCTCTCTCCGAAAAAGTCGTAGAAACATGAAATTAGCATGTCAAACATGAGAGGACTATAATGAATCGAGCAACAAAAAAAAAACAGTAAAAGGACACGCCGAGAGATCAAAGAAGGGGGGTGTGGCCGGAAAACGGATAAAGTGGGGCAGATGAATGGAGGAAGGCTGCTGAAGAAGCCGGGAGAAGCCAAGGCAAACACTCAAGCGCCGAGCGTGTCTGCTCCTGTCCAAGAACTTCGAGGCCCTCACCAACTATGTTTAGGGTCCGCAAGCCATTTCTTCAGAACGATTCAAAAAATATGTTTTTCACATTGTTCGATAGAGGAGACTGTCCATTTTCATAATCCGTTTAGTTTTTGAAAAAAGCTCCACTAAGAAAAAAGTTATGGCCAAAAAACTAGCGCGCTCGGCGTTCAACTGGAGGCAAAATCTCACGGTTTACCCGCTGCCGCACGCTTTCTTTTTAAATGTTTTTACGCGTTTCTGGACCGTTTTTTTAAAGCGGTTTTCTGTTCTGAGAGGTTGTTAGATCTGAGCTTAACGTTTTTGGTATAAATATTTTTGTATAACTCTCATAAGAATTTTTTTGATAAAATATCAAAAAAACTACTTAGAAAAAAAAGGTCAGAAGGAATTTTTCAGCTTATTTTTTTCTCTTTTCTAATCAGAAAAAAATTATTATCATTCGGTTTGGAAGAAAGAAAAAAATGAAAAAAATGATGTCATTTCGAAATAAAAACAGGAAAAAAAGTGCAATTTGACTCCGAAAAAAACGGCTCCTGCAACATTTAAAATGGCGCATCGGTGTGTTTGACGCAAACACAGCTACGAACGCTTGCACGAATTCTTCCAAAATTTCAAAAAAAATTGCCATTTTTTCGAGGTTTTCAAAGCCGTTATTTTTTTCGCGTCGTTAGATTTTTTTCATAATTTTTTCATTGATAGAGTTTTGAACGCTTAATAACATAAGAAAAAGTATAGACGCGATCCTATTCTCTCATGCGTCAACGAGGCAGGCGAAAAAAAAGGAGGTTTTGGTAAAATTCAAATATAATTTAATTGGCTGTCCCAATAATTATTTTTCATCCTGAATTTTTTTATTTTTTTGAACACATTGTGAGTTTTTTTAAATCAAATAAAAAGTATACCTTGTCGCTGAAATTTTTTTCGCATTTCAGCTTCAAAGTTTGGTGTCACTTTACAAGCTTCGATTTTTTTCGCGTCGTTAGATTTTTTTAAAAATTTTTTTACTCGAAAAAAATAAAGAAAGTGTTAATATATAACATACTCAAAATTTAGAAGCGTTCCTCACTTGCTTTTTCTGAAACGCGATGATTTTTATGAAACTTGTCAGTTTTTTTCGTGTTAAATCTTACTTTTTTTCGCTTATTTTTTTGAAAAAAAACATAGTTTTTTTAAAATATTCAGTCTTGTAGAGCGTTGTCGATTACATAGGTTAACAGAAACAGTTCCTTTTTAAAGTGGGCCTTTAGCTAGTATAAACGCCTCAAAACCGTTTTTGCAACAAAAAAATCGTCATTTTGGTGGCGTGAAGGGGCGGGGCTTTGCGCCCCCTAACTATGTTCCCTTTTTTCCCCGGCCTTTTTTCCCGTTGGCCACTGTGGGAGAACAGTTTCGGTGGGTTGGACAGTAAAACAAGAGAAGAGGGTCTAAAAATACTTGCTGGCCACAAATCGTTCTGAACTTGTTCGGAAGAGCGAAATTTTCTAGGAAATTACGTCGAAAAATCACGGACTTTCTGAGACTCTTAACAAGCTGGGAAAATGTTTAGTGGCCACTAGAGGGTTTTGACGTTTTAGTGGCCACTATAGTAGTCGAATTAGTGGCCACTTAAGGGGTTGAAACTTAGGGGCCACTATAGAGGTCTAAGTGCTACTACTAGACCACTAAAAACTTTAGTGGCCACTTTAGGGGTCAATGGATCAACAAACTGATCTAATTTGTTTGTATTAAAATTATCAGAGTTACTGAAAGGAATACTGGATGAAAAGCTACTGAAGTGGTCACTAAAACGGAAAATAGTTAGCCCCTTTAGAGGTGGGTTTAGTGGCCACTTTAGTGGGGCCAGAACCCTCTCACTAGGAAACTGCTCGGACTCGGGTACGGGTTTCGAGTTCAAACTTTAATGGTTTATAGACCTAAGTGAGAATACTTGAAAACAAGAGAGAATATCTGCTAAACCCAATAGAGAACTGAGAAAAAATTAGTAGAAAATGTGAAAATTAGGCCTGAAAATTTTCAGAATACTGCTTTTTACCTTATTTTGTATTTTAATACATTTTAATACATTTCCAAGCCTAAGCTGTTCATTTTCAAAAAGCTTTTTCTCAGAAAACTATGGGGTTTAACAGATAATCTCTATTGCTTCCAAGTACTCTTACCCGGGTCTACAAGCCACCAAAGTTTCAACTCGAAACGCGTACCCGAGTCCGAGTAGTTCCCTAGTTAGTTGTAGCAGAAAATAATTCTAAGAGTCTGAACCTGCAAAACTTCCTAGTTTTTGAGAAAAGACGCCTTGAAGTCAAAGAAAACGCTCAAAATCCATTAAAATAGGCTATTTTGGGGCTTCAAGCCCTTATTCCTCCAAAACTAGGAATTTTTGCAGATCGAGACTTTCAGGATCTTCATCTGCTACATAAAGAAGTGTTCTGGCCAATTTTTAGGTGGAAATTTGTAATCCCCAAAGATTTTTTTCCTCAAAAAATCCCCGAAATTTTCCGGAAATATCTCAAGAAATCGAAAAATTTTTCTAACTTAAAAAAATGAAAATCAAGCCTGATAAAAGTTAAATTAAAAACCATTTTCAAAAAAAATTAATACCATTTTCAAAATTCCCGTAAAATCAAAATAACCGTGAGAGAGTAAAAAGATAACTAAAAAAATTGGATAGTCAGAGATAATTTTGAACTTTGCAGAAATTAATTACTCGGTTTTTCGTGAAAACAGGCATCTTCAAACTGAACTTAACAATTTTTGATAGGCTAAAAACCTTACCAGAAACCGGAAACAGTGAAAGTCAGATTTTCAAAGTGCATTCATTAAAGTTTTTCTAAAATTCGAACATATTTGTAGTTTTTTCCTGAGCACTTTAAAACTAACTTTTGCTGGAAACAGTTAAAAACTGGTATAAAAATTTATCAGCCCAAAAAAATTTAACAAAAAAAGAAAAGCTTTTTAAAAATTAAAAAAAAGGAAAAATTTTTTTTTTGTAAAGGACCAAGAAAACAGATTCAAACCCAAAAGACGAAGAAAAGCGGAAAAATCGGGAAAAGTCATATGGTCAGCTGCACGTCGTGAATAGTAGCGACCAATTGAATTGATATTACAATTTTTTCGGAGGCGGCTCGGCTTTTTTCTTCCCAGTGAAACTGAAAAAATACTTTCCTCTTCAAGTCAACCCAATAAGAATGAAAAAAACAATGAGTAAAAATTTGAAAAACGGGAAGAAAAAAATCTGTTCAATTTCAAGTCGCTCAAGCTCCGCCCCTAAGATAAACCTATCAGAGAGCGAGCCATCCGTAGAGCGTTTTCGAATGACTTCACTGCGCTTGAAATTCAAAATATAGTCAATCCATGCCGACTTGAAAGGCGTGGAAAGCGGGACGCGTAGCGTGTGCGTACGCGGTTCTTGACACGGGTTCAATTCAACCGCCAGCGACTATTTGGAGAGCTCTTTTATCGCTTTTTTTCAATTATTTTTCAGTTATTTATTGATTTTTTTCGTTCTCGCATTTAAAAAGTAGGGCGCGCCGTAGCGCAACAGGTTGTGTGCCTGTCTACGGCCCATACGGTCAAAAGTTTAGATTTTCAGAAAGACCAAACTCCATACAAGAAAGTTTTGATCAAAAAAGGATTTTTTCCAATGTTTTCTAACGAAACTGTAGCCCTAGATTTACGCGGAAAAAATGATGTATTTCTTTTTTTTCAAAAAACTTTCACTGAATTTCCCTCAAGACAACAATCTGCTGTAACGAAAATGCGACAAAAAAATAGTTTTTCTTTAAATTCATTCAAAAACCGCTTTAAAAAAATGATTTTTATTTGGAAACTCATTTTTCATCGGAAAATAACATGCTTTGCAAACTTCTCATGATATTTGAAGGAAAACTAAAATAAATGCATTTCGAAGAAAGATTTCAAAAGTAACCCGAGAAAATTATTGCCAAAAAGGTTGTTTTTAAAAGGCATTTTTCGAGAGGAATTTGAAGTTTAAAAAAAGGAGAAAGACGATTTTTTTAAGGGAGGGGGTCAAGAAAAAAAGGTCAAAAAAATGAGTAAGAGGACGGAAAAATGTGCAAATTTATGAATTTTCTTATCCAGGAAAATTTCAAACAACAAAAAAATGATATAGGCTTAATAATTGTTGAAAAAGATATGTAAAACCGAAGAAAAAAGTTGAAAAAAGGTGGCGGATCAGAAAAAAAGGGTCGACCTACAGATTTCGCGGCAAAAAGTTACAAATGCAGATCAAAAAGAGTCAATTTTCGGAAAATCGGTCTAATCACATGTTATCATAGTAGAAACTGATGGATCTTTCGTTTCCGACCGGAATTCCGGCCTCGCCGTTGATATTTCCGGTCATCGAGTACCAGGATCCGAACGGATTCGGGCTTCCGTGAATGTCGACGTGTTCGTGAGGCTCTCTTGGTGGATCATCTACAACTTTCGTTATCAGCTATTTTTTCATTATTCGTATGAAGACTTTTTTTTATTCAACGCCGAAAATTCTTTGATTGAAGTTCAGGAATCAGAAATCGAGCATTCGAATTTGTTGTTAGGGACGGTGAGACTTTTTTCAAAAATGATTCAAAAAATATACTTTTCACACTTTTCGATAAAGGGACTGTCAATTTTCTTAATCCGTTCAGTTTTTGAGAGAAAGTCCACTATAAAAAAACTTTCTTGGGCTCTTTAAAGGATAATAAATAACTTTCTTGAAGCGGAGAACTGTTTTTTGTGTTATTTTCGATGCTGGAATTCTTCAAAAGGTCCGTCAAGAACTGTTTGAAGAGGCATTTTAAGTGATAAAGTTTATTTTTCTTCGAAATAAATCAAACTTCATTTTAAAGTAAAATGAATTCTGCAGCAAAAATTCGAGATTTATTTTCCTCAAAAAACTATTTTTGGGCGTTTTTTGCCGCGACCTTGAATAAGACGTCTTCTTTTCAACAATTTCGGCCTAAAATAATTTAGACTCCCCTCTAGGGATCACCTCGAATCCCGCTACAGGGGGGCTTTCAAAAGTGGCCACTCTAGGTGTTTCAGTTAGTGACCACCCTAGGGGAACATGATTTTTGTTTCCTATACGTTTTTATCTCTAATAGATTCTGGAAAAAAAAACATCTGAAATACCACTAAAGGGACCACTTACGCTTCAAAAGTCAGAAATCAGAATTCAAACCACTATAGGGACAATCTACAATTTACCCCTCTAGTGAGCCCTTTTTCGTGCCCTATAGTGGGCCGTTTTTTTCCTAACCCCTCTAGGGACCACTCTAACGTTCACAAGTTTCAAGCATAAAATTCAGGTCTTTTCTAGAAACGAACCGGCACTCTGCCATTTTCTCTCCGTATTCTCCGTGTACTTGTTGAAGAGTGTGTAGACGTTGGCCTGGAAGGCGCTCAGGATGAAATAATACCACATCGGCTGCATCGCCGAGACGAGAATCGAAGCGGTCAGTCTGCAGATTTTTTTCAATCTTCTGGGGAAATTTTTAGTGGTCAAATTAGTGGCCACTATAGAGGTCTAAGTGCTACTACTAGACCACTAAAACTTTTAGTGGCCACTTTAGGGGTCAATGGATCAACATAACTCGTTTGTTTCAAAATTATCAGAGTTACTGGAAGGAATACTGGATGAAAAACTACTGAAGTGGCCACTAACACGGGAAGCATTGGCCACTATAGGGGTGGGTTTAGCGGCCACTTTAGTGTCCTCTCCAAGTAGTCCTTGGAGAGTCTCTATAGTGACCACTAAGTTTTGCCAGTTTACTGAAAAGGGAAAGCGATGAACCTGACGATCAAGTCCCTCAAAACGGACATTTCGTGTCCTTCCGGCGTCCGCGAAATGAAGAGCAGCGGGATGTGAACGGAAATTCCCGACAGGAAACATCGCATGAAGATTGTCGCAAAGAGCTGGAAATGGTTGAAATTAGGTCTTTTTTGAGAGAAACTGATGAAGGGACTTCTCCATATGGAGTAGAAAAAACTCTAACAAGTTATAATTTTGAATTTTAATGATTAAAATTACTACTTTTCTAAATTTACTGAAGAAAAGCTGAAGATCGCTCAGTTTTTGAAGCGAGAATATTTAGGCACATACAAGTGACAAATTAGCAGTCCTTAGAAGGCTAATATTTAGGTGATCCCTATGGGGAATTCAGATCAGACCCCTAAAGCAGCTTCTCTCGGTATCATCTTATGCTCCCCTTAGCGAATCTCAAATAATCGATGAAAATTTGAAGAAAAATCAAGAAAAGGCGCGACTCCAAGAACGCTTCTTGCACTGAATCGGGTTACGCTATGAAAAAGTGGGAGGAGCCTATTTTGCAGAGAGGGCGCGCTTCCATTTTCACTGAAAATGTTAAAATTAGTTCCGTTTTGAATGGAAAATCCGATTCTGTTATAATTATTGTTTGTTTCTCCATCAAAGCTAATCTGTGCGCTAAATAAAAAAAGAAAAATACAATTTTACAGAGCAAAAAAAGCGTTCGAAGCAAGTGGGCGGAGCTTTGCGGTCCCTAAACTTAACTTCTGTTCTCTCTTACTCCACCGTATAGTTCTTTGTAAACGATCAAAGGTATTGATGACGTCATTTCTCAGCCGCGACGCGACCGCAAACGCACCTGTCGGGTCGTTTGCTTGTCTTCCGACCAATTATAACACCATTTATGTTTGGTTCTTCGGATACCGTAGACCAGGAGGACAAGCGAAAGGATTGCGAGGCCTGAAATTTCGAGGTGTGGAGAAAATAAGATTTTTATTGAACTTTCTACCCAAAGATGACTTGTAAATCTATGGAAATCGAGGATTTTTTCGATGAATTTTTAAAAAATGGCTTGAATCTTTTCATTAGAAGAGGATAAATTCCGTTTTGCTAAAGAATAACGCTTGAAAAACTTGATTTATTGACATTTTTTCAACTTAATATTTTTAGAGTTTTTTTTTCCGAACTCACATGCAACTGGCGCCCACTGAACAATCAGAATATGTTGGAAGTAGAAATCTTCGCCGACGACGTCATCAAGACGACATTGGGATGCGACTCGAATCGTCGAGTTTTCGCGGGCCTTGAAAATCGAAAATTGAAATAAGTTAGTTTCATGTTTCACCTTCATTATTTTAAAAAACTTTTTTACGGATTAGTACTGTTTTCACATTGAGCATATTAGAAAGATCGGTTTCGACTTTTTTCGAAGACTATTTTTTGAATTTTTTGAAATTTGGAGAGGTTATAACGGTTTCAAAATATCTATTTGTTCATAATCCAACCAGCTTAAAAAATTTGATTTACGATAAACCGTTCATTTACGTTCAAAAATCCCCTTTTTTGAAAATCCCTATTTCCGCCAAAACTAATCTCAATTCTTGGTAAACACTATTTCTCAAACAAACTTAAATTACAGGTCAAATTGAAAATAGGCTGACCCAAAAACCACTCAAAAATACAAAATCTACTTTTTTTGGTCGTCAATACTTAATTTTTTGAAAATTCTAAACGAGCCATGATCATGAATTCTACGCATTTTAGAGGCTTGAGCTTAAAAAACTTCAAAAATTTTCGAAAAATAGCTTTTTTCCAACGTACCATTTTACATTATTCGACCCGTAACTCACCGAAAAAGGCATCTGGAAAGCGGGAATGAAGAAATAAGCCGAAAAAACGACGAAAACAATGAAAAGCTTCCATTTCATGTAGTGTTTGCAGGCCTGGAAAAAGAAAATATTAATTTTCGGGTATTCTTTAAAATTTTTTTAGAAGAATTTTCTTTCAGAATATTTCTTTGCAGGGTTCTCATGTACTCCTTCAAAAAAAGAAAAAAATTTTATCCCATTTTTCACAGCTTCTAACATTGCCGAAAAGACATTTGAAATGAGTGACACGTAATTTTTTATTTTTTCGAATTTTGAGAATTATGAATCAAAAATCTTGTCAATATAAAGTTTGTCCTACTACAAAAAAAGAACATGAGCTTCTTATTTTTTAAAATTTTTTATCAATAACTTCGTTTTTCTATAAGTCAATATTTTTCGATGGCCCACAAGTAATTGGGGATCACTTTCTCTGTATCTCTGCACCCTCTTTTTCTCTAGTTTTTGATTTAAAAAAAGACAGGAGAGAGAGAAAAAGAACTGGAAAAACATTTCAAAAAAACTCTAACTATTCAACTTTTATTAAAAATCTCAACTGAAACCTTAACGTAGCGGACGAGGCAAACAATCTGAAAAAAAGGCGGTCGATTGAAAAGGCGGCCAGCAAAATGACATGAAGATAATCGGTGAGAACGAAAAAAGCCAAGTGAAACCCGTAGAGAAGGCAGTTGATTGGCTGGACCGTCTGAGAATATTTTTATTGGAAGCTTGTAAAAGTATCCTGGAATTATTGTTAATTTCAGCTCTATTTCTATTTTTAAAGAGTTCAATATTATTGGAATAGCGAGTTGAAGAATCGCTTTAGAACATTGAACAGTTGAAAACATCGTTTTATCGTTAATTCTAGTGTAAAATCCGACTCTAAAACTAGCAGCTTGCTTCAACACATTCCGATGCTGAAACGCGTAAACCGTCGCGAGTCGGGCGCATTTCAAAAGGGACCGTTTTTCAGTGTTCATTTATTGTTTCAATAATGAATCAAGCAAACATGTTACACTCCATTTTTCGCGACATGTAACTGTTTAGTTTCTCTGCACCCTCCTCGTCTCTCGACGACCCTCTCATATTAGAACACTATTTTTATCTTTCTCTGATCTCTCCGGTGAGAGAACAGAGAGACGCAGACACTCGGAAAATCTTACTTCACGGCGAACGGACTATTCCAAAGTTTCAAAAATTTTTTTGAATTAAAAATCCCCGTTTTTTTGGGACTTTTTTTCTACTCTTTCCATTTACTATATCAGCAACTTTCTTTCACACACTTTTAAAAAATTAACGCGTCAAATCGTCAATTAATTATGGCGCGGAGACGGCATTAAAATACTTTTCCAACCTTCAGAAAATAATATGGGCTAAATAATTAATTCGTACTTCTTCTATAAAAAAAAAGTATCAAAGTTCGCAAACCTCGGCGACACCGCCATAAATCATGACGAAAACCCCGTGAAACCCGGAAAAAATCACGGCGACGCCACAAATAAAGTCTGAAACTTCAACTTCATGAAAATGAAGTTTACTGAAGAAACCCACCAACGAGGGCGAAAAACTGGCAGAACTTAAGTGGCCCCTTGGAATTTCGCATGACTAGAAGGATGAAAAGTGAAGAAGCGCACATGGCGAAGCCGACCACAGGCAGGAGTTCGTAGAGAAAATCTTCCAGCATTCTCTGAACATTATAAGGTTTTTTTTGAAGAAAATTATGTGTTTTTTTTTTCAAAAAAGCAGTTTCATGAGAATTTCTATGAGCCTGGATGTAGGAATATATATGAACTTCGAGTAAAAATCGAAGATTATTATATTTGTACAATGTCAAAATCTTATCGAAGACGTTTGCATTAAAAATCTTGAAATTGCAAATACGAAACCGAGATGTGATCTAAACCCAAAGTTGTAAATATTTTTTGGAGACTTTGAGGCTCATTTGAAGGAGCATGGATGAATTTAATAAAAGTCTCGAGGCGAAAATTTTCTATTATTTTGGGCCATGAGAAAATATTTTTCAAGCCAAGTTCCAATTTTCATTCCTTGAAAAATCATCCTACCAATTGATTGACCAGTACTCGGGCCTCAGAAAAAAGAGATAAAAATCAAATGTTTCTGAGTTTTTCTAATGGTCACTTGAGAGGAATCAGCACCTTAGAGTGATCATTAGCCGCGGAAATGCGTTACCGAGGTGAAAAAAAGGTGGACGCCACTTAAATGATCACTAGAAATGCTCAAAAAAGCCTATGCGCGTCCAAAATGCGTTACCGAGGGCCGAGTAAAAAAAAATTGACGCCACTTAAGAGATCATTAGAAATTCGGTGGTATGAAAAAAATACCAGCGAAAACTCGAACGACGACTTTTCCGATTTTTTCGTATCGCTAGGGAACTTTCTGACGGCCACCTATCCGCCGAATCTTTTTCCGACTTTTTTCCTTTATATTTTTTTCGGTTTTATAAAACATATCTTAACATTTTTTTCCTATTTCTTTGTGTTTTTAATCATGAATCAACTACCTACTTTATATAGGAAGATTCAAAACGGAAAGTTCATCGAGAAAAAAAGTCGGAAAAAGATTCGTCGGAATTTTTTTTTTTCTTTGCTGGTCTTTTTTTCATACCACTAGAAATCCTAAGAAATTGCCGGGGCGCGTCCAAAATTCGTTACCGAGCTCTCAGAAAAAAAAAAACTTATTCCACTTAAGGGGCCACTATAAAAATTCTCAAAAACTTCGGAAAGGCGCCCGGTTCGCGGTTTCGAGGTCCGAGTAGAAAAAAAAGGCTGACAACACTTAAGAGACCATTAGAAATGCGCGTCCGGTTTGCCTTAACGAAGTCTGAGTGATGCTAGCTTTTTTTTTAGAATTTTCAGAAAATCCTCATAAAAATGAACGCCTTAGAAACAAAAAACGCGGTTTATCTAGAAATGAAAAATACAAATAGTGTGAAGAAGGAGGTCCCGGTGTGACAATCAGGCCGAGTGAGGCTCGAATCGGCAAATCCGACGAATTATCGGCTGATAATCCACGCCTGCGGCTCGTAGAAGCTACGCGGAAGAGTGGGCCGTCGAGTCGGTTGGATTTCGGAAAGAATTATTCCGTTTGGTTTCCGATTGCTCGGAGAGAACATCGAATGAACATCGCATCAGGCAAAGTGACTTGGGGCTTTTTTTTCTCATACATTTATTGAAAAAACCAAACAACATTGATTCATCATTTGTTGAGCTCTTTATTTTCCAAAAAGGCTGATTTTCAAACTGAAAAATTAAAATTTCGTAGGGTTTTGATGAACGCGAGGGCAATTGAAAAAGTTAAAAGCGATTAATTATTTTCTTCAGTTTTACTTGAGATTCAAAAAATTGTTTTTAATCAGCTTTAAAAAAAGCTTGAAGCAGCTCGGAAAAATTGAATTTCATTGACGAGAAAAAAAAAAGATTTTCTGGACATGAAATGGGACGTGAACTTTAAAAAAAAGACGATATTCAATTCAAAAAAATCTTCAAAAAGAACTGCTTATTTTTTTATCCATTTCAATCAGAAAAAAATCAGAAAGCAGTTTAATCTGGACATTAATACTCAAAAAAAGATTCAAAAAAATATTGACAAAAAAATATTTTTTTATTCAAAAAGTTTTATTACTCCTACCAACTTACCAATGTACTGTGAACTTCCTCTCAGTAATTTAAAATATGTATTTAATTATTCTTCAATAAAAAAATGAGTCATTACAACAATGAAAAATCGAGAAATGAACAAGAAAAAAACCAAAAAAACTGATGTTCGGAGGTTTGGAATTCAAAATAATTTGGTTCAAAGAGAGGTTTGAATTATTTAACGACAAATATTATTTTTTTCAAACGCGTATTTCAAAAAGTATTATAACAATAATAATAATAATAAACACAGAAAAATTGAAAAAGCAAACCGCATTGGCTGGCGTTTCGGATATTTGAGTCGAAACGCTTCTTCTGACTTTTCTCGAAACTTCATCGAAAAACGGTAGACGACTGAAAAAACCAACGGACATCGAAATAACCACCAAGTCGTTTGGATTTCAAAGTTTTATAGACATTTCTTCGTTTCTTCGCCTCCCACAAATCCTTTTGTTTGAGTGGATATTTTCTGATAGCCGACTAATCGCGACTTCCTTCAAAATCCCCACACAAATTTATCAAATCCGAGATTTTTTCAATCACAAAATGTTATCGGAACTCGCGATTATCCTACTTTATCCTGAACCCACACTCGGGTAGCTTTTATCTCGAACTTACGATGTCGAACAGGTGCGATTCAGCTGAGATTATCACAAAAAACAAGGATTTGTGGGCGGTTGAAGACCTTTTGAAAGATTTTCGAGTTCCCTTCAAAGCTTGATAGAAATTTTTTATTATTTTCAATATTTTCGTACACAATCTTCCATGAGAAAATAACAAATAAAAATAAGGTTAATGTCTGAGAAACTGATTCCATGCGAAAATAAGCACCAAAAGGGGATCGAATATGGTGGATAGGAGGGAAAAAAATCGAGAGAAGTTACAGAAAAAATATATATGTTTCGAATAGGCAATTTTTCTACACAATGTTACAAGAAATGATAAAATACAATGATGACTTAGAAATTGAAGATTTGAAAAAGAAATGGAAGCTTGGACAAAACGCGAAAATTTTCTCCAAGTGAATATATTGATCAACACATGAAAAAGGCCACTTTTGAATCACCACAGGGAAAGAAGATACCATTTGTGAAATAGAAAAGAAAATCATTTATTTGAAGCACCGAAATTGCGTCAGACGTAGTTTGCGCCTCTGGAGTGCATTGATTGGCGCAATTTCGGTTCCTCCGCTACGAATGTTTCTAATTTAAAAACTGAGCATTCATTCGCATGATTCTGAATCGCACGGAAAAATCGGACAATCGAAAAAGTTGAAGAGACATTCGGGTGAAAAGGGAGAGCACTGAAGCTAGAACATGGACGGAGCCAGGTTTGAGCATCAATCGATTTCGCGAAGAAAAAAGAAAATGAAAAAGAAGAAAGAAAGATAGCGTTCACCTAGTTTTCGTGCGTGTGGGACCTGTATTTTCGACGATTGGTTTTTTTTTTTCAGAGAAAAATCGCGGAAAAATTGATTAAATGATAGGATAAGGGTACTCGGCTACTGAGAAGGGTGCGATGGAGGACTAGATTTTTGAGAAAATTAATAAATTTTGACTTTTTAGAAGCTGTGCTTTCATTGACTATTCTGGCGGATATTAGGAAAATCTAGGCGGATGAAGAAAGAAAAAGACCGGTTTGAATTAAATAAGAAAAGATGATATAGGAAATGAGCTAAGAGGGGTCAGGATCACAAGGTGGTGACGAGGAGGAGGTCTTCCTGGGAGCCGGTCGAGTCCTGATGACGTGGAGTTCCGGCGGCGGCGGGTCGGAGCAGGGCGTTCCGGGAGTTCTCGTTGAAGTCGCGGATGTCGTTCATGCCGACGTGCTGCATCAGCGGCGCCAACGAGTCGGCCGCCATGTCCATCTCGCCATCTTCCAGGGAGAAGGCCTCTTCGATTTCGCGTCGTGCTGCGCCGACCACTCGCGGGTCCGTGTACCTGTAATGATCAAGGGTTCAAGATCAAAAGCTGAGTTTTGAATCATTTATTCCGCAGAAATATTATATGCCTAAATGTCTTGCTCAATTCTCACATGGAGCAGCTTCGGATTTGAACCTTTCAAACTAAAAAAAAATATTCCAGGCTCATTTTCTGCTATTACTTAATATACATCACCTCATTTTTCCTAGATTTTAATCAAGTGAAAGTTCTAACACTGAAAATATCAACGTAAAATCATATAATGTTCCTTTTAACAGAAAACTTTGATAAAAAGCTGAAAATTTACAAAGAAGTATTTTTTTTTTTGCTATTTTCGAACTCTGGGATTTCCCTGCCTAACTTAGGAACGCCAGAGTGGTCCCTAGAGTGGTTAGGAGAAGAAAACAGTTTTTTTTCACACAAAGGTTACTAGAAACAACGACTTTTTGCGCTCTAGGGACCACTAGAATGTTTCCCTATAGTAGCAACTTTTTCAAGCTTTAGTGTCCCTAAAGAAAAAGGTGAAGTGGTCCCTAGAGTGGTTAGGAGAAAAAAATAGTTTTTTTTCACAAAAGTTACAAGAAATAATGATTTTTCGCGCAAATGTTGTCCCTCTAAGGACCACTAGAATGTTTTCCTACAGTAGCAAATTTTTCAAGCTTTAGTGTCCCTGAAGGAGGAGGTGAAGTGGTACCTAAAGGGGAGCACCATTAGCCTCTAAGGTTACCCCACTAGGGACCTTTTTGGATTTTCCAAGAACCTCTTATCGTTTTTAGGAAGTCCTCATTTTAAAAGTGAAAAAAAATCAAAATCAATCACCTTCCCAAGCCCAGGGACTGTCCTATCAAACGATCGGCAGGCCTAGAATCGTCGACAGGCCGAAGAACGGGTCTCGAAGAGAAAGGAAGTCGGACGGACTGACCCTCGGCCACCGGTCTGTAGGTGCCCTCGTAGGCTTCTGATGACATTCCTGGAAAACGTCCGAGTTTTACAGACATCCTTGATTTCGAACCAGCCAGAGCGAGGGCCTGACTCCTCGCCATGATGAGGGGCTGTCGGATGGGCGGCAACGTTCTGCGGTCGCCGTGTCGCGAAGGACGCCGTCCGACCCATTCGTCGTCTTCTTCCGGATCGACAGGGACGCTGCAAAGGTACAGGATTAGAATAAGTTCCATTTTCTTTGATTTCAAGACATTGAGGTCAGCAAAAAAGTCTTTTTTGATTTATAATATGTTCATTAAGGCCTAGGAATCCTATAATTTCTCTGTTTCTATGACTCTCTCGTGATCACCTGCTATTTTTTCTATTCTATTTCAAGGTTAGGTTCAAGAGAGCGTAGAGAAATCAGACAGTTTTCAATATGGAAATTTTTTTAGGTTCTTTAAATATTCTTCAAGCTTCTGATGACAAAAAAATCGTTTCTTTAAAAAAAAATATGTTCGTCTCAAAAAAATCAGAAAAAAATTTAAAAAAATTTAATAGCAATATTTAACCCCAAAAAATGTTTTTCATGAACCCAAGAAAACATAGGAAAAATTTTCAAAGAAAGAAAATCCAAAATCTTCTTTTTTTTTGCAATTTCTATTCAAACCATAGAATGTTTCAATTGAAATTTCCTTTCAAAAAACATTTTCTGCTGACCTTTCCTAATAAATTCCAAATAAGTGTAAGCTTGACCTTCATTCATACATAAATCTAACGGGAAAGCTAGAGGAGGACTGGAAAAATGAGAGAAGTGAAAGAAATATCGATTTGAAACACTGGGGATACTAACGTCGGTACACCGGATTGGCATCACATCCATAATTACCTATTTATTTGATTCTAGACAATTTCTGGTTGGCTGAAAACTTTTTTTTTGGGAAAATTGTTTTTTTTATTAGATTCATATGTTTTATAGTCGATTCACTGCTAGTTTGAGAGGGGGCGTGGCCTGTCTGCGCTCTCCACGAGCCAGGCGCTATCTCGTGCATTATCGTGTCAGGACCATTTTTTGATAGCTCAAGCCAGCCGTGAATCAACTTTGATTCGAAATGACCAAGAGGAAATGATTTCTAACTGTACGGTAGAGCGCACTTTGTGAGAAGGCTTTAAAATCTTAAGTGATTTTTCAAAAATATTTAGTCCGAATTTTTTCGATTGAACTTTGTCAAGCTGAATATATAATTTTCAACTTTGTTTCTTCAAAAATACGCACTTTCGATTAGCGAAAACGGTGCGGTTCCTCGGGTCGACGCCGACGCGATTTCCCGTATCGCGATATCGCAAAATTCCATCCGCCGTCTCGTCGCTCACATGGTTCGCGTAAGGTGGTAAGACAGGTAACCTGAAGTTGAATAATTAAGCGATATAGTGACTACTGTAGGATTGAAACGTCTTCTTTGAATGATATTTTATGTGAACTTCAATTGGAAACTTGAACAAAATCAAAAAATACGAAAATTTTTAAATTGGCGCCAAAAAACGCATGTTTGCCGCAGCCGGCCGTTTCAAGCCGAGAAAAGGGAATCATCTCGATAGTTCGAAAATTTTCTCAAGCTTAAATTTTTCCTTGGTTAATGCTGTCAAAATACCAATTTTTTTTTTTCGACAATGTCAGATGGAATTGGTGAATTATAAAGAAAGGGAACTGGCTGGGATTTAAAGTACTGAGGAAATTTCGAAATAGGAGGCGAAAATTCAATATGAACTCATAATTGATTTCCGAAAAAAATTCAAGTTAGGAATAAGAATAAAATCAAGATGGAATGAAAAGAAAAATCTGAAGTCATTTTTCAATTTTTTTCTTTTTCGAAGGAAAAAAGTCAATAGACTACCGTCGAGCAGAACCGTTGAGCGGCAGGTTGACGGAGGAGTTCAGAGGGGCTCGCGGTAAGGTCGGCACGACTGGACTTCCTTCAGCGCCAGCCAAAGAATGCGTCGGCGAGAATGATCGAGGTTCTACAAAAATCAGAATTATCGTTATTCTTCCAATGCCACATGATCAAATTTTATCAAAACTGTGGAATATTAAGTTTGTGCGAAAATTTCGAAAATCAAAAAATTGCAAAAACTTTGCAGTTTTACGAAAATTCTCTGTTTCAAGAAGTTTTCGATTGGTTCCGCAACACGAAAAAAATAATTTTTGAAGAAAAAAATATAAGTTTCGGCAATTTTTTTGAAAGCTACAAAAATGAAAAAAATCTTTTTGTTCAAATAAAAGCAAAGTTTCCTGTTTCGAAATTCATATTTTACATCTGTATTTCTATTTTTAATAATGGTATCTCTGTTTTGGTTTTTGTAAGTAAAACATTAGAATATATGGGTAAGGCGAAAATTTTTCTAACTTGCTCAATTTTTTATTCAAGACCTTCTGTTCTACAAAACTGAAATTTCAAAATTCTATAGAAAACATTGTTTATTTTTGACGATATTTTCTATTTATCAACCTTCCTGATTTTTCAAAATACTATTTTTGATTTTCCAAATCTGAAAACAAAGCGAAAAACCCACGGAAAGGAAGCAAAGTCGATCCTTTTTCCAAAGATTTCTCTTCGGTCGGCGACTTTTGTCCAGACAGCCGATGGACCAGGTTGTTGAACAGCGAGTGGTGACGCTGAACCGAGAAATCGTTCATTTAGTTAACAAAAAGGAGTGCGACTGAAATTCCCTTTCTTGAAAGTATTTTCATAGAAATGGCGTGACCGTAAAGTAATTTTCCAATCTCAAATTGAGAACAAAGTCCAAGTAGATCTACCTCCGCATATATGGGCCGAAGAAGATCGTACTTTTGAGAATATCAAGAAAATCTTCAAAATTATTTTGAGAAAAGAGCTTAAAATCGGAAAAAGTAGATTTCAGCTTGAAGGTCAAGAACGTAGGGACTGTGAAAGTCCATGAAAGCATATTACATCAAGAATGCACATCATTGTATTAAAATACATCAAAAGTTTGATTTTTAGAGCCCTAAGAGATTCTCTAAAAGTTTGAAAAAATCCAGAAATTCATCTCTAAACGTAGTTCAGCTACCTGAAGGAACCAAGTCCTGGGAAATTTTTTAGTGGCCACTATAGTAGTCAAATTAGTAGGCGCTTAAGGGGTTGAAAACAAGTGGCCACTATAGAGGTCTAAGTGCTACTACTTGACTACTAGAATTTTAGTGGCTACTCTAGGGGTCAATGGATCAAAATAACTGGTCCAGTTTGTTTCAAAAGTATCAGAGTGGAAAGAATACTGGATGAAAAACTACTGAAGTGGCCACTAAAACGGAAAATAGTGGTCACTATAGAGATGGGTTTAGTGGCCACTTTAGTGTCCTCTCCAAGTAGTCCTTGGCGAGCCTGTACTAAAAATTTTCCCTGTGTGTTAATCTTTGCTCCTTTTTTTGAAGGGAAAAATTATTTTTTTATAAAATAAGAAGCTTCCAAAATCAGAAATTGAAAAAAATGAGAGCTCAAAACTAAAAAAACAACGTAATAAAAAAATTTTTAAAAATATTACTATTTTTTTATGATCAAAACATCTTCAAAAAAATACTGACTCGAAAATCGAAAAATGACTCGTAAAGCCGAAAAAAAAAAAGAAAAAGAAAGGCAGGAGGCAAAAAGTTGCACTCGGGGCCGAGGCATCCAGGCGCGAGAAAAAGGCGCGTAGTTTCCTGGACTCCGCCCACTTCTCTTCCTTTTTTTCCCACTATTTTCCACGTTTCCTGACGCCATTTTTGAGAAGATTTCCAAGGAAACGTCGGAAAGGAAGCTGAATTCTGACATGAAAATCGACTTTTTCGAGGTTGAAAATCACTGGAAAGCCGTAAAATAAAGATTATGGTATTGCCAGGGTCCGCAAAAAAAAAACATTTTGATGCCAATTATTACCAAGACCAAAGTGGTCCCTATAAGGGTAAAAAACTTATGTAATGAACGAAAAAGTGACCCCTAGAGGGGTAAAATTCAGGTGGTCCCTATAAGGTTCAAGGTCATCTAAGGGTCAACTTTTCAAACTTCATCAGATATGATCCTTTGTTGAAAGCTTTAGTGGCCCCTATAGGGAAACGTTGAAGAGCCCCTATAGGGACCACTTTGGAGTTTTCAAAGATCAAAACACTTTTTCGAGAGCTCAAGCAAATATTTTTCAATTTAAAAAAATTTATCAGATTTTTGAAGTATTTTTTTGAAAAAAATCTCGCCTCTTCAGATTTTTCTAGTAACTGAAAGGCTGAATAAGAAAAAAATAAAATGCATCGAAAATCTGAGAAAAAGGTACTTTTTTTAGCATCCTTTTTTTGATTTTTGTGACGAATGGTGGTTTATTTTTCAAGTTTTTCACAAAATTGAAGCGAAAATTTCTTTTTTCATGACTTCTTATAATCATTTAAAACAGCACTAAGAATAACTGCCGAGATAAACGCGAGACACTGGCGGTACATTGACGAGCTCGCAAACATCTCGCAATTTGAAAATTTCCGAAATGCAAGATAAATGCGGGATCGCGCCTAGAAAAAAGCGACATTTTTGCGAGTTAGTCAATGTACCGCCACCGACCTCGCGTTTATCTCGTCAGTTATTCTTAGTGAGGAAGGTGAAAATTTTAGGCTAATTGGACTGTTTTCAAAGTTTAAAAATTAATAAACCTTCCTGCTTTTTTTTAATAATGTTATTTATTTAGGCATGTTCTAAAACACGAGCGGTTGTGGGGCACGAGCGGCACGACCGTTACTAAATCACGAGCGGTTTCATTTTCGCTCCTTCGCGAACGCTTCTAAATCACGAGCGTTTTTTTGGCTTATCGTTCTGTTCGAGCGTTTCTAAATCGCGAGCGTTTCATTTTAATCATTTTTCTTTATTACCATCCAAGTGTGTGTTTTCATATTTCTACCTTCTTTTTTTCTCCTTGAATACAAATTTTTGACGATCTTATATGCACATTTTTTTCGCTCAATTTGTTGATTGATTCACATTTGAGGTTCATATAATGGATTTTTTTAAAGTTTTTTTGCGGTCTCTATAATTTCACAGATTCTGCGTATGGCAAATTTTTTTTCTAATAATTTCATCTGATTTTCATATTCAATATTTCACAGATTTTGCGTATGATAAACTAATATTTCACAGACGTCTCGCATGAAAGTCAATATTTCTCAGATTTTTTTTTTATTTTTTTTATTATCTTTCAGAGAACCAAAACATCATCGGTGTTCACCTCGATGAGATTAATTCTTTTTCGGATCAGCCATATGTTGAGGGCGAATTTTTTTCGGATGTTAGAAAAGTTCCCCTGAACGTTCTGCGCGGGATCCAGTGAGGAGAATTATTTTTTTCAATTTCACCTGCTTACACGAAGCCCCCTGTTATTGCATATAAACTCTGATTTATACATTGATTTCCCTTTTTTTCTATATTTTTCATTTTTCCAATCTGTTTCGTTATACGGCTGTCATTCACCGATGAACCACCAGACGCTTATGGCATTTATTTCATTCATTCGCTACGGTTATTAATTTATTTTTGATACTTCGTAAATTTCGTATTTTTTTTTTCTCGTTTCATGATAAATATTTTCAAAGCTTGGAAACGAATAAATTTTTTGGTAATATCTCCAAAACTATTCTAGCGGGTAAGAGGAGAATAAAATATGAATGGCATCAATTCGAATATGAGATTCTATTACCAGAAAAATTTTGAGAGAAAGTATTAGAAAAAAAAATTTGCTATACGCAAAATTTGAGAAATATTGACTTTCATGCGAGACGTCTGTGAAATATTAGTTTATCATACGCAAAATCTGTGAAATATTGAATATGAAAATCAGATGAAATTATTAGAAAAAAAATTTGCCATACGCAGAATCTGTGAAATTATAGAGACCGCAAAAAAACTTAGAAAAAACCCATTATATGAACCTCAAATGTGAATCAATCAACAAATTGAGCGAAAAAATGTGCATATAAGATCGTCAAAATTTGTATTCAAGGAGAAAAAGAAGGTAGAAATATGAAAAAAAAACACACTTGGATGGTAATAAAGAAAATGATTAAAATGAAACGCTCGCGATTTAGAAACGCTCGAACAGAACGATAAGCCAAAAAAACGCTCGTGATTTAGAAGCGTTCGCGAAGGAGCGAAAAATGAAACCGCTTGTGATTTAGTAACGGTCGTGCCGCTCGTGCCCCACAACCGCTCGTGTTTTTAGAACATGCCATTTATTTACAGGTTTCGCTTTGAACAAATATAAGAACTAGAAAAAAGATTTTGGAACCTATAAATGGTCCAAGAAACGTTAAACTGACGTTTTTATAGCGGAAAGTTGTAAAATTTGAAAATCGATGAAAAACATTTTTTTAAACTTCATTCTGACATCGAAAGTTTGGAAATTGTGTTAAAATAATCTGTTAATTCAGAATCCTATTCCTCGTATCGTAGCTTGGAGTGTCGTAGTCAAAAAAGACTTCAAGACTTCAAGTATCAAACTAGCCACTTCTTGAGCCAATTTATTTTTCGTTCAGTAACTCTAAATCAACTTGAATCGCTTGGAAAACGCGCAAAAACAAGTCTGGGCAATTTCGCGTCGAAAAATTCCCCGCCATCAATTTTACATGAGCAATTAAGCAAATCCTAGCTTTCCAGAAAAGCAAAAAATATTCTTGAAAAAAAGAAAAATTGGAGCCGTCGTTTTTTTTTGTTTGTTTTTTGGCAGTGGCGAGCGTTCTAACAAATGGGGTACCTAGATGGCTTTCCTTCTTCTTTTTTTGCATCTTGATTCATGAGCCAAACATCGTGTCTTCTTCAGATGAGCAAGAAAAAAACGGCAGTTTCCGTGGGGCGCACAAGATCAATCATTTATAAAGGCCATTTTCCGAATTATCCATTTGTTCAAAAAAAGCTCGTAAAATGATAAATTTCGAAATAACGTGCGGAAAGGAAAAAAACCAAATTGAAAAAAAGAAATGAAAATCTTAAGGAAATATTTCTCAAAAGAAACAGTAAACTGATATTTTCAGGGAATTCACCAAATAATAATTTAAGTAATGTCATTTTTGAGTAAAAAATCCGAATTTTTATTTTTTTCATTCTGAAATCGTTCCAATCAGCTTCTCACTATGAACATTCAGAATTTGTACAATTTTTTTTAATCAAGAAACTTCATATTTTTACCTAAAAATCCAAGAAAATCAGTTTTTTCGGGACGGCGGATCCAAAAAGGTTTGATTTTTTCCGTGTAAAATCTTCACTCGAAGTGGCCGCTCTCATTCTGAGTCTTCCACCTAGAGCACGGTCTCCGGGCTCCAGCACGAGATCCGCTACATTCGTCAAGGCGCAACTGGATGGACTACGCGCAGAAGAACAAAGCGAAGGACCGTAAGACCATGCTTTCAACTTGATCAACTACACATTTGGACTTCTAGTTCGCCAAAGGCGGTTGTTCGTTATAGCTTTCAAAGTTCTTGTTCACCGCCTAGTCGATTACATCAGACTAAAACAACAAAATAAATGATTTGATTTGATTTGATTATAGCAAAATTATTTTTTTCATCGATATTTCTGGAAATTTATTAAAAAAATTTATTAGAGTGGTCTAAAATTTTTTTGAATTTATAAACAAAAATACCCAAATCTCCTTTTTTTCTAGAAAAAAAGCGATCAAAAAGTTGAAATTTCAGGTCAAAATGGGATCATACATAAAGTTTTTCATAGATGAAGCTTCTACAGAAAAAAAGTTCAATCCACTTTTTTTCAAAATAGTTAAGTTGAGAAAAAAATTGCCTGGAAAAAAACTTAAAAGAACACTAAAAAAATTCACCTAGAAACCTGAAAATTTCAAAAAGAATTCTTTTCTTGAATCGACCCTTTCTCAGTAGAAAAAATTGCTCTTGACTAAAAAAAACCATAAATCTTGAGGAGGAGCTCACCAAAGTGAATGAATTAACAAGAGGCCCTTCATTTCCGGCTTTTCGTTTCCGTTCCTCCGTGTTTTTTCGGAATGAAAAATATATAGAGTGCTTCTTGGACCTCTTTTAAACGTCCAGAAAAAATATAAAAAAACTTAAGCTGAAAAGCGTGACTTTTTTTAAAGCCAGAAAAAAAGAAAAACAATGAGTTTGAGCCCAAAAATGTGATTTTTTTCAAGTGTTCTGCAGGACAAAAAAAAGGTTAAAGCCTTTCCGAAAGTAGAAAAAAATTGCCTTTTTTCAGAAATTTTTTTGAATATTTTAACTATGATGATTCTACTTGCAAGCTTTTTGAATTTTAAAATTTCCAGGAAAAAAAGTCTGAAAAATCTCCAAAAAAATAGAAAAAAATGGGAATATTTTTTTCAAAAAAATCAGGTTCTTTTTATTGCGCCCTAAGGTTAAAGCTGTATTAGAGAAAATGAAATTTTGAAAAAAATTTGGAATATATAATCTTTTTAAGCTTTCTGAACAATGAAACTATGATTACGTGGGCAATCAAGAAACAATTTTTTTTTCTTTATAAATTTTTTTCTCAACGATAAATCTTCGTCTATACGCTTTTATTGTGTCGATTCATTATTTCCATTCAAAAAAGTGTTGATTCAGCATAAAATGACGTCAAAGGGCCATTCATTTCAGATTTTTGTCCTAACTAATCTTCTAATTGTTGTACTGAAAGTTCAAGTAAGCCTATAAATATATAAAATTACGGAAAACAACTATTTTTCTTCAAAAGTACGGCGGAGCGCACTTTGTGAGGTCCTGCCCATTTTGGTGAGATTTCAAAATTTTTCCTATTCGCTGGGTCCAAAAATTGAACCCAAAATAATCAAATTCGTCCTGTTCTCGATTTCAGAATGAAAATTCAAAATCCCATCTCAAATTTTTCAAGTTTAACCATGTCTCGAATAAATTAATCCAATGAAAAACTCTGTTCAAAACGGATTTCAAAAAAAAAACGAGACATAAAAAAAAACCAAGCCAAAATTATCCAAAAATTCAGCTGGAGCAAAAAAATTGCCAACGGAACCTTTTCGGAAATTTGAGAATAATCAAATAGTAAGAAAAGAAGGAAGAAAACAACGCGCATCCAAAATATTTAATAATTTAGATTCTCTCCGTCTTTTTTATCATTTTTTTTACAAAGGGATGGGAAGATTCTAATGGTTTTTGAGTGGAAAGTGGGAATTATTGGTTATTTTGAGCCGAAAAAAGATGAACAAACCCGATGTTGAGGTTCCGGATCGTCGAAATTGAAATCCGTTTCCAGATTTCCGGAAATGGCGCGTTTCAGTTCGGGCCCGATTTCGTGTAGAGTTCGGAGACCGGCCTGCAAAAAATACAATTCATTAAAAAAAATCATTCATGAATATTTAAAAAACCCAATCTTTACTCCGAAAAGCCAGAGTGGGTTCTAAAGGGGTTAGGAAAAAAGAAACAACACGTTGAAGAGAAAATAGTGCTCCCTAAAAGACTAAAGCTCAAGTAGTCATTATAGGGGTTCACGGTCAGAGCTTTTAAGTGAACCCTATAGGGGAGGTGAGGATTTCCCTCAATCTTCCCGCCTTTTTTTTTGAGATTTTTTGGTTCTGTCTGTTCAAATTTGGACAGGATTTGAGAAAAATATGAATTTTTCTACAATAAATCAAGTAATCGTGATCAGATTTTTCGAGTGAATGTTCCATAAGAATCAGAAAAATTTCCATTGAAAATAAAAAGGAGAAAAAAATAGAATCCGAAACTTAGTAAAGATTTATACAAGTAATGAAAGCGCTGAATTAAGAAAACCACCAAAAATAGAAGTTTTCAACTCCGAGAGAAACAGCAAAAAGGGCTTGAGCTCAACTTTTTTCCCGTCTTACTTTTTCTCATCCTTCAGTGCACTTGCCTCATTGGAAATGCATTGAAATTGTATGGTTCTGAGATGAGTTTACGACTTTTGTTGAGAAAAAAACGGGATTTTATTGGTTCCTTCTTCGGAAGGAAAAATATCAAGGCAGGTGTTTTGAAACGAAAAAAAAAATCTTCAAAAAGCAGCTGGTTTTGAAATTTTGAATCGAAATTCGAGCAGGTGAGCAAACAGACTAAAATCTAACCTTTTTGGAAGGAAAAAGAAAAGAAAATGGAGTTTTTAAACTTGAAAAAAAGCCAGAATGAAGAGGTTTTTTTGAAACCGTTTTAAATCAGAGCTTGAGAGAGAGAAAGTTGGGTCATAAAATGAGCAATTCTGAGTTTTATAATGCAATAAATGGTCATTTAGCAATATAACCTAACTTTCTTGGTTATACTATTTTATTTTTTGCAAAAATCGGAGCATTTTTACTACGTTTAAGCTATTTTTTTCATTGAAAACTTTCGACTAAAAAGATCAATTTTATCACAAAAAACGCTTGAAAGTTTTAAAACAAATTCCTGAACTCAAAAACTGAAGCAGCGGAGAAAAAAAAAGAAGTTTTCCGCGCACTTTTCCGCTTCGCTCCTACTTGAAAAACGAAAATTTCATTTTGGCCATCTCGTTTGCCGCGTTTTTTCGTAAGAAGAGGGGCATCTCGTCCAACGACCAAATTGCGTCTCAAGTTTTTCTTTTTTTCTTCATTCTCATCACAGAGCCGGAAACTCGTTTGATATTAAGCAAGATGAGAAAAAAAGAATGATGATAAATGAAGTTATTGCAACAAAAAGGGTTGAAAAAAAAATTTTTGTTACAAGATTTCCCATTATAAACACAATTACTTTCATAGTGAATCAATTTTTTTCAAAAAAATTTTTTTCATTTTTTTCTAAAAATCGCAAGAAATTCCTTAGAATCAATAACGCACAGAATGGCTCAAGGCGGTTGATTCAGAACGCAACCGACCCAAAACGACTTGCGCGAAAATTTATAGCCGCCATTAAAATATACTGGACGGAACCGCTACGCGACCGCTTCGCGTTGAGCCATTCTACGTGCGGTCACAATTTATTTTCTTCTCAATAAAGCGCAAAATAGGATTTTTGTGGTTTTGCATCCCAAAAAAATCGAAGTAAGAGATCAATTTTGGCTGAAGAGATGCTAGACAGTGAGACATTTTTCTCGTTTCTCTGGTGTCTCTTCAGGCCACCACTATTAAATCGCGTTCCCGTTTCGACTTTAAGTCATGAAGAATTTTTTTTCAATATTTTTACTCATTGAGATTCTAAGCTTCACCGATTCTTCATCTATAAAGTTTCAACCTTAATTTTCTTTTTTTAATATTTTTAATTTAAAACGAACAAAACGATCGCAAATTAAAAAAAAAAACAACCTGGAGAATTATTTTTCTGTGACTATGAAACATTAAACTAATATTCTTGCTTATTTTATACCAATTTCGAACTTTTTCCCTCACAGGGGAGGTAATTTTACTTTGCGGTTGGGAATTTCCTGAAAATTGGTCAAAACACTTCTTGATGAACCAGATGAAGATTCTGAAAGTCTCAACCTGCACAACTACTTGGTTTTCGAAATAAGGGCTCAAATCCCCGAAATAGCTTATTTTACTGTGTTTTGAAGATTTCCTTTAAATTTGGAGCGTTTTTTTCTCAATAAATAGGAAGTTTTGCAGGTAGAGACTTTCAGAATCTTCTTCTGCTTCATCAAGGAGCGTTCTGGCCAGTTTTCAGAGGGATCCCAACCGCAAAGTAAAATTACCTCCCTTGTCAATTTCCCATGAACCTATCGTGGATAAGAAAGTGGGAGGAACCCCGAAAAATAACCTGGAGACCCTTTTACCGTGGCTATGAAACATTCAACTGATTTTTCAACAATTTGAGCTGTAAATACTGTCATAATTTCAAAAAATAACCTGAAGAGCCATGGCCTGCGGCGTGTGTGTTGGAACGATTCCCTTGGCCTCCATTTCTTTTCGTTTTTTGAACCGTCGGAAGTAGTCTTGGATGAGGAAGGTCGCGTAGAACTTTCCCACCGTCACGTCGTCTTCTTCTGCAAATTAATTAACTACAGGTTGAAATTCTGGAAAAATTTTTTTCTTGGATTTATGATCTGATTTCGAACTGAGGCCGTATGCAATAAAGTGGAAAAATGATTTTTTTTAATTTTTTCTGAAACTCGAAAGTGTCTAGTCTTTTTTTAGACTTGAATTTTTCCTTATCCGAAACTCCTTATAAAGCTGATTACATCAGAATAAATCAGAATCAGTTAATCCTTCAAATTCATCAAATACAGATTGAAATTCTGGAAAACTCTTTTTTGTAATTATATCTGATTCACGGCCAGCTTTGGACGCTAAAGGGCGTGTCCTGTCTGCACTCTCCACGAGTTAGGCGCTATCTCGTGCATTATCGTGTCAGGACCCTTTTTTCGATGGCTCAAGCCAGCCGTGAATCAGCTACATGATCTATCTGGTCTCAAACTGAGACCTTATGCATTAAAAAGGAAAATGGTTTCCCGCAATTTTCCTGAAACTCGAAAGTTTCCAGTCTTTTTTTAGACTGAAATCTTTTCTTCCTTATCCGAAACTCCTTATAGCCTATCAGATCAGAATAAGACAAAATCAGTGAATTCTTGGAGAGTTTTAGGCCTTTTTAATTTCAGGAAAATAGCGGAAAATCATTTTCCACTTTATTGCATCAGGTCAAAAGTTCTCTGAAGTTTATTTCCCAATTTTTGAATCAGAGATCGAAAAACTGGCAAAAAAAAATTGAGAAGCTACTTCCTCAATAAATTTCGAACAAAACTTGACGAAAACACATTTTTTGAAAAAAACCAAAAAAATGCTCTAATTCTAGAGAAAAAAAAACTTTTCTGAAAATTTATGTCCCGGGGCTATATTTGAAATATAATATTTCATAAAAAAATTTAAATCATTTCATGAACTATTAACTAATTCAAAACCTTTTGCGAAAACTTGAAAATCTCAACTTCCTTCAGGAGTCCAAACCCTTTAGAAATAGGTTACAATGATGTTATAAATATAAAAAAATGATCGAAAAAAAGTTCGCTCAGTCATTTTTTTGTGCAAACTTTTACAAGTCGTTTTCCAAAAAGCTATATTTTTACTTCACATTTTATTCTTGATATCGAAATTTCGGCACTTTAGAGAATACCATTTTATGACTATCAACTAATTCAAAACCTTTGCGAAAACTTGAAAATCTCAACTTCCTTCAGGAGTCCAAACCCTTTAGAAATAGGTTACAATGATGTTATAAATATAAAAATGATCGAAAAAGTTCGCTCAGTCATTTTTGTGCAAACTTTTACAAGTCGTTTCCAAAAAGCTATATTTTACTTCACATTTTATTCTTGATATCGAAATTTCGGCACTTTAGAGAAAAAGGAAACAAACTTCCAGCCGGCGGAACGACTTCATCGAGCATTTTGGTCGAAGTTCTCTTCCAAATTCTCTTTATTGCCGACCTTAGTTGTTCATTGGCGTCGTCGATGTTTCCTTCTGAAAAAAAGATCTTCTTAGGAGCGCTAGAGTGATCCCTATAGAGTGGCCACTCTAGGGACGCTAGTCGTTTATTTTTGGGAGCTCTAGTATGACGAGAACCATTTCCATGTGAAAAAACAGAATGAATCGCTGATTTCTGAAAGACCCCTAAAAGGCCCACTTGAGCTTAAGGAGTTTTAAAAGCCAGACTCTTAGCTTTTTTTTTATAGGGACCCCTTAAAATTCAGCTTCCTGTGGGGGGCACAATGTTGTCCCCTATAGAAGCTGCTTTCCCCAAACCCTCTAGTGACCACTCTGTCGTTCCTAACTCCATCAAAAGAAAAAGTCAAAAGGAACGCTACAGTGATTACTATAGGCACAACTTAAGGGGCTCTTGAAGACTCCCCTCTAGGGACCACCTTACTTTCTCTTATAGAGGAGCTTGAACCTGCCAAAGTGGCCACTCTAGGGAAAATAGTCGTTTATTTTTGGGAGAGTTCTAGTATGACAAAAAAACATTTCCATGCGAAGAAACAGAATAAATGGCTGATTTCTGAAAGACCCCTAAAAGGCCCACTTGAGCTTAAGGAGCTTTAAAAGCCAGACTCTTAGCTTCTATAGGGACCCCTTAAAATTCAGCTTCCTAGGGAGCACTATGTTGTCCCCTATAGGCGCTGATTTTTCCCTAACCCCTCTAGTGACCACTCTGTCGTTCTTAAGCTAATGAAAAGTTACGAAACCTGTGTAAATCTTCAAGTTGGTCCGGACCAAGGCGAACAAAGTCGCGTTGAAACAAACTGTTCCGTCAGAGTTCAGGGGCATGTTCATCGACACCAATCGCTGCAAAATCACATTATTTCATGAAAATCCTTCAGAGAATCTTGAAAATCTCCTTGCCCAAATTTCCAAGGTCAAAATATGACATTTTCCATGATTTTCCTTTCAAATTTTGGCGTTTTTGCTGATTTGAACGTTCTTTATTCATTACTTCTCTACTTTAAATGATTTTAAATGCTTTTTTTGGTTGTTAAATTATTTTTATAAAGTTAGTTTAACAGTTGAAGTTTTTCATAGAGAGGTAAATTCGTGTTTTTTATTAAACAAGAGTATTTTTTTGGAATCATTTCATAAATCTGAAAAAAATTATTCATAGTTTTAATGAAACTTATAATTGAAGTGAAAATTTTACGAGTTTTGAAGTATGAAAAATTTTGGTTTTTTTCTATCGTCTATTCATTGAAAAAAATTCTGTTGAACGCAAAATCTAACAAAAAATCAATTCTGTTCGCGATACAATAGCGACATCGCGAAATAACCGCGTTGTCACCGTGGCTGCTCACAAAAGTCTTCTTTTAAATACAAGCTCTCGCCGAGAAAAACGTGATATCGCGCCTAGGAAAATGCGAGACTTTCGCGATGTCGTCAGCGACATCGCGTTTGTTTTAGTGAACTTAAAAGGCTATAAATTCCACTGCACCCATAACAAACCTTGCAAGCCAATCGATGCGGACAAAGTTTTCCGAAACCCAATGGAGGGGAGATCTTTCGCAGTAACGTGACAACGTCCAGATGCTTTATCCGGCCTGGAAAGGGGAAAATAAAAACCTGAATATTTTTTGAGACATCGTAAATGATGATACGGAACCTTGAAGATGTTGATAATTTTTAAAAGTCTGATAGATTTTTTGAGAAACCACGAAAAATCTGAAGAAAGAGTTTTCGGTCAAAGCGCCCAGAAAATCCCTAACCGCAAGGTGAAATGACCTTGCTTGGGGGATAGAAAACAGGCAAAGTCGGAAGGGCTCTCCCAGGGTCCATAAAGGCTGCTGGAAGGCTCTATAGAAATGATCCTTTTAGGGTGATGAAGGCTCCCTTTTTTCTGCCCTTTTGCGCCATTTTCTGAGCCCTTATGCACCATTTTTGCAGCCTCTCCTTTTTTCACCATTTATCGAGCCTTCAAAGTCCCAGAAAAAATGAAAGACTCGATAAAGGGACTCTTTTTGTAGTCTTTTTGATGCCTTTTTGCGGCCTTTTTAGAGCCTTTTTGAGGCCTTTTTGGGGCCTTTTTGCTGCCTTTTTGGGGCCTTTTAGCTGCCTTTCCGCGCCTTTCTGCAGCCTTTTTTGAGCCTCTCCCTTTTCTTTTCCGAAGGATGAAGATTTATCGATTACCTTTGGCGTCGGGATCGTACTCGGACCAGAGACGGACGAATTCTTCCAGATGGTGAGGACCCAAAATCGACCAATCTCTCGTCAGATAATCGAAATTGTCCATGATGACGGCGACAAACAAGTTGATGACCTTGAAAATTTTTTGTTGATTTCAAATTTTTAGTTGTTCAAAACTTTAAGGCTTCTCAAAGAAAAGGTAATTTTCAGGTTAGGTTTATTGATTTTCTAGGAATTATCCTAAAAACCCTTTGAAGGTTCCGGTAAAGGTCCTTGAGTCGTTACCTGCGCAAAGTTTTGAAATTTTTTTTTTCCCAAATTTTGTGTTCAATTTAAACCAGGCCTATAATTAACATAATGTAGTCGTAACTCTAAAAAAAATCGCGCAAAAAAGCAATTATCAAGAATTTTTCAAAAGCCTTTGTGCAAAATTTTCTCCGTAAAGTGTCGTGTGTCGTGTGCATGCACTGTGCCGGTTTCGCGCAGAAAATTATGTAGAGAATGTAGAACGTTTATGTAGAGAAATTTCAATTCATCTCAAAGACCTTTGGCAATACGGCAGCCTGCGCCTTTGATACGTCCTGTTATTACGCTCTTCGAAATCTCTGCCGTTCCCATGACGTCACGTGGGAACGGCGGATATTTTGGCTCCGCCCACCGTGTTTTTGGTTTCGCATTTTTTTATACTAACAAAAACGCCGTGACTTGATAAATATAGCTGATTCACGGTCAGCTTGGAACACTAAGGAGGCGTGGCCTGTCTGCGCTCTCCTTGAGCCAGGCGCTATCTCGTGTCAGGACCATTTTTTCGATGGTTCAAGCCTGCCGTGAATCAGCTATAAACAATGTAGGGCTTTTTCATCATGTCTATTGAATGAACTGAGTGGAGCGACTATTATTACTATCATTATCGATAGACGCCTTGAAACTTTTCAAAAACCGACCAAAAACGAGCAAAGCATGAAGAAGGAGATGAAGTAGGGGTAGGAGAAGTTGACGCCGCAACGAGCCTCGCGATCTCTCTTGTAGTCGTCGGAGAGCGGGTCGCAACGGACGTCTTCTCGGTCCGAGCACGACAACATGATCTCCTGCCACGCTTCGCCAGTCGCCGATCTTCAATTTTTATCTTCTTCCTCTTTTTTTAGCTTCATTTCATCATTATTCTTTGTGTCACAAAATGGAGAACAAACTGTATATTTCCACTGGAAAAAGGTCCAGAAAATCCAAGACTTCTTAGTAAATTTATTAATCCTCCATATATCCTTCAAATTTATTTTTTCGTCAATCTTGTGATAAGAATTCTATTGATTTTGAAGAGCTCAATATTTATTTCTGATTTAAGAGCCTAACTCAGTAAGTTTTCTGCTGGAATATTTTATTTCTTGAGAAAAAATGAGCGAAACTTTGCGTCTTCAAATTTTCTTCATATGGTTTCGGTTTCATAAAGAAAAACATGCGAAACTCGGGAAAGCTCAAAATGAACTTTAAATCAGACCCGTAGGTCTTAATCAGTGGGGGGTGTATTAAAAGCCACAATAAACTTTAATTTAATCTAGGAAATCTAAGCTAACTTTTTGTCCTTTTTCTGAAAACTGTTGTTTTTTCAAAGATACTTTCTGTACTTTCTCTGATTCCATTATCTCCTCTAAAAATTCTGAGTAGCTTCTAATAAAAATTAAAGAGACAGCGTGTTAAAGTATGTGATGAGTGTTGACAAACATTTTATTTTCATGAAGTTTGTCGTTTGAAACAGTTAATGAGCTTTCACTATTAGCTTTTCGAAATTTCGAGGATTTGGTGGAAAATTATTAGTTTAGTGGTGAACAGTTCATTCAAAACTCACCGAAAAAGGACGAGGACGGCGGCGAAAAACGAATGGAAGTTGTTATTTCGATGGATAGAAGTCGCATCGTCCAGCGCCACTTTTCCGAACACCTATAATATCAAATAAAATTAGCTTTGAAAAATAAAAACATTTTTAAAAAATTAAAAAATTTGGCATAAATAGGTTCAAAGTTATTGAAACTCCAAAAAAATTCTTAATTTTTTTCAAGTTTCAGAAAAAAAGTAGTGAGGCTTGTATAAATTTCCACTTAGATTCGAAACGCTTCAAAATTTGAATTTTGGAATTTTCTTTTCAATTCATTTTTCTAGAAAATTTGATAAAATATGGGATAAGTTCAAGAAAACTTTGAAATTTTCGAGAAGATAATTGAGAACCAATATCTAACATTACTGTTACTTATTTCTGTAGAAAATAGGAGCTTATTCAAAAAACGATTGTGAATAGCCGAATCAAATTTCAATCACACAGGATAAAAAAAAGAAAAAGGACTGGTTCAAAAAAAAATATTCACACGAGAAGAACTCTGACATGGGGCGCCAAAAGGTCGCCACAACTATTACTCTGACATACACTATTTCGTCGTTATCTAGCTGCGAGAAAACGACGAAATAGTGTGTGTCAGAGAAAGAGTTGTGGCGCTCTTTTGGCGCTTCATGTCAGAAAAGCTGCCAACGATATTTATTTAAATTTTCAATATCAACATCATTGTTTCCCTCTTATCATAAATTAATTGAAACGATATTAAAAATATTACTCCGTTCTTTTAGATATAGGAAAAAAAAAACGAGAGCTGATCCTCAGGCGGAATAAGAGAACAAAAAAAGAAAAAAAAAAGAATGGTTCAAAAAAAACTATTTGATCAAAAAGAAAGAAACATTAAGGTTATGAAAAAAGTGTTTCGATCAACAAAATTATTTTCCTGTTTTTGGAAATCAATAAAAATGAATTCAAAACAATTTTCTGTTTCTATTAACCATCGCTAAATAGGAAAAAAGAAAAAAAAAGTCTGGTCCAAAAAAGTTCTTAGACCCATTACTGTTATCCTGTCAACATAAACCAAAATATTGAATTCAAAAGACAATTTAAAAATGAGAATAAATTAAAAAGAAGCTTTTACCTGCATCCCGATGACGGCATAAATGAAAAACAGGAGGACAATGAGCAGGGCGACGTATGGAAGGGCCTGAAAACGCAAATAAAAGTTTGAGAATTTTATTTTATTCCAATTTTACTTGAAAACTCTTCATGAAGGTCCAGAGAAGGGTTCGAATTCCTTCGCCTCTCGACAACAGCTTCACGAGCCGCATCACACGGAAAAGCCGGAAAAAGTTGATCGAAATCAGGTTCGTTCCTGCAAATTTTTGTAAAATTCTTTTTCAATCTTTCGGAGAATCTAATAGATAATACTAAGTAAAAAAAGCTCGCAAAAGATGAAGTTTTTCGAAATTTTACAAACTAAAAGGTTTCACAAAATTTTGAAATGACCTTTCAGGTTTTAAATTTTGAAAACTTCAAAAAAAGGCTGTTTCGACCGATTTTTTTCTCAGGTAAAAAAACTCCTAAAAAAAGACTATTCGTCTAGAAATTTCGCAAAATGCAGTTTTTTTGATGCACTTTTGAACCTCCAGAGAACGTTTGACCTTTTTTTTGCCAAATTCGACTTACTGGGAAAATTATTAGTGGACACTCTAGGGTTTTTTTGGCCACTATATTGGTCGAATTAGCGGCTGAAATTATCATATTCATTAAGTAGATTATTCCCGTCGACTTTAAAAAAAAATCAGTAAAAATTTCATATTTTTTTATAAATGTTTACACCAAGAAGTGTCTGTGAGCGAAATAAACTTTTCAAACATTTCAACAAAGGCTGAAGTGGCCACTTAAGGATTTTGAAACTGTTACCTCCAGGACTGAATTTTCCGTAGATGATGTCGATGAACGATCCCAACACGATGATGAAATCGAACAAATTCCACCGATCTCCGAAATAATTGCACGGGTTCAAGGCTGCAAAATGAATAAAATATCCTGAAGTGTGTTTTTACTTTTTTTCAGTAATATTATATTAAAAATCAAAACATTACATCTATTATCAAAGACGATTCGATTTCGAATTTCAAAAAAATTGGGGTTGTGGTTCGAAATCTAACCATCATTTTAAAAAAAGATTATCAAAAACTTAAAAAAATTGGTTAAAGAACGATTTCCTTAGATGCCTGTTTCAAAAAGACGATTATATCTCGAAATAAAAAAATTGGCAGTAAATTTCGGCATGCTGGAAAAAGTCGGTCGGTCAGTCGATTTGGAAAACTAGGCCACGCCGTAATTTTGATCCATGAAAAATCGAATTTCCGATTTTTTTCTTTTTTCTATAATTTCTTTCCTTTTCATCAGTTTTCTAGGATATGGGACACATGCTCCTCACTTCAAACTAAACTGTTACTTATTTATTATAGTTTTTTTCGGTAATGTTTTACCTTTTGTTAGAGTTAATTTTGTTTCTTGCCTTTTTGTGTGTATTTTACACATTTCATTTTCCGATTTCTTATGATTTTCAATTTCGCTCATTTGGTTATGTGAAGTTATTTTGGATCCGAAAAAAAGAATAAGAATTTTTAAAAATTGAATCAGTTTATAATTTTGAATGTACTAACCATCGTATTTTACTCGCAAGAACGATACAGTTGAATGAAAATAAGCGAAAACCTTCTCGGTAAAATTTAAAAAGAAAGAAAAGTTCAGAAAAAAAAAACGGTTGGAAATTCAACGTATTCCATGGAGCAGTATTGCGGCGTGGCCTAGTTTTCCAAACCGACCGACCGACTTTTCCAGCATGCCGTAAATGTCTGTTTGAATGCCTTTCATTGATAATGAATATTTTAGTTATAAAAAATAAATTTTTCAACTTTTTTCAAGTCAGAAATCTCACCGATGATCTTGAAAAAGGCCTCGAAGGCGAAAACTCCGGTGAAAATCAAGTTGAAGACGTCGAGGGCGTGTTCGAAAACCGGGCCAGATGGATAATGTTTGCAGGCCAAGGAGACGGTGTTCATGACGATGATCAGGAAGATGACGTATTCGAAGACTCGTGACGTCACGAACCACCTGCGAAAATTCTTTTTTTTTCTGAATTTTCCGCACGTGAAACTGACGCACGGCGGTTTTTTTGACAACGTCCGTTTATATCTTTTTTTTTGCGTAAAGTGTAGTGTGTCGTGTGCATGCACTGCGGCGCTCTCATACATGCTGTGTTCAAAGTTATTTTCGCGAAATTCAAAATCATTTCTAAATTTCCGAAATTCAGTTATATTTTCCACTCACTGGCGGTTATTTTGAAGTTCGCGGTTTCCTTTTAAACACGAAAACAGAAAAATCACCTTTTTTTAAAATTAAAAATCGATTCGTCTCATGACCCACTGAACATGCGCCTTTAATATTCCCTACGCTTGTTACCCATGACGTCACATGGGAACGGCAGAGGTTTTAACTCCGCCCATTCCATTTTTTATTTATTTATTCATTTATTTATCTCACTCAACACACAAAAATGAAAATACAGAATAGAAAATTTTTGGTTTCGCACTAAAAAAAACGCCGTGGGCGCATATCAGTGAGAGAAAAGAGAGCGCCGACAGGTTAGACGGTTTCGAGACGACAAAATCCACTGTGTTCCGTGTGTGATGGAAACTAACGAATTTCAAAAAAAATTAAAAAAACCTCATAAAATTGTTTTTTCTGAAAGAAAATCAAGTTCCCATTTTTTTATTGAATAATATCAAGCTCATAAATTTAGAACTGACCAAACTCGGTACTGGAATCGATTCCTTGGAATGTAACGCCGATGTGGTTTGGCCTTCAGGGCGAACTCGATACATTTTTCTCTGAAAATTATTGATTTTTTAAAAAAATTTAGTTTTTTTGATTGATATTATTTTTTTAAGGATAAGTTCAAAAAAATCTTGAAAAAGCAAAAAAAGCTTCGTATTTGAACAAACTTTGAAATTTGAAACCTTTAAAATCCCTTTTGAAAAAATTCCTGATTATTTTAGTGTCCACTCTATCAGTATGCAATATTATTCATCAAAAAAATACGAATAAATTCATAATTTATCATGAAGATTATAATGTAACACTTGAGCTCGTTCAGACTTTTTTTCTAATTTAATAAAGAAGTTTTCTATTTTTTTCTTTTGGTTCATCTTTCTTGACAGGTGGGGTGTTTAATCCACCTAGCGCCCCCTTTGTATCATCGCCGACAAAATGACCTGGTTCTTGTCCAACTCGCAGTTCTCGTACTCGCGTTCTCCTTCGTTCTGGAATGTGACGATGACGAAACCGACGAAGATGTTCATCATGAAGAAGGCTGAAGTTTTCGGGAATGAAAAATCAGATTTTAAATGTTTCTGAAACCGATAACGATGATAAAGGCGATGAAGAACAGGGCGACGGCTTGTCGAGAATTATGTACAGGACCCCGATCTTCTTCGTTCGAATTGATCGCGACGTAGAGCAAACTACAAACAAAGTTTCGTATAATTTTTAAAGATGAAATGAAAAAAATTAGATAGCGTTCTTGTCTTTGAATACAGAGGAACTTGTAAAATTGAAGGAAAAAAAAATTTTATCTCAAAATAAAGCCCAAAGCCCGGGAAAGACCGGCCCGCACCGCCCGGCATGAGGCACAAGCCCTAACCCCTATAAGGACCACTCTGGAAATACGAAGCAAAAAAGATCTCGAGAATAAGGGCAGTTTTTCCAGTCACGGAAGAACTTTTGATGAAACCGTGCTATCATCTATCTACTTCAGAGCCTTCTGATACAAGAGAGAGAAAATGTTTTTTCGACTCGCGCCTTGGTTTGGAAGAGTTTAGAATTAATTTTCTCCTTTTGGAGTCAGGAGGACCTACAGTATACTACATTCCATTTTTTTACTACATCTAAAGTTTAAGAGGGGACTAAGAAATTCCCTTTTAACTTGGAAGTTCCACAGTAACCCGTACTTCTTTCAATTATTTTTGAATGAAATGACGGAGAAGAAGTTGAAATTTCTTTGTTTCCAGTCGAAAACTGACTCAGGCCATCCTTCGAAGGTGGAGACGACGAAGAGGGAAACCATGGCGCCGACGACGTTGTCGAAGTTGAAGTCGTTGTTCGACCAGACGCGCTTTTTCGACACTGGCTTGGTCGGATCGCCGTCCTCGTAGTGGATGTACTCGCCTCTTCAAATTGTCAAGGTTTTGAAAAAATAAGAGCTTTTTCTTTTATCATCTATGTGGGATCAGCTTTCGAAAGGCGCCGTACTTAAGAACGCCAGAGTGTTCCCTAGAGGGTTTAGAAAAGAAACAGCCCCTACAGGGTTCACAAAGTCACAACATAGTGTTAGAGGATAAAATTTAGGCAGCCCCTATAGGGGTCTCTGACCCTTCGGCCCCTCTAGGGACCACTTTGGCGTTTTTGAGTATCTAAAAATTCTCACGTTGAATTAAGAAAATGCAAAAAACTATCTAGACGGATTTCTGTTTAAAAAAATTTCATTAGATTTCAGTTTTTCGGTTAGAAAATTATTGATAATTATTAAATATGATTTTAAAAAATTGATAAAACTTTTTTCATTCGTCCAAGAAAGACAAGTTGATTGGAAACGAAATTCAAAAAGTTCCTATTTCGACAATATGATAAACCATTTGCGAAAGAAATCGATATGATTTTGAAAATCTCAAAAAAAGAACCTGCACTCAGCCTCGCTCATTTTCGAGAGATCGTTGCAGAAGAAGAAGGTCCCCTTGAACAGCTGGACGCCGATAATCGCGAACATGAACTGAAAGATTTATTAATTCTATTATTAATCTAGACAACGGCTGAGAGGCCCCTAGAGGCGATCCCAGGGGCCGTTTTAGGTTCCTCTCAAAGGATCACCTCCCCTATATGGACAATAAAGCTTGCAAAAGCGAGCACTCTAGGGTTTTGATTGATCGCTCCAGGGGAGCGTGCCCTATGCGTCATTTTAATACATCTTTTCGATTCTCAGATCAGAAAGAAACAAATAAAAGATCAATATAGGGTCCAATCAAGCGTTAGAGCCCTAGGGGTCAGACTTCTCCTCCCTATTTTGTTTTGTGGACCGTCTTTAAATTTTATTCTCAGTAGCTCAGGCAAAAAATGCGCAGAAAATAGTTTCCAAGATGTTTTTTTATTTAACCGTATAAACTTTCTTCAGAAAAAGGAGCCGAATGTAAACCAACAAAAAATCATAAAATTGACTAGCAAAAGATTCAAAAATTGAAGCCTTGTCCAAAGGGATTCCGCGGAACTCAAAATAGCCATCAGAGAATGAAAAAGACAACTAAACTTTGGAGAGTTCGAGAAAATTTTGAATTTGGCGTAAATAACTTGAAAAGGGCATACAGAGTTAAAGACTCAACTTTTAGCGAGATTCATTTAACCATCTTTTTGAAACTGTAAAAGGATCTACCTGAAGCATGAAGGTGACCAACATGATGTTTCCGATAGTCTTCACGGCGACGATGACGCATTGGACGACGTGTTTGAGGCCTTTTGCTCGGTTGATGGCACGGAGAGGACGCAACACTCGAAGGACACTGTAGCCACAGTACTTATCTCCTTCCTACAGTAACCAGGTTACCGTAAGATCTTGACGACGGAGATGGCGTCGGATTTCAACACGAAAGAGACGAGAGAGACGGCGACGACGAGGATATCGAGCAGGTTGAAGGCGTTGCGACAAAATGAGCCCTAAAGAGATTTCTATTTGTTCATTCTCAAAAAAATCCCAATCTATCGGAAAAAATAATTAAGAAAACCCTACAAACCTTGTGAAAAACGAGTCCAAACACGACAACTTTCAGCGTGATCTCAACGGTGAAAACCGACGTGAAGAAGTAGTCGAAATAGTTCAAAATCTAAAAAAAAGCGCTCATTTTCCTTTTTTTAAAGTTTTTACCGTGTTCCTGCTGGAATTGGCTTCCAAGGGATCCTCGGCGGCTAACATGGCAGATGAGACCAAAATACAGACCAAAACCGAGTTGGTAAAGTACGAGTGATTGACGATTTTGTTGCAAAACACACTGAAAATTTTTCGATTCCAAGTGTTTTTGAAAATTCCGAAAAGTCTGTTCAGATTTTGAATGTCAAGTCGTCGCTCAAGCTCCGCCCCTAATGGCGCGATAAACCAATCAGAGAGCGAGCCATCCACAGAGTGTTTTTGAATGACGTCATTGCACTTGACATTAAAAAAATCTGGACAGACTATACTTATAATTTAGAAATTTTTAAAAAAAGGCTTGTAGTCTGATTGATCCCCTACTGGTTAATCTTCACCAGTCAGCGGCATGACTTGGGCGGCAAAAAGTTTTAAAAAAGGCTATGCTAAATGCAAGAGAAGCTCAAGACTCAGAGCAATTTTTTCCAAGTCATTTTGAGTTTGAAATTTTCTGAGATTTTGTTCGATCATCTTCTGAAGATGCAGATCTACATGATTTATGGTCAAACTTCTATTTCATATGAATTTTGTCTACATGTAATGAAAAGTTCCGAAATATGTGTTCCAGGTGCGATTCTATGGTATAGTCAATGTTTCCCGACTTGGAAGGGGAGGGAGGCGGGGCAAGGGGCGGGACGCGTAGCGTGTGCGTTCGCGGTTCTTGACACAAGTTCAGTTCAATTGCCGCAGGCTATTTAAAAAGCTCGGCAACCGCTCTTTTTCTGTTTTTTCTACTATTTTTGATGCACACATGAACATTATCCATAAATAATTTAAAAAAGAGTGAAAAAAGCTATAAACGAGCTCTCCAAATGGTCGCTGGCGGTTGAATTAAACTGGCGTCAAGAACCGTGTACGCAAACGCTGCGCGTCCCGCCCCTTGCCCGCCTCCTTCGCCTTTCAAATCGGGAAACATTGACTATATAAACCTCAAAAATGCACATCTTACTAAGAAAAAAGATTAAGAAAAATTAGAAAAGAAAAAATAACAAAAAAAACTTCTCAGAAAGCGGCTATCTATCTAAACATTCAAAGAGCGTTTGTTCGAAATTTTCTCAAAACTCTATTTGAAAAATTTTAATCAAGTTTTTTTTTCATTCAAAATAACATGAAAAATTACCGAAACGGATTGGTATGGCTGAGGATGAAAAGAGAAGAAGCCTTTGGAATCGGCTTCGCTGCGTTCGTCGATGGAAGTTCGCTCATTCTGAGAAATATATATTATTAAACAAACCTTCTCTGAGAACAAATCAAAATTGATTTGCAAAAACAGTTTTTTTTTCTCATTTTTTTCAAAACTTTTGTACCTCCTTGGCCTGGCCGTGACGATTTCCTCGCCGCCGTCCTGTTCTTCCATGTCAAGCCGTTCTTCTCCGTCATAATTCTCTTCCCCTTCATCGTATTCTTCTTCTCCTTCCAGTTCTAGGTACAAAAAAATAATAAAAATTATCAAAAAAGGCTCATAAAAGGTCACAAGCCTTGCAGTTGGAAGAATTTTTTATTTTTTTTTTTCATCAAAACAAAAAAACATTTATCTTTAAACCATAACTATAATGTTTCAGGCTGCTTTTGAATCCAAAATACGAAGAAATTCCGAGCTTCTCAAAGGGATTAATTAAGAGTTTAAGAATGATCCTTATAAGGGTTAGGAGGAAAAACAGTCTTTATGAGGACCGAAAAGTGGTCCCTTCAGGGGTTTAGCACCTTACTCCCTAACTCCTAAAGCTCAAGTGGTGCTTTTAGGGGTTTTCCAATTTTGTTCAAAAAACGCCCATATTTATTCAGTTTTTCGCGTGGAGATGCTTGTTCGCATATAATTCAACCAAATTTCCGACGAGAATGTCCCCTGAAGGGGCCACTAACTAAAACCTCTATAGGGACCACTTTTGCAAGCTTTAGTGACACCTATGGAGGTCGGTAAAGTGGTCCGTAGAGACCTCCGAGGGCTTTCTAAGGTTGCCCTTATAGGGACGACTCTGGAGCTCCTAAGTAAGACCTGGAAACACGGAGTAAAGAAATTACTCAAAAAAAAGTTGCTTTTTTTTTTGAAATTTTCACCTTGTTGTTCTTCCTCCTTCTCTGCGTTTGTCAAACTGTCTGCGTCAGCCAAATTGTCGACGGCGATAGCCAAGAAGACATTCAGCAAGATGTAGTTACCTGGAAAATCGAACCATTTCTTCAGAATTCAAGTCGGTTGCCGCTTTTTTGATGAAAATTCATAGTGGACGTGAAAGAATCCGATTTCGAACTTACTGGGAAAATTTTTAGCGGCCACTATAGAGGCTCGCCAAGGACTAATTGGAGTGGACACCAAAGTGGCCGCTAAACCCACCTCTATAGTGGCCACTATTCTCCGTTTTAGTGGCCACTATAGAGGTTTTCTATTTAGTGGCCACTTCAGTAGTTTTTCATACAATATTTCTTCCAGTAATTCTGACAATTTTAAAACAAACAGATTGGACCAGTTATGTTGATCCGTTGACCCCTGAAGGGGCCACTAAAACTTTTAACTAAAACTAAAACTTTTAGTGGTCTAGTAGTAGCCCTTAGACCACTATAGTGGCCACTAATTTTTAACCCCTTAAGTGGCCGTTAATTTAACTACTATAGTGGAAGCAAAAAATTTCGACAATTTTTGTTTTGTTGCCTTTTTTAATTTTCTCAAAGCTTCGTTATTGCTCATCTTAATGTTTTGATTGCTCATTCTACACAAAAACTGACCGCAGATGAACAAGACGATGTAGTAAATGGAAACGATGACGCCGAGAGTTCCAACGCCGCCAAACGACTCGATACCGTTGTACATGACCGTGTTCCAATCCTCACCGGTGAGAATCTGAAAAGCATACTGTAACCTGTCCTACTGTAACAGGAACGTACCTGGAACACAGTCAAGAGCGCTTGGATGAACGTGTCGAAGTTGGCTCGTGGTTTGGGTTGTTGTGGGTTGAAGTTGAACTTGCCACCGAACACCTGAAGAGATTACGGTGGATTACGGTATCGTGGACAGATCTTTTCTGAGATCTAATTGGTCTCACCTGCATGCCCAATAAGGCGAAAATAACAATAAACAAGAAGAGCAGCAGGAGAAGGGACATGATGGACCTGAGGGAGTTGAGCAACGAGGAGACGAGGTTTCGAAGTGATGTCCAGTATCTGGAAAAAGCCATAGAAACCTTCAAACTTCTCATAAGTTATTTACATCAGGTTGTATGTCAGGAAACCTGTCTACTTCGTTTGGAGGCCCATTTTCGTTTTTTCATCCTTTTGAAGGGTCTCGAAACGAAAAAATGCTGTGTTTGGAGTATAGTCAATGTTTCCCGACTTAAAAGGCGAGAAGGGTAGATAGCAAGGGTGATGCGTTGCGTACGCGACGCGGTTTCTGGCGGGAAACGAAAATTCAAACGTGAACCTCTTTTTTGCAATTTTCTCACCTTTTTTTAACGTTTTGAGAAAATTTTTAGTGGCCACTACAGAGGCTCGCCAAGGGCGACTTGGAGAGGACACTAAAATGGCCACTGTTTTCCGTTTTAGTGGGGTCAGTAGTTTTTCATCCAGTATTTCTTCCAGTAACTCTGATAATTTGAAAACAAACAGATTGGACCAGTTATCTTGATCCATTGACCCTTAAAATGGCCACTAATCTGACTACTACAGTGGCCAATAAAAACTTTCCCAGTTATTCTCTTTTTTATAGCTATGAGAAACTTCGAAGTGGTCCCTATAGGGAGTGCACTAGAGAACCCTAAGGCCTCCCGATTGGGACCCCTGAGCTATATAGGGACCCCTAAAGCTTCAGGGTTTTAATGAACCGCTCAGAGCACTATTGGGAGCATTAAAATGACCCTATAGAAGTCCTCAAATAAACAGAACCCTATAGGGACCCCTTCGAAAATGTGCAGTTTCGACAATTTTATCGTTTTTCATGCTTTGAAACTTTATTGAATGAATAAATGTATAAGAATTTTAAATTTTCGCCTTCTTTTTGTTTGATTTCCCTGTTTCAACCAACTTTGTGACTTTGAATATCCTGAGAAGACGTGCCGACCGGAGCACGGAGACGCCGAGAGGCTTCATCAGATCGAAGTAGACCAAAACGAATTCGATAATTGAACTGGAAATGTACTTTTTTTTAAACTATTTCCTCTATAAGACTCCTATAAACCCTGGGAAGTAAAGCCAAAAGATGTAATTATCTGAAAACGGACCTAATAACAACAAAACAGTCGAAGCGATTGAACTGCGACGTGGTGTAGGTGGTGAACCCCAACGAGTACATCTTCAGGAGCATTTCCATCGAGAACAGGATCACGAAGAAGAGATTCGCCATGGCTGAAACACAAAAGCAGATGTAAAAAGTAGACTTTTCGAAAATTCGAAGGTTTTAATAGTTTTTTTGGTACATTGGGAAAATGTCTAGTGGTCACTATAGGGTTTTGAAGTTTTAGTGGCCACTATAGAGGTCTAAGTGCTACTACTAGACCACTGAATCCTTTAGTGGCCACTTTAGGGGTCGATGGATCAACATAACTGGTCCAATCTGTTTGTATTAAAATTATCAGAGTTACTGGAAGAAATATTGTATGAAAAACTACTGAAGTGGCCACTAAATAGAAAACCTCTATAGTGGCCACTAAAACGGAGAATAGTGGCCACTATAGAGGTGGGTTTAGCGGCCACTTTAGTGTCCTCTCCAAGTAGTCCTTGGAGAGCCTCTATAGTGGCCACTAAAAATTGTCCCAGCAGCTCAGCAAGTTGCAGAAAAGGAAAAAAATCATATAATTTTTTCCTTTTTAAAAGTATTTAAAAAAAAACAATCACAATAATTTCCTCTGAAAAAAATTTTTAAGTTTCCCCCAAAAAAATATAATAATGCTCCTTCATTTAATTATAGTGAAACTCTAGCGGGAAAAAAAGCAAAGATTATTCTTCAAAAAAATTTGAAAACACGATATTTTTTTAGAAATATATTTCACAATTCAAAGTAAAACTAAATTTTTTTCAACAGCTTGTTAAAAAGTTTCCTTGTAACTGGAAAGATTTTTTTATTTTTAATGTTAATCGATTATTTTTCTAGCCTTATAAAAAAATCATTTAATTTCGGTACCTAACTTTTCGAGTTTTCCGATTAAATCAAAACTATGTTGAAACGGCTATTTTGAAAATTCCAGCCTTTCCTCAAAAACTAGAAGATTGAGAAAAGATTGAGTTTTTCAGGATCATCAAGGAATTTTCGGCTATTTTTCAAAAAAATCGCCCTTAGGAGCGCCAGAGTGGTCCCTATAGCGGCAACCTTAGAAAGAACCCTATAATGGCCAATGAAGCGTGCAAAAGTGGTCCCTATAGGGGGTATGCTGCTTAATAATTGTTTCGAACTGTAAGCGAAGAAGCAATTTCATGGGAAAAACTGAAAAACAGGCATTTTTTGAATGGAATTTAAATACCCCCATAGGGTCCACTTGAGCTTTAGGGGCTAAGGGGTCAGACGCTACACCCCTAAAGGGACTAGCTTAATTTTTTTCCTGAAGAGACTACTTTTTCGGCTCCTATAATTATAAAGGCGAAATCCTTCTTAGGAACTCCAGAATACATTAAGAGTTGCTTTCCTCCCTAACCCCTATAGGGACCACTCTGGAATCCTTAATTCAAGTTTTCGAAGACAATACTGTCCGTGGGAAACTAACTTTGGAAATGGTCGAGCCACTCGCTCTGCCCATAGTGTTCCGATGTCAACACGAGGGTGTTGAGCAGCACGAGAAGGATGACGAGCCAATAGAACGTCTGACTCTTGACCAGCCGACGACACGCTCTTCTGCACCGTCGGTTCAATTTTTCCAATCTGAAAATGTTCAAAATTTTCTATTTTCTGCAGTTTCTTTCAAACAGTAAGAGAAAAAAAAACTGGTTGCCCCCGATCTAGATTTTTAACACGCTGTCTCCGTTATTCTCAAAAAAACGAGTACAATAAAAAATTTAATTTTTTTGATTCTGATGAAACTTCATCCAGTGTGATAACCCATCATCAGAAATGCGGACCCAACTTTTCGATCCATTTTCTCTTACTGTAGCCGGGTTACGGTAGGAAGGTGGTCACCTGCGTATCTAAGTATTGAATAGTTTTTATTAAGCAAGGGATATATCAATCGGTAGGTAATCCAATTTTAATAACTTTTACAGTACATACCATCTTGGGTTACGGTGGAAAAATTTTGAGTTACGGTACTTTTATGGATCTCGCGGCTCAAGCTCGTGGTGGCCGAAAAACTGACTCGGCAGACTTCAAAGTTGGAGTACCTATCGATTGATATATCACTTGCCTAATAAAAACTATTCAATACTTAGATACGCAGGTGTCCACTTGCCTACCGTAACCCGGCTACAGTAAAAGAAAATGGCTCAAAAAGTTGGGCCCGCATTTCTGATAATGGGTTATCTCACTGGATGCAATTTCATCAGAATCAAAAAATTAAATTTTTTATTGTACTCGTTGTTTTTTTTTGAGAATTACAGCGACAGCGTGTTAAAGTCTTTTGGACAAGACAAGGAAACTGATATTAGTAGTTAGTCAGCCGGGGTTTCGATTTTCAAGGCTTTTGAAACTGTAAAGAGCGATAAAATTTACGTTTTAATTCGAAAAGTTTTTAAGAGTCGGGTCCTTGACAAACGAAAAAGCACTTCAAAAACTGAATCAACTGAAAAAAAAACAGAATTTTTAATTTATTCTCCCACTCTACAGGCAAAGTCCAAAACAGCCTCAAAAAGGACTCAAAAAGAAGGATCTAGAGCTCCTTTTTTTCCCAAAAAGTGTCAAAAGTTTCTCTGAATCTTCTTTTTTCCCGTTTTCTTGTTTTCTCCTAAAAAAGGACCTTTTTAGAGAACGGTAAAACAAAATCAGCCTGTGAGTTTTTTTCCAAGGGTTATTTTTTAGTTTTTTTAAACTTTGCCCGTGTTTTCGGGACTCCAAAATGGTCAAATATATGATTTAAAAAAAATCAAGGAAATTTATTAAAAATTTATAAGAAAAAACTCTCAACGAATCTACATATCAAATTATTTTTCGACTCACCTTCTCATTCTTGCCGCCCATTTGCTCGGCCTGACGTCTTCTGCCCTTTCCTCTCCTTCTTCGTCTGCTTCTTCGCCCATCGTGTCTAAAAAAACAGTTTATTGTGCAAAAAAATATTAAAATTATTAAAGCAAAAAAAAAAATGAAAAAATTACTTGTAGCGGTTATTATTTATTTTTTACGAAACTTTACTGTTTCAAAGGGAATTTATGAACTTTTTCTCACTGTTAATAAAATAATTGATGGATTTTGCTGTTCCACAGAATTTTTGCAAAGTGCAGTGCCTATGGCGGTATTCTGCAAAAAAGCTTCATGCATCCTACAAATAAGTGCTTTGCATTTTGCATAGAAGTACCTCGCATTTTGCACTTTTTTCGTCTGTACAAAAAAAAAAATGCAAAATGCGATTAACTACAGTGCAAAATACAAAGCTCTGATTTGTAAGATGCCTGAAGCTTTTTTGGGATATGCCGGCCTAGGCACTGCTCTTTGCACGAACTCAGTAGAGGAGCTATTTCAAAATCGAATATTCAAATGTTCAATTTTCCGAGTATCGTTTTTTCAGACTCCAACCTCGAAAAAAAAGTTCGAGCCATCTGAAAAGAGCACGTAAACAAGAGAGGGTGGCAGAGAGATCAGAATATTTGAAGACGCGGCAAGAGGATCATACATGAAGTAAAGAAAGATATTTTTCTCATGAGTTCCAAAATTTGAATGAAAGGGGAATCGTTGGTGTTCACACTAATACTTCTAATGGAAATATTACAAACGTAAAATTTTTTTCAAACTTACTTCATTATTTTTCCTTTTTCGTTCCTCTGTCGATTTTACAAAAACTTTCACTTCATCATTTTGCTTTTTTTTTCCTTTTTCAGTTTTTCAAACCTGTATACCTTTTATTTTCATTTTTCTATCCTTTTCCAGATTTCCGTTTCAACTCACTTTGGGGCGGAGGCTCATCCTCCTGCTCGTCTTCGTTCACCGGCTCGATGTCTTCAGCCTGAGTGATCCAGTCCAAATAGCCTGTCAAAATTCATTTCATCATTTTTCATTCTATCCAAAGTTACCTTTCAAGTCTTCCTCGAGCTGCTGTTTCTCACGAAACTTCTGAAAAAGGCCTCTCGCCCGGGCTTTTTCTCGTTCTTTTGAGAATTCTCCGGACAGGACACCCAGAACGAGGTTGAGGACGAAAAACGAGCCGAGGATGACCAAAGTGACGAAATAAATCCACGGCCATTCTCTGCCCACCGCGTCATTTACCTGGAAAATCGGAGAAAGTGGATAAAAATTTCAAAATTACAACAAAAAAGGGACACAATGACATTTCTTCAAAATTATTTCCCAATTTTTCAATTTTGAAAAAAATGACTTCAAATTGCTCTAACTTCTTTTTCGTTCTTCTAAAAATCATGACATCTCTGGCAATATTCCTAAAACTCCTATTTTGCCACACTATTTCTCTATCCTTTCATGACCATATTTCTAAAAAAAATCCTTGATTTTTTATGCACTGATGTGAATGAACTTCAGATCATTTTTCATATTATCATCAAAAATTAATTTCATTTTAAAGTTTCAAAGATATTAAAATCAAACAAAATCGTGTTTTACAACATATTTGATTTATGGAAAAAGTTATCATAACGCCCTTTTTTTTCCCAACTCATCCTAAACCCAAATGGCGCAGAACAAGTCTGCGCCTAACTTAACTTTCTTTTTGCTTAGAGGCTGTAAATTTTGCTTAAATAAGACGTTGAAAATCAGGTTTTTTTTCATGAATGGTTTCAAATCGCCTTCTATTTTTTTTTTTCAAGAATAAGAAAAAATATTACCCAATACATGACGTCGGTCCATCCTTCAAGAGAAACGCACTGGAACACTGTTAACATGGCCAGTCCAAAGTTGTCAAAATTTGTTATTCCGTTGTTCGGCCCTAAAGTTTTTATATACTCAATAAGAAAACAGTTTAAAAATGAAGAAGCCTCGTTAAAAAGCCAACCTAGAAATTTCTACTTCCAAATCTTTTCTGACCTTGAAAAAATTATAAAAGAATCAAAATTAGTTGATAAAAACTCATCATAATGTCTGCAATATCGAAAAGAAACCTCAAATTCAATTCAAAACGACAATAAAAAAGTGCAAAAAGCATCAAGCCACCTAGGGGACTCGAACCCCTGACCGTTAGATTAAAAGTCTAACGCTCTACCAACTGAGCTAAGGAGGCTCACGCAGGGAGGAGGGCGCCTACCAGGCCAAGTTGTATTGCTGGAACACTCCCAATGGACGCCCATCTCTTGGAGAGAATCGGACGGTTGACATCGGAAGGCGCTTCCGACATTTCCACACGGCGACGGTTCTTTCTGGGCCAGTTGGCCGGTCGCTGGGTCGATACTGTAACCGTTTCTTTAATCATTTTCAGGAATTTAGGGGAACTGTAAGAGTAAGATTGTTTATATAGTACGGAAGGTACGGAGGTGCTCAAGTTACTGTCTATTTTTTTTTAGGAAATAGAGAAGAAAAAAAAACTTCTCAGATCGAAAAAATTGCCCTTAATCCATAGCTTTTGTAAGAGAATGCAAAAAAAAGCTTTTGTAAGCCGAAAAATTACCAAGTTGAGTGTAATTTGCCGCAGAACAGCTCGAGGCCGATGATGGCGTAGATCAAAATAACAAAGAGGACCAACAACGCGATGTGCAGCAGCGGGATCATCGCACGCAAAATCGCGTTCAACACGACTTGCAAACCTGAGAAATTATCATCAATACTGTAAATGTCGGGCAGAGTCGGAAGGGTGGATAAATGGCCGCCAAAAGGTTCAAAAAAGGCCCCAGAAGGTGGAAAGAGGGTTCCTTCATGGAGCTTTCCATTTTTTTTGGGATTTTAAAAGCTCAAGAGATGGTGGAAAAAGGGAGAGACAGCAAAAATGGTGCATAAGGGCTGAGAAAATGACGCGAAAAGGTAGCAAAAAAGAAGCCTTTGTCGCCCTAAAAGGAAAACTTCTATGGAGCCTTTTTCCACTCTTTCCTTTTCTATGATTTGATAAAGAAAACTTTAAAAAATTGTTTCTGCTTATTGTTCCATTTTTACGAGAAACTTTGAAACTATTAAAGCTTCAATTTGTTTTATTTTTCGCAACATCGGGATGGTATGGTGATGTTGCAGGGAAGGAAAAAGACCACTAGGTGGATTAACTAACCCCACCTGTGAAGAAAAAAGTTTTTTGTGTAAGAAAAGAAACATAGAACCATAATAAGTAGATATTTAAAACCAAGTTGATCATGGCACAAATCTGTGAACACTTGAAAGAATATGCTCGACGCCAACATCTTCTGCATACACTAAAAACATGTCCTTAAATTTTTTCTTGTCTTCCTCTGCCAATAATTCATGTTCAATGTCATTCCAAACATTAGTAATGCGGTGTGATAAGAAATTGAAGAAAACCAGTGAAGGTTTCGTTTTTATTAATTTAAAACCATTTCCTCTGAGCTGACTGGGACGGTCAAAGATGTTATGTACCTGGATGTGAGAGTCTGACCAGCACTTATTATGCAAAAACTGATGTGATAATACCAGATCCTTAACTGAACGCCTAAACCAAAGAGGTTGAAGACCTAAAAGTTTTAACCGTTCATTATATTCCATTCTTGGGGAAAGGCGCTTCGTGAAACGTATTACAAAAAAAGCGATAAAAATGTTTTTTAATACAACATAACACTACCTGAGCAAATGAATCAACTAAAAATCTTAATTATATGCGCTTTAAAAAACAGAAAAACGACTTCAATTCTGGAAGAAAAAAAAGACGATGAAAAAAAAATATGCTCTTTTTAAAGTACGTAAAATACACACGGAATTACTGAAACTGAAATTTGAAGCGTAAATACAAGACAAGAAACCGAAAATTCATAAATTCACGTTAGATTTCGATTATTTTCATTCAAGGCAACAAAAGATTGCGGAAAAATCTCTATTAAAAAAATCTACAGCCTTTAATAAACGGTAGAAAATTATGAAACTAATCGTCCTAAATAACCGTAGAAAATAACCTTTCCTTCATAAAAAAATCGAAAAAAATCAAAAACCGCGACGCGTTTAGCCATTCCAAATGCGGTCACCAAATTTTCAGTTGACTTGAAATAATTTTTTTTTATAGATTAGCTTTACTCTTTCTTCTACTGTTAGATTTTCAAATTATGCATTATTCTGCTTTTTTCAACTCATTTTATTTCAAATTCAAAACCGTTTTTAGGAAAATAGCTTCAAAACTGCTATAATTTCTGAATTTTTGGATCAAAAAACAAGAAAAAACGAACTGGGAACTCCGGAGACGAGTCGAAGAGGCCGGAGGACGCGAAAGGCCCTCAACGCTTTCACGTCGAAGCCCTGGATGTTCATTCGCGACAATATCGTACTTACTAATCTGAAACATTCAAAATACAGTAAATATTCGAAAAATAGAAAGTCTAACAAAGTAACTTTTTCTGGATTTCGATGAAACCTGGCTGGATTGTGTTTTAAGATCTTCAGAGTCGAAAAAAAAGGAAAGAATTGATATTTTTCCAAGATTAGAAGCTTCAAACCCCTCAAACCATTTTTATGTAGTTTTCGAAGGGTCCGAAAAGGTTCCATTAAGCTGCATTTTTTCCGCTCTACTATCAGCCTACATTGGCCCTTTTCCTACCTTTTTTGAGCCTTTGACTCTCTATAAAATTTGGAAGGCTTGAAAAAGGAAGAAAGAAAAGAAAGAAAAAGAAAATTTATTTAGCCCATTTCTGATACTTATGACTTTGTCAGTCATATTTAGGTTACCTAATACCATAACCAAAAAAAAAAGAAATTACCCAATAACGACAATGATGAAATCGAGAATATTCCAAGCGTTGCGTAAGTAGGCGCCCGGATGAAAAAGAAAACCCATAGCGATCACCTTCAGTACACATTCTATGGTGAACACCACAATGAACACGTATTCTATTTGTTCCTGAAAATATTGATTTTTTCAGAGATATGTTTATAGTTGATTCAAAGGTACCTCGTCTAAATTTCTCTTTTTTGCACGCTATTTCGCTTTTTGCGTAGAGGGTTTCTTCAAATATTTCTCAAGCAGGTAAGATTCAAAAGTTTCAAAAAAGGAACCCGATTTATTTTCATAATTTAATCTTACTCCAGCTTGCGTTTCTTAAAAGAAACGCACGGCGTTTTTTTGATGACGCCCCGCCCATTTTTTTTTTCGTAAAGTGTAGTGTGTTGTGTGCATGCACCGCGACGCTCTCGCACATGCTACGTTCAAAATGATTTTCGCGAAATTCAAAATCATATTTGAGTTTCTTTGGCTTCAAAACTTACTACAAATGAGATATCAAACTTTCATCGCACTATTAAAAAACAATTTTAAAAAAAAACTTACCAATATCGTATTTTTTGAATCCGAATCTTGTGCTGGATATGGCTGGTAGACGGCCAAAGCGATACAATTTGCGCAAATCATCAACAAAATCAAAAATTCGAATGGTCTAAAATCCTTTTTGAAGAGAAATATTGATTGGGAAACTCACTTCCATTCACATATAGCGATACATAATTTTCGTATAGGGTTTGATAAAGAGAGGCATAATAACGACCGTTCGGACCTGGAAAAAACAGACGTTTTCTTGAAAAAGAGTGATTTGAAGATGGAGCTAAAAACTTGCAAGGCTTTTGAGATTCTCTGGAATCTGCAAACGATTTGAAAGTTTTTGAAAGAATGAAGTGATGGAAAAATAGAACAGCAACCTACATTACTTTTTCACAGAAAATTTAAAATTGCAAAAAGATTGTTGACGTATTTCCGTCTGTGTTTACAATGCAAAACCGGTGCGGTTAAAAAACAAGACTTTCGCGATGTCGCCTGCGACATCGCTTCTACAGTTCTTCCGTCGCGACTTGACAGTTTTCGCGTGTCTGCGTCTCTCTGTTCCCTCACCGGCGATGTCAGAGACATGGAAACAGCACGGGAACATGAGAGAGACCTAGAGAAATAAGGAGGGCGCAGAGAAGTCCCGCCCTTTCAAGTCGCGAAAAACGGACTATATATCGACAGTTATTATTGAAAAGATGAAGGAATGAGAGAATGAGAGAGTGAGAGAATGAGAGAAGAAGATAAATGAATTAGAGAAAAAGAGAAAAAGAGAATACGAGAAAAAGAAGAATGAATTAGAGAATGAGAGAATGAGAGAAAAAAAGAAAAAGATGAACGAACCTCTCGACGACGTTGGTCTGCCGGAGAGGCTTCCGCTGCTGCGGCCGCTTCTTCGTCTGGTCCGTCGAGGTCGACGCCGCCACCGCTGCCTGCAAAAAAGCCGAAATCATAAGAGTCATCAACTTGTGGATAAAATCAGAAAAAGTAAAACTGAGAAAAGAAATGGTAAAAATAAAAGATGTGAAACTGAAAAGCGAGGCCGAAAGTGGCCAGGAAAAAAAAATATTTGAATTTGTATTCCATATTATTCGAAGCCAATATTAGTCAGAGAAAAGGGTACAAATTACTCGCAATATTTTTAAACCACGTCAAATTTTGATTCGAAATGAGTTTTTTTGTGGAATATCAGTGGAGCGCATTTGACTCAACCTTTTAGGGCTATTTTTTTAAAAATTTTTTTGTTGTAGGATTTTTTTGTTCTTGTGTCTTATCTAAGTTGCTGCGGGGGCTATTTTTTTGTGAGTTTTTTTCGTTTTTTTCAATGCCTTTGTAGTCGGGGGGGGTAAGCTGCTTCTTTATGCCGTTTTGAAAACAATTTTAATCTCGGAGTGTTGGAATTCATTTCAATGATTTTAAAAAATAAATACAAAATCATTCTATCAAGAAATTGGGTCAAATCAAAAAGTATCCTTCTGAAAAATACCTATGAAAGGTACGCGCGTTTAAAATATTGCAGAAGTTGAGTTTCAAAATCCTTATTTTTTGTGTGATTTCAAACAATTGATTTCAGTGAAAGCAATTAAAAAAATACTTTTTACTAAAAAAAATACTAAACGAATCTTTCGAATGAGGTCCTTGAAAGTACATCAAAACTTTTTTTCCATGTATTATTGATTTGGGTTTTTTTCATAAAAAAACTTTTTCAGACCAACGATCAAAATTCAAATTTTTTTCACATTCAAAAAAATCTTCGCTTGATGATTTGAAGGAGCATGCGCCGATATGATAAATAAAACAAATTGGAATATTTCTATCTTTTTTTTTTGATAAATTTAAAAAAGACTAGCGAGACGCAGGTGTTAGTTCGTCCAAAAATTCTTGCTGTGTCTAAAAATTTTGGAAAATTTGAAAATTTGAAAATTTGAAAAATTTTGAAAAAAGCGTTTACTTTTTAGAGGCTTTCAATTTTTATTTTAAAAAGATACAGAAAAGTTGAAATACTCCCAGTTGAGTTTTTAATAAATTTGTAGATGTTATAGTTCGTCCAAAAATCCTGGCTGTGTGTAGAAACCTTGCACAACTCGAAATAACACTAAAAACGGCTCATCGCATCGAAATTATTTATCAGTCCTGTCCATGCTCCTTTAAACCATCCGGCAAAGATTTTTGATGCGACTCTCATTCAAAATAAACTGCCGCACATTCTTGTTTCAAAAAAATCAAATAAAGAAACATGAAAATTTATGAAATCAATCTGATAGAATTTCTTTCATTATCCCCAAAAATCCACATAAATGGACTTTATTTCGACGTAGTAGATTTTCCATATGAGGTCATTGAAATTGGATTTTTTTTTGATGATAGTATTATGCCCCCTCCCCCTCCCGTCAGCCATGCGGGGGGCTTTCAAATAATGCAAAGATTCTGTGCAAGCAACCTTTCAAGGAAAACTGAAAACTAATTTTCTTGTCGAGATATTTTATCAAATCTACACATGCTCCTTTAAACCGCCCAGCGAAGATTTTGGATACAACTTTTAATTCCAATCAAATATCGCACATTCTTGTTTCAGAACCTTGAGAAAGTAAAAAATAAAGTTTAAAATCAATGGGATTCTCTTTTTTTGGAAAATGTTCCTATTTCTCGACTTTCGATGCAAGAACACGTGAATCCGGGCGAAAGATGGCCGAACCCACTCACACATTGATTCATTTTAATGAAGTCTTCGCCTCGAGACGTCTCCCCCCTTCCTTTTTTTCCTAGCCATGGGCTTCTCGATTGACGAATTCTGACAGCTTCTCAAGGAGTTCCCGGCTTTTTTCGGTTACTTACTGGGTTGGACACAGAGAAATTCCAGCTAGAGGAAGTTTTTCGTGGGAAGAAGCTGGATGGAGTTTGGAAAAGGGGGAAATTTGATTTTTTGCAAGTATGAGTGAGAATTTTGAATTTTTTTATCTTTTATTTTATTTTTTTCGGATTTATGTTTTAATTTCTTGCGTGTTTTTGAAGTTTCAATTTTGGATTCTCAAAATTGTACAGGCATTTTTTTATCAAGCTCATCAAATCAATTCTAGAGCTAAAGTTGAAAAGTGGAAGCTTTCACACTTTTATAAGCTGAAAACCGGTTTTTAATGCTGTATACTTTTCAATAAAGTTTTTCAAAACGTCAAAAAAAAATAATTTATTCAAAGTTTTACTCAAAGCACAGTAGCTCTAAAGAGGTATGACTAAAGTACAAAAATAATTTTGAAGGTTAAAAAAAGGTTTATTTTTAAATTCAAGCTAAATTGAGGTAACCAATCTCAAAATTCAAAACCTGACGAAAATTCTCAATGAACAGCTCAATGTCTAGGATTTTTTTGTATCTTTCCAGGATTATTCCTAGACTTTCTATCACTACTCGAAAAACATGAAAAAGCGACAAATAAAATCAACATTTCAAAATACTCGGTAGCATCCAAAATCTCTTCTTCAAGAAACTACAAAATAAAAATATGCGGTGAAAAGAACGAAATGGCCCATTTCATAGGGAATCATTTTCTCATCAAAGCATCCCAATAATTTTCGAAGCCAAAAAATCAAATTTGGAAGCGACGCTGAAATTAAAATTCTCTGATTCATTGCTTGTAAATTCTATACCTGAAGCTACAAAGCTATAAATTACTTGGTACTAGATTTCAATGAAAATTACATATTATTTGAAAGAAAGGAATATTTTTTCAGCAACCTTTAAATTTTTTTCAATAGAAATATCTGTTAAGATTTATGCGTTTTTTTCTCAATTTTTTTGGTCATTTTTCAGTGTCTCGAATTCTTTCTTAAAACCTCGATAGATCTGAGTTTTTATTAAAAAAGTAAATTTAAAACTAAGAATCTAAATTTGAAAAAAAAATAAAGAAAAAAAAATTTCAAAAAAAAATCGTTTTTTCTAAAAATTCATCTCGTGACATCACTTTTGAGCTTTTTTCGCTGATAACAAGCTTCAATCTGAACTTCTGAGAAAACTAAATGCAGATTTGAAATTTTGAATCAGATAAATACATGACTTCAAATTTATCGCTCAAACTGAGAAAAAATCTCTAGTGACGTCATTTTCTGAGCTTCTGCTGCTTATAACAAGCTTCAATCTCCGGTTTTGGAAAAACCGACCAAATATTCGAAATCAGCGTAAAATTCTAAACAAGAAAAAAACTCAATGGCATGTTCAAACCGCGGAATTTTCTCTGACTCTCCAAATTCTCCAAAGTTATCTTTTTCTTTCTCTGACGACTGTTTAGGATATTTTAACACGGGATTTGTTCAAACTTGTCGATTTTTTTTGTGACGTTATTTTGAGCTTCTCCTGCTCCCAATAAGCTCCAATATCAATTTCTGAGAGAACTAAGCACAGATTTAAAATCAGCATAAAGTTTTGAATGAGATAAATACATGACTTCAAATTTATCGCTCAAACTGAGAAAAAATCTTTAGTGACGTCATTTTTGAGCTTCTTCTGCTTGTAACAAGCTTCTACCTCCGTTTTTGGAGAAACCGAACACATATTCGGAATCAGCGTAAAATTCTGAACAAGATAAATACTCAATGCCAAGTTCAAATTAATTTCCGCGGAATTTTCTCTGACTCTCCAAATTTTAATTATCTTTTCTTTCTCTGACGGCTGTTTAGGATATTTTAACACGGGATTTGTTCAAACTTGTCGATTTTTTTTGTGACGTTTTTTTAAGCTTCTCCTGCTCACTGTAAGCTTCAATATTAACTTATAAAAAAACTAAAAAGCTATTCAAAATCAGCGTAAAATTCTGAATGTCCTCAAATTTAATGGATAAAATGTTCCCCCCGGTGGGTAAATACTCTGGCCGCACTCCGTTGTAATATCACGTCGAACGAGGGAAAAAAGATGGGGAAATCGGATGAAAAACATCTGGCCGAGGAGCCGTTTTCCCACACAGGGCAACTGCCCGTTCCGCTGAAAAAGCCCCGGAGGGTGGAAAGATCTCTTCGATTTTGATTTATTGGCTGGCAAGTTGCAACCTCTAATGAGTGTAATTTGAACAACTCTATTGCTGTTTCAAAAAAACTTTATAAAAATAAAAATAACGAGAAAAAACAATACTGGAGTTCCCCATAATCTACTGTGATTATAGCTCATTGATTCTTCAAAAAAGTATTTTTGAAATGTTCAATAAACTATAATATACTCGATTCGCCTAACTTTGAAATCTACCGGTCGCATTTAGAATGGCTCAATGCGTCGCGGTCGCGATGCGGCTCGAGAAAAATGTCAAATTTGCCCATGACGTTCCTTCAAAGCGCGCGGAAGCCGTTTTAAGCCGGTTACACTCTTTTCTATTCTGATAAGTGAGCCATACTTCACACGAGCAATTTTTTGAATCTCCCTTTGAGGATAAAAAACTCGTTTGATTTTTTTGGCCGGTCCTTTGCAACTGATAATGAGATTAATAAGAACAACTGTATTGCTGTTTCAAAAAAACTTTATAAAAAAAAAACGAGAAAAAACAATCAATCATTCTTCTCAAATTCGTTTTTATTACAGCTCACTGATCCTTCAAGAAAGCATTTCTTGAAAATTTCAATAAACTATAATATACTCAATTCGCCTGACCTTGAAATCTACTGGTCGCATTTAGAATGGCTCAACGCGTCGCGATGCGGCTCGAGAAGAAATTCAAATTTTGCTGTTGACCATCTTTCAAGAGGCGCGGAAGTCGTTTCGGGTCTGTCGCACACTTTTTTATTCTGATGAATGAGCCGTACTTCGCGCGACCTTTTTTAAACCGCTAAAACTTTGAATTATTCAATCCTGGGTCTTCAAAAGAAAAGCTTAAATTTCACAGTTGAAGCGCATAAATCTCTCATTTTTCCCTACTATTTCGCTAATATCAAGCCGTTTTTATGAGGAGAATTCATAGATTTTGAAAGTATAGATTATATTAAACTAGCGCAAAACATAATACTGCATCTACAAAATAAGAGATTATGTTGTTCTATTGAAACAGAAAGTTTAGGTTTCCATAGAATTTTTGAGTTTTTGTGAGGCAATTTTGAAAAAAACAGTTATTGAAAAAAATATTTTTTTATTTAATAATATACAAAAGTTTCCGAATTATGGTTCTTATAATTTGGGTATTTGCCGAAAAAAATTATTGACTTTTTTTATCCTATTGTACGGAAATTGTTCGGTAGAGCGCACTTGCAAGTTTTTTTCGGCTCCTGTCCGTATTTTTTTAAAAAAATTCTCCAAACTTCGTCAGAGAGTGGAAAAATATAACTAAATTTTTGGAGATTCAGAGATAACTTTGAAGTTTTTTCACTTTGAACACGGTGAATGAACAGGAATTTTTTTAGAAGGTGAAAAATTTTTCTAGAGCTTTTAAAGAAAAAGCTAAGTGAATTAATTTTTGAAAAAAGAAAAAAAAGAACAAAAAAAGTCGAAAAATTCTGCTGCAAACTAAACCTTCTGCTGTTCAAAAGGAGAAAAGCTGTCCTTATTGGTAATCCAGCCGCTTTTCGAGACTAAACTCAACTCAAAAAAAGTCAAATATTGGGAAAATTTTTAGTGGCCACTATAGGGTTTCGACGTTTTAGCGACTTCTATAGTGATCAAAAGAGTGGCCACTTAAGGAGTTAAACATTAGTATCAACTCTAGAGGTCTACCAGGCTACTACTAGACAACTAAAAATTTTAGTGGCCACTTTAGGGGTCAATGGATCAACATAACTGATTCAATCTGTTTGTTTTAAAATTATCAGAGTTACTGGGAGGAATACTGGATGAAAAACTACTGAAGTGGCCACTAAAACGGAAAATAAGGGCCATTATAGAGGTGGGTTTAGTTGCCACTTTAGTGTCCTCTCCAAGTAGTCCTTGGCGAGCCTCTATAGTGGCCACTAAAGAGATTTCCAGTTAGTACCACTTAAACCTCTATAGCGGCCGCAAACCCCTAAGTGGCCACTCAGAATTTTCTCAGCAGCTGGAAAAAACAAAACAAAATGTGTGTAGAAGAAAAGAAAAAGAGCAGAAGAAGAGAAGAAAAATACGGGGGATGCCGGATATTAATGAATTTTTCCCGTTCTTCATTTCATTAGGCAATCCGCCGGCTCGTTTTACCATCAAATTGGTTCTTTATTCTTCGCGTTTTTCCTATTTCAGCTGGCTCGAAACCTTTCAATGAGATTGAAAAATCGGATAAAATGATTTTTTATGATCAAAATTTGTCTAATCCGCTCATAAAATCCACTTTTTTTGTTTTTCGAATTTTTTTCAATTTTTTTCTGTTGTATCGTGTTCAGTATACTCTTGTCCTTGTAAAAAAAGATCTCTTTTTTTAAAAATTTTTAAGATGAAAAGGCTGATTTTTAAATGATTTTTGATCCGTTTTTTTGAAAGTTATATATCTTTTGCGTACGCTTTGAGTCAGAAATTACATAAAACCCCCGCAAATTATACTTCTTTGCAAATATTTTTGCTAGAGCTCCAAAAAAAAAAGATTGTGACCGACTTGAAATGACTTCCGCGAAGGAACTTCAACATAAAATTTGAATTTTTTCTCGAACCGCAGCGCGACCGCGACGCGTTGAACCATTCCAAATGCAAAGAGTAGATTTTAAAGTTAGACAAATCGTGTATATTATAGTTATTGAACGTTTTTCAAAAAAATGATTTTTTTGAATAATGAAAGAAGAAAAAAACTTTTTTGAGGTCCCCTGCCCCCATTTTTCAAAAAAATCTAAAAAAACACGACTTTTTCTGAATTAACATGACTTTTTTTCCCCATAAATTCCATGTTTTTATAATTATTTCCGTATATGGTTTGTATAAAGGACATGTAAACGTGTGGAAAATGAAGAAAATAGGAAATTCTGAAGCCAAAAATGGTTACCTCAAGTCTGTTGGATGATGCTGGATGAGAATAAAGATCAAAAAAATATTTTAGTGTAAGATGAAACAGAAAAACAAGATAGAAGTAACAAATAAGGAAAAAAGGAAGGGATACCTGGAGGGTCTGCTGCCAGAGGTCGGTGCGTTCCTGGTCGCCGTCCGCCGGCTGCTCTTCGTCCTCTCCCGAGGACATCATACTGGCTAGCACTGAAAATCAGACATTGAACTACGGAATAATAATAGTTTGTTCCCTACTGTTATGAACAGTCAACACAGATTTAGAAAGGAGTGAGTTTCAAGATATGGGCAGAAGAACATTTTTACCTCATTCCGAGGTTCAAATCATAGAATATTGGTGGCGAGTACCCCTTGTGATCATTATAGCTTTAACTTGCGCCTCTAACAAAAGTTGCCGCGCACCCCGCGTCGAACTCTCGGTGCACCCCGCAGTGTAACCAGTGGCGCACCCCGTTTAGCTCTAAATGCCTATTAAGGTACTTTTTCAGTACACGTATTCTAAGTGGTTTGTTCCCCAATATCACCACTGTCTACAGTTTTTTCCTAGGCTGTTCAGGTAGCTCAAAAAAATTTTTTTATTTTTGACTGGTCGCCCCAGGGGTTCACCATATTCAGGTTCAACGCTGGGTGCTGCGCAAACATCAACGAAAAGCTCACCTTTTTCGGGGTTCACTGCGGGGTACACCGCCATTTTTGTTAGAGGCGCTTAGCGAAAACTTCTCTAACAAAAACAAGGCTGTAACCCGCAGTGAGCCCCGAGAAATGTGAACTTTTCGTTGATTTCTTTCGGTGCACCCCGCGTTGGACCTGGCTGGCGTGCACCCCTGGGGCAACCGGTCCAAAATAAAACTTTTTTTGAGCTATCGTTACAACCTAGGATGAAACTGTAGAAAATAGGGGTAGTGGGAAGCGAACCACTTTGAATAAGTGTACAGAGTAAGTACCTTAAGAGGCATTTAAAACTAAACGGGGTACACCCCTGGATACAAGGCGGGGTGCACTGCAACTTTTGTCGGAGTTGAAGACAAAAAACTTCGCAAAGAGGCAAAACTCTGACCGCTTCGCGACCGCGTCGCAGGCCATCTGGCGAATTTCGGGGAGTGTACAATTTATCACCCTTTACTGTTTCCAAGCTTGAAAAAAATGTTTACAATTCTCAAAACCGATAATTAGTCCTCTCCGTGTTTATAAAAAAAACGCTTGAATCAAAAAAATGGACGGGATGAGAAGCAGGGTCTCCTCCAACAGGGCCCCATTTTTTTAATTAAAAAGATTTTGCGAATGTTTATAAAAAAATAAAATCGAAAAAAAGGCATTAAAATAACTAGAGACCTGCTCACGCTCCTTTAAAAACTCTGACATTCCGGTTTTTCGGGGGAAAATTTTTTTTAATCACGTCAGCCTATACAAACACAATTATTTGTATCGAAATTCATGTTTGTAAGGACTTTTTGATTGTTTTTCAAAAATGAAATCGAAAGAATGCACTGAAAATGGCTATTCTCTTCAAGGCCTGCTCTAAATTCGGCTATGCTCCTTTAATAACCTGTCCAGAAGATTTAAAAACTTTTCGGAAAAAAAAAATCATTTTAGATACTTTTACGTCAAAAATCACAGCTACCGGTATCGAAATCCCAATTTTAAAGGATTATTGGATATTTTTCAAAAAAGAAATAGGAAAATAGTCCAAAAAACAAGGAAAAGACGAGGAAGATTACTTTCTTCGTGTTAGGTCCTCAGGAATCCCCAGGGAGCCATTGCGAGGGTGGCGAACCGCCGTCGCCCCAGGCCATTTATTTTCGACATCAGCCCTTTTTTCTCGCATCCTTATTGACAAAATTGAGGATAAATTCGTTTCAAATGTTCAATTTTGTTTAATTGAAACCGTTTGTCTCTTTTTCCCTTATTTTGAGGAAGGTATTGGTTTCGAGTTGTTTATGTTTTTTTTGTTTACAAAATATCGCAAAAAAACCCTAAAGTGACAAAAAATGACCACTTTTTTTATTTTTGGAGCTCTTTTTTCAGTGTATTCAAAAAAATCATGGAAAAAAACTTGGTAGCAAAAAAATATAGACCAAGAAACAAAGGACTTAATCATGAAATTTACGATTTTTTTATCGTCATTTTGTGTATAATTTTTTTCTCAATCATTATCAATGGAGCAAATTTTTTTCCTTAACTTTGAGGCCTTTTTTTCCATGATTTACAAAAAGTTTTTGAAAACCTAGATTTTTTTGCTACCCTGTTCTATTTTGAAAAAAATAAACTTTCAAAAAAATTCTTTTTAATAAAGCAACTTTCAAAACTGCACAAAAAAATCATATATTTCAAGCATTTCCGGAATATAAAAAAATAGAGAAATAAATTTAAAAACCTCATTTCTTCCGATTTTTCATCTCATTTTTTTCCCAATTTTTTCGGTTTGCTGTTTTTGTGTTTCCATAAAATCCTTTGCCTTGAAAAAAAATTTGTTATTATGATGTATGTGGGTGCCACTTTTTAGGAAATGTCCTTTTTCGAACCAATTTGTTTCAATTCCGTTTTTCAAAATCATTATTAAGATCAGTACGTATTTTTGGTTCACTAGATAATTTTTTTTCGAAAATTCTGCTTCAATTTTGAATTGATTTGCGATGATTTCAATTGGATAGTCATTATTTATTTCTTGGAACTCGGTAACGGAAACCGGACGTTTCTGAACAGTTCTAGAGATCATTTTAGAGTTCTGAAGCTACTAAAGTGCTCACTGGAAAAGCCACAATACGTCCGAATCGCGTTACCAAGTAAATATTCCTGTAAATTCTGTAAACTGGCGTCAAACGAGTACTTTGACTGCGCTTAAATGCAAAAATAAAACTCTGATTCGATCGAAGAATACAGATTTCTGTGCTTTTTCAAGCGCACTATTGAAATCGCAATGGAAAGCTCTTCCATCTTTTTTTCGAGCCTGATTTTTTTCCCAGACCATTTTTTCAGTCTGTTCCATTTGAATCATAAACACGATCTACAAGGTCTCAAGCCTTCTTTTTTCCTAACCATATTCAAAAAAGACCCTAAAAAACTGGTATATCGATTGAAAATCTCTAAAATTTCTCTAATCTCCTTTTAAGACCATAATTCTTGGAATTCAAAAAATCCCAGTCAAGCTTCACAACTCCCAGTTCTAATTGACCCCGAAAAAAAAAAACTAAAATTGTCCAGTCTATTTATCCCATTCGCACCATATCTACTACGGATTGTTTTGAGAGCCCTCGACTGGAAAAGTAGAAAAATAGGGACAGAGAAAGCCGCAGACGCTCGTCTTCGAGTGGGTCCTCCTCCCCCCTCTTTCTCAATCGTTTGTTCTTCCACCTCCAACTCCCACTTCATTAGCTTCCAACACAATTGCCAGTCTGTGTGCAAAACGCCGTGTGACCCCAACTCATTATTGAGCAGGGCTCGATTTCACTCGAGAGCCATTCAAAAAGCGGAAAAAACTTCTGAAATCATATCAATGAGATCTGTTGATTAGATTGATCTAAAAATCGAGGGATTCAATAGGATCTCTAGACGCATTGATTCGGATATTCAGACGCTTTTGGGCAACAACTAGACAACCAAACATGAACATTTCTAGACTTCTAATCACACTGAATCAAAATGAAGCTCTTGAAATTAAGTTCCAAGTTCTAAAACGACCATTATGGGATCGATTAACGAGCTGATTTGAATAGCTACAAGTCCTTGGGCGAAAAAAATCTACAATGATGTGAATGGGATGCGCTGATCAGATTGAATGAAAGTCAAGAAAATGAACGATTAAATAGGGTACAAAGTTAAATATTCAGAAGCTCTTGCGCAAAAAAAAATATTTCTGGAAAAATATGAATGAAATTTCTCGACAAGATTGATTGAAAGTTAAAATTAAGGTATGAACTGGAGGAAAAAAAATAAAATAGAAACCCTAAAATGACATCAATGGGTTTTCTTGAAAAATAGAATTTAGAAAAAAAAATTCATTGGATGTTTAACCTCTAAAAAAACAAGATAAGAATCCTGATGAGGATTTTTTGAACTTCAAATATTATTGATTACTCTTCATTCGAAAATTAAATCGAATTTCGCCTGGGAAAATTTTTAGTGGCCACTATAGAGGTCTAAGTGTAGATCACTAATAACATTAGTGGTCACTTTAGGGGACAATGGATCAACATAACTGGTCCAATATTTTTGTTTTAAAATTATCAGAGTTACTGGATGAAAAAAATACTGAAGTGGCCACTAAAGCGGAAAATAGTGGCCACTATAGTGTCCTCTCCAAGTTGTCTTTGGCGAGCCTCTATAGTGGCTACTTAAAATTTTCCCAAAACTGTAAGTTTCGAAGTACAATATCAAAATAATAAATTTCGAAAAAAACATATACTGTTTGTATAACAGCAAGGTTATGTTTATCCCAAATTTTGAAAAACTCAAATCATAGTTTTCGAAGAAAATTCATCAAATTATCAAAAAAAGGATACTCATCCAAGAAATTCCAGTAACAGATCAAAATCAAGTCGATGAATATTTCGGAACATTTATTTGAATCAATTATAGAAATTGAGAACTTCTGAAGTCATATAAATATTCTCGTAATAAGATTTTCCAGATTATTCATCAAGAATGGAAAAAGTATAAAATTACCTATTTTTACACAGGAAAAAAAAACTCTGACTCAGAAAAAACATTCAAGAAATTGACAGAAACGCGGAAATTGCAGGAATAACTTCATTTCTCCACTTTTTTTTTCAAAGGCAATAGCTTCTCTACATTCTGCTTTTTTATACAAAAAACAAACTCCAGATGGTTTTTTAGGCTGTTCAAAGGAGTCTAAATAGCGATGAACTCATAAAAATGCTCAAAAATAGAAATAATTATAAGAAAAGGCTGGAAAAAATTATAAATTCGATAGAATGCTCAAAAAAAAGCGAAAATTTGATGGAGCTGCTCAAAAATGTACTGATTTTATGAAACGACTCAAAAAAGTGTAAAATTGAAAAAAAAAAAAGGTAGAAATTTCATAAAAATTAGCTCACAGAAAAGATGACTGTGGAAAATAATTTGAAAAACGTAAATATTCTACGATAAGTTCATGAAAATGCTCAAAAAAGGTAATGACGGGGAAAATTTTTAGTGACCACTATAGAGGCTCGCCAAGGACTACCTGGAGAGGACACTAAAGTGGCAACTAAACCCACCTCTATAGTGGCCACTTTTTTCCGTTTTAGTGGCCACTTCAGTAGTTTTTCATCCAGTATTCCTTCCAGTAACTGATAATTTTAAAACAAACAAATTGAACCAGTTATGTTGATTCATTGACCCCTAAAGTGGCCACTAAAACTTTTAGTGGTCTAGTAGCAGCACTTAGACCTCTATAGTGACCACTAATTCGACTGCTATAGTGGCCACTAAAAATTTTTCCAGGATTTTATAAAATGACTCGGAAAAAGTATGTTTAATAATAAATTTCCTACAAAACTTCTAAATTCATAAAATAGCGCAAAAAAACTATAATAATTCCATAAATTGACTCAAACGTCATCAATTCATAAAAATATCACGCAAAAAGGAAAATTGCGATTCAACGACTGAAGCACTAATAAACTAGCTGAAGAGCAAAAGCGCGACGTTCATTATTTTTAATTTCCGCTGGAACAGTGGCAAAAAAAAGAAGGAGAAAACGAAATTGTCCAGCTATTTTTGGGGTCGTCGTTTTTGCACGTCATTCAAATTCAGTTTAGTTTTTTTGTTGGTTCCTTTTTTAGTGCGTCAGTTGTGAATCTCAGTTGGTTTCTCGTTACGTTCAAACTAAATTTATCAGAGATTTATAAATAGAGCGCACTTTTCTGGTAAAAACCGCTTCAGAAAATTTTTGAAAATCAAATATTTCAGAAACCACAGTTTCAGTTTAAAAAAGGGCTACATAAAAACTTTCAAACGAGTTTTTATTGGCTCGGAAAAAAAAAATTTAAAACTCAATATTCATTATTTATTTCTTGGACCTTCTTAAAGAAAACCGGACGCTTTTGAACAGTTCTAGGGATCACTTAAGAGTTCTGAAGCTACTAAAGTGGTCACTAGAAAAGCCCCAAAACCCCTGGTTCGCGTTACCAAGATTCTAGTTCCTCCAGATAGAAAAATTATCATTAGAGAAACATTTTCAGTAGAAAAAACTTCAAAAAAAAAAATTATGAAAACTTTCCGAACTTTCCAGTTTCTCTCACTTCATATAAAATTGTAAATTTAATTTTTCGTTTAATATCGTAATGTTTGCGGAATGATTTCGTAAAAAAAAATTGCCTAAAAGTCATTTTTTTGTGATAAATTTCCGATGTATGACAAAAATTTTACCCTTAGAGCACATTTTTCCAATGAAGAAAAAAACTTTTTAACATCTTATGAAAAAAACTTTGAAATGAAATGTAGATTTTCCGGACATAGAACCATTAGGAGGTTATCGGAAGCTGAATGGAAATTTGAAAAATTGACCACAAACTTTTTTTTAAGAGGCCGTTTTTATAATGAAACTTTGCTCCATCGATAATCTCCTTCAAAGAAAAATAATCATAAAAACTATAACTTTCGATTTCTTAGAGATTTTTCTTTATTAAAAAAAATTTCTTTGCACCTTTTTGAGCAAAAAGTTTGAATGAAACACATTTCTAATATATCTTTTTTTAAACATCGAAAAATCGTGCAATTACGCGGCTTGTCAAGTTTCCAAGTAAGAAAAAAAAACGGGGAAATCTCTTTGAACGCGGCAAAAAGCTTAAACTTGGCTTACTCATTCTGTCAATAGCCATTCGTCAGGCTTTCTCGGACTTTTTTCGGCTAATATTTCATGTGGAAATTCCTCGACTTTTTCTTTTTTTTTTATGAAAAAGTAGAAAATCCGCACTTTTTCAACATTTTCGAAACAGGAATAGACCCTATCTCGGCTTCCGAAAAATGTATCCAGAGAGTGCATCGGTAGAGATAATCTAATTACGATTCCTTACAAAATGGGTTAATTATAGGCGTCTATTGACGTCATTCATTAATTAGGAACAAAAAGAGGATTGGAAAACAAGGATTTCCGTCGAAAAATAAGCAGAAAATTGGCCTTTTTTCAATGATTTTTTTGGTTTTGTGATCTCTTTTTAAAAATTTTTGATTATCTAGTAATTTTGGGACAAAATGAAGGATATTTTTTTCAAAAAGAAAACTTCAGAAATTTGAAAAGAAAAAAACCAGCTTTTTTTCGGTTTTAGGAAAAAAATTTTTCGTTATCTATGCAATTTCGCTCCATTGATAATTATGTCGAAAAGTTTTCAGCTTTCTAAAAACTTAAAAAGGGGCTTTAGAAGAACTAAATTCGAGCCAAAAAATAGCAAAATCCTTCTTTATTACTTCAAAACCAAAGAATGAACCAAAACGATCAATAAAAAAAATTTTCGAAGCTCTCAAAAAAAAGAAAAAGAGAAAAGTGCGAAAAGACATTCCGAAAAAATCATTAACTTATTCAAATTGCTCGACACGCCAACCATTGGACTGAATATATTCATAAACTCAAGAATCGCGCTGACATAGGAATATATTAACTGGAGAACTTTCTCAACAAATTTCTGATCGGTTAATTAACAAAAAAAGTAGAAATTCAGTTTTAAAATTTGAGTCATTTTTACATGCGACCAGAAAGTACCTGGTATTCATTAGAATCCTAATAAAATACGAAAATCCATGTTATGCTTGAGAAAAAAACATTCCACTGAACAAGAAACCGATCGATTCAAAATTTCGAGAAATCGTGATAAATCTGGGATGAAACAGGAAAGAGAAGAGCTTCTCTTATTCATGAAAAAAACATAGAAAGTATTATACTAGACGAAAAATTTGAAAAAAAGGGACTGTTCAATCTGAAGGAATAAACACAATAAAAAAATTCTAAAGGGTCCCAAAAAAATAATAAAAAAAAGTTTGAAGTTAAAAAAAGTGGAAATTCTGAATACCCTTACATAAGGCCTCCCCCTCACCGCCCTTAAAAAAAGATTAAAATAAATAAGACCCTTTAATCACTTTTTCCAAGGTTAATTAGTAGTGACTTTTAAGTTGAAAAAAAGTTAAAAAAAGACTCAAAAAATCAATAAAATTAGCAAAAAATGGTGATTTAGGAATATTCGAATCGAATAAAGTTAAATTCCAATTTTGAGTTTTTGCATTTGAATTCAAGGTTAAATATTCCAAATTACATGTTTAGTGACCTGTTGAACAGTTAATTCATGATTCAAGACCTTTGAAAACATTTTGAAACAGAAAAGTGCGAAAAAAATAAAATCTGACCGCTTCGCGAGCCGCGACGCAGCTCTGAGTTGAAACAAAGCAAAAAATCAATGAAATCGATAAAAAATTGAACGAACCCGACATCTCGGCTGAAGCATGGGACTGCTCGGCGGCAGGTCTGCCTCTTTTTCGCCGTCGCCGTCGTCAAGATGACGTCTTCTTCGAGATGACGTCGTTGCCCCGCCGCCGCCGCCCGACGTCTTCTGATGCTCCGACGACGTTCCTCTTCTTCCACCAACGAGAAGAGTCTTCGTCGGGGAGCTTTTCTCGTTGGACCCTGGAGAAAAGATTCATTTTTTTTTCGGAATGAAAACTTCAGAATTCAAAAAAAAAAGACTCGAAAATGAATTTTGAAAAAGCCCTATCCAGCTGTAAAATTTAATAAATTGGGCTGATTTTTTTCTATTTGAATGCTGAAGACGTCACAAAAATATATTAAAAAAAGATGAAATTAAAAACACAATAAGGGCGAGAAGTCGGATGACATGGGATCGATGAGTCACGGGAAAAAAACAAGGAACCGAAAGAATTCAAAAAAATCATAAAGTTTAACATTTTTCTCATCCCTACAGCTTCCCGTTGAATATTTCCATGTAAAAAAAGAAAAAAATCTTTGACAAATGGAGGAATCGCTGATTAACGTACGAATTGGAAAATGAATAGGTCAGAAAACAATTTTTCAGCAATCCAAGAAAAAATTAATAAATTAAACGTTCACCGAAAAGTCTAAAAAAAATTTGATATTTAAACAAGTGAATAAATGATCAGAAACGGCTAGACCTATTATAAAAAAAATTTTGGGCAGATACATTTATACCAAATTAAAGCTAAGGAACCCTTCTTGACCAACGACAGTTTCGCGAACCGAAAAACAACTTTTCCGATATTTTATGATTCAGCAGAAAATCAACTCTGAAGACTGGCTAAACTGATAAGTTGTAGGTGGGGAGCAAAGAAACGTCGCAAAAAACTTTCAAAAAAGTAGAAAAAAGAGAGATTAATAACGTGGAAACGACCGTGCCGGTTTGAAACTTCCTCCTAGAATTCAAAATGATTTTCTACTTTTACGGAGCCTTTCATATAACTTTTAAATACAGGGATAAAAAATTTCATGATAAATAGTCCATCCCTTTCTATTTTTTAACATTCTATAATTCATACTATATCGGAGCTGAACATATTGAAAAAATCCTTCGAAAAATTCAAGAAAAGGGGGATCAATAACGCGGAAACGGGCGGTTCATAAATGACTTTCAAAATCAAAAAATCGTTTTTAATAATGTCTCAAAGTTACACCAAATCAAGGCTCGAAAAAATCGGGAAAATCTTCAAACCACTCGAGAAAATGGAGATCAAGAACACGGAAACGGACGCGACGGGTTTAAAAATGTCATTTAGAAGTAAAACGAGTATTACTTGAAATTAAATTTTTATACCATATCGGAGCCAAGAAAAGCCATAAAAATCTTAGAGAAAGTCGAGAAAACGAGAATCAATAATGTATAAAAAAATGACTGGAAATGATTCAAAGATGACTTTCAAAATCGAAAATGATTTTTTTCACATAGAGGGCTACTTGGTAGACCGGATACCACTTTCCAAGTTTCGAAGATTTTTTTAATAATATTATTTATTTACAGGAAAAAAATAAATAAATAAAAAAATTTCTCAATTTTGAAATTCTCAATTTCATACCAAGCCAGAGCTCAAAAAATCAGAGAAACCTTCAAACAAGTCAAGAAAAAGAGATCAATAACGCGGAAACGGCCGGGCCGGTTGAAACAGAACCGAGTAAAGGTGCGGCGCGTTCTTTACTGCGGAGCAGATCTCGGAGAGCCGAGAGCAAAAAGAATAGGAGAGAAAGGCCTCGAGCCGGGGGGCGACTGATTTGTTTGTCCTCCACGGGACCAACACCCCACGGCGGTTCGTCCCCTTTTTTCTATTATATTCTTCTTTTTTCCTTCTTCTTCTTCTTCTTATCCTTCACGCAGCTTAGCCTCTTCTTGGAATTTTTCTTCGATTTAAGCTTTTCTTTTGTTTTTGATAGTTCTATCGCTCAAAATATCAGTTTCCGACATGAAAATTTCAATTTGGCAGAGTATAGTCAATGGTTCCCGAATTGAAAGACGAGGGAGGTGGGGCAAGGGGCGGGACGCGTAGCGTGTGCGTTTGCGGTTCTTGGCACGTGTTCAATTCAATTGTCGCCGACTATTTAAAAATCTGAGCAACGGCTCTTTTTCAATGTTTTCTACTTTTTTTGATGCAAACATGAACATAATCAATAAATAATTGAAAAAGGAATGAAAAAGCGAAAAACGGGATTTTCAAAGAGTCAATGGCGGTTGAATTGAACACGTGCCAAGAACCGCGAACGCACACGCTACGCGTCCCGCCCTTGCCCCTCCTCCCTCGCCTTTCAAGTCGGGAAACACATTGACTATAAAAGCATTTTAGAGTTTAATGGAATGATCGGCATAAAAAAATAATGAGGAACTCGGACCTCGGTAACGAAAACCGGACGCGCTTCGGACGTTTATGAGCAAGTCTAGAGGTTACTTAAGTGTTGTGACGCTACTGAAGTAGTCACTAGAAATATTTTGCGTTACCAATCTCTGAGTTCTCGGATCTTGGTTACGCGCTTGGACATGTCGGAGCCTTTCTAGTGACCATTTTAGTAGCGTCAGCACCCTTAAGTGATCCCTAGAATTTGCCAGGAACGTCTGTTTCGCGTTACAAATATTCGAGAAGATATTAAGTTCTATAGAGCGCGTTTGACAGAACTTTCATATTCTCAACAATTTGAAGGTTATTCTGAATCCATTCCATCGCAAAATAACAAAAATCGTCTAATTTCAAAGCTGTATACAATATTTCTTAAATTCTTCACGTTTTTCACGCTTTCTTTGTACAATCAGACCTTCTCATATTATTTCACCCGTTATTCGAATAATCATCAAAAAAAGGAAAAAAAAATCATCATGAAAATTAAAAACCATGAGGAAAAGAGTACGGTAGAGCGCATTAAATAATTTCGTGAGGCTTTTATTTTTTTGTTTGGTCAAAAAAAGCTCAATGAATTATTGATTCGCATTTTTTTGAAACTTTTTTTAAATTCCTGCTCAAAAAAATGAAAAATAAAAATCAATTACGGGTTTTTTTGGAAAAATTATTTTGTTTTTTTATCAAAATAATGATGAGTCAAAGCTGATTTTTAGCATCGAATTGAAATGAAAAAACTCGTTTTCTTTTAAAGCTGTTTTGAAACGTTATTACTGTACAAAAAGGCAAGAGACGCAGATTTTTCGATTGATTTCAGAACCAAAATTTTCTAGAGCAGCTATCTTTCAAAAAATCATTTTTGTCCTTCTTATGCACACAAATAAACAATCTCACTTTGATTACGGAGTAAATTCAACAACAGGTTGTGTGCCTGTCTACGGTCCACAGGGTCACAAGTCGACTTGGGGCGCCGACGCCGCTCAAGCGGTACAAAGGCGTAGGAAGAAGAAAAAGATTACAGAGAAAACTATTTATAAAACAGGATATTTCAACGTTTCAAAAAATGCATTAAATAAGCAGATTCTTTCCACGTTTCTTTCTGCAAGGAGGATAAAAGGTAATTTGGAAGGAAAGGTCTTCTCGCCGTCTTTTTTTTCATGACGAGCCGAGGCAATTATGAAAACGGCTCATTGGATGGCCGGGTATAGAGGATAAATGCTGGGTGCAATGACGATTCTCTATGATTAAATATGCAAAAATTCCTCAAATTGTTCGCGTTTCTTCCATTTTCAACGTTTGGATCTTGCAAAGGTGAATCGGGAGGTCGATAGAAATAACTACCGGGTAGCAATTTTTGAAAAAGGCAATCGGCGTATGGTAATCGGTAGTCATTTGTAGGCGACCGGGTACTATCTCTATGGTACCTGGATAGTATCTGATCGGTATCTGGATGCTACCGGGTATGTACCTGAAATTCGCGATTGCCACTGGCTGGCACATCGGTCGTTTATATACCATCAGTGTTTTTACACCTTCCCAAGTCTTCCAGGATCTTATTGGTTAACGCTGAAACAAAAAATAACGACCCGGGAAGCAATTCCAGACTTTCCGAAATAAATCGCGAAAGTCAGGTGGCTACCCGGTAGCTACTTGTATCGAGCTCCCGATTCACCTTTGTTTCTACAGGAAAGTCTGGAATTGCTTCCCGGTGGTTATTTTTTGTTTCAGCTTTATCCAATAAGATCCTGGAAGGCTTGGGAAAGTGTAAAAAAAACAGTGTTGGTATATAAACGACCTATGTGGAAGCCAGTAGCAATTGCGAATTTCGGGTACATACCCGGTAGCATCCAGATACCGATCAGGTACTATCCAGGTACCATAGAGATAGTACCCGGTCGCCTACAAATGACCACCGATTACCATACGTCGATTGACTTTTTCAAAAGTTGCTACCCGGTAGCTTTTTCGTATGGACCTCTCGATTCACCAGTGTGAGCAGTCTTTTCGAAACTATTGAAAGATGAATGAGAACGAATTTAATCTTGTTTTTTTTTTATCTCCAAAACGCTTAGAAACGGTGAACAATAAAAAAAGAATCTCCTTACGACACCAAAATTTTGCTTGTGATCGTTTTTCAATGAGCGAATTTGCTATAATCTTTAAAAGTCAAGGAAAATTACACATTCAGGAAATAAACCCCGAAAAATTAAATATATATTTCTGGAAATATTTCATACTTATTAAAGTTCGAATTGATGGAAGATGTTAAAAATAATAAATAAAAAAAATCTTCTGGAATTTGGAAAGTTTGAAAAAAATTAGAATTCAAAAACACACCAACCAGAAATGACTTTCTACAGTGGCGCGGCTCAATTTTCTGTTACAAGTCAAATCTCAATAGTTTCTGTTTCAAACAGAATTGAAATCATTCAAAGATGATTTTTTTATTCAGTGAGGGTAATAGATTCTCGAGAAAAAAACAAACGATGTAAAAATATTAAAAAAACGACCGCGAAACAGGTTGTTTCAAGAAAATCAGCTGATTCATGATTTATTTTTTAATTATCCTTCTTTATTGAATCCAAAATCCGTTTTCATTTTATTTGCTTTCATACAAAAAGCGTTGTCTAACCCTCTGTTGGCTAAAGTAATTTCTTGATTTTGAGCTCATTTTTTGAATAATTTTCTTTTTTCGTGGATGATACATAGGACCTTTTTGCCCTAGAGTTTTCGATGTCAGGTTTGAATTTGAAAAAAGCATGGGATTTTTCTGAAAACTGGCCAGAACACTCCTCGATGTACCAGAAAAAGATCCTGAGAGTCTCAACCTGCACAACTTCCTAGTTTTCGATATAGGACACCTCAAAGTCGAAAAAAAACCCCCAAAACTCGTTGAAACAAGCAATTTTGCGGCTTCGATTCCTTATTTCTCGAATTGCATTTTATGCCTTCAAAATTAACTTATTAATAGCCTCACTCTTTACGACGGTTTGCAACTTTATAAACAAAGTCGGAAACAAAGTTCTTTTTTTGAGTTGACCATTGAAAACATAACAGAGAGGTTTCAATAACGAAAAACCTAAATAAGTGCTCAGAAACTATAATATTTTCTCAAAACTCGACGAAAAAAGAAAGAAAGAAAGAAAAAAAAGTCAAGAAAACTCGAGACGCCGCCGCGTGGGACGGGCCTGGAAAAACTCCGAACGTACATAAATTCAATCAAACGACGTGTCTGAACGAAGTTTCCGTCGGCTTTTAACTGAATCCGAAACACGGAGTGCGACTTAAACGTGATTTTTCTCCGGGAAAATGGAAGAAAAACACAGTTAACATTGGCAATGATGAGCAAGACGTTCAAAAAGGGCTAGAAAAACTTTGGGGGAATTTTTGCGGCTTATTGGTGGTTAGAATGAAAATGTTACGAGCAAGAGAGTACTTTATTTTTATTTCTTATTTGAAAAATAAAACTGAAACAGAGAAATGAGAAAAAAAGAGAATCGAAGAAGAGAATGGAAATTTTACTTTGAGGAATTATTTGGGCTCAATGGCTATTTTTTCAAGTTTTTAAGTTTTTTAGGGTTTTTTAAAGTTTTTTAACGCTTTGAAAGTACGTATTTCTTCCTATTATGACCAGTTTCGAAGTCATGTTTTGAAAATTCTGGTCATTAAATTTAAAAAAATTTACTTTTTTTAAAAAAATTTTTTTCCATTTTTCGCCAAAAAAATGCTCTCAAATCAAAATGTACACTATTTCGCTCTTAAAAATATTTCGATTCCAAGCCAAATTGACAGGAAATTTATGAAAAAAAGAAAAAAACATCCTATTTTTGGGCCCCCAATACTTTTTTTCACTTAAATTTAGCCACAATCGAGAGTTCTACGCATTTTGGACCCTCAAACCATTAAGAACTATAAAAAAATTTCAAAATGTTTAAAAAAACTTTTTAAAAAAAGCGAGCGATTTTTTTAGGGCCAAGATTTCGATTGGTTCTTCAATTTATTTTTTTATTTTTTTGACAGATTAACTGAAACAGAGAAATAAGATAAAATGAAACTTTTTTTGCCTGACATAGAATCGAAGGATAGAAAATATTTCTTCGTTTGGAGATCAACTGAAACAGAAAATGAAGTTAATGCTCCTGTTGAAATCATGAAAAAAATTTTTCTATTTTTTTCTGCCAGGAAGTCAAATCTCGGATAAAAGCGTAGATTTTAACTGTTAATTGAAAAAAAGACACTATAAACCTTTCTAGAAACTTTGAAACTCCGAAAAAAATGAAGAATAAAAAAAGCCATGACAGAAAAAAAAAACGGACTAAAAACACATGTGGCCTAGGGCAGACTTGCTTTGTTTTAAGTATCGAAGCCGTTAAAGTAAAAAACAAAGAAAGAAAAAATCATTAATAATATTTTCTTCACTGCAAATCAGATAATAGAATAAAATTTTAAAAAAAGATGGGATTAAAAAACGGAAAAATTCACAAAATGGAGAGAAATCTTCAGATTTCACCGTTCAACGTCCAATCTTCATTTCAAACTCGAAATAAATGTTGCTATCGATTTCATTTTTTTTAGAAAAAGCCTAATTATTACCAAAAGCTCATTTTCAACCTCATCATCATCTTCTCAATGGATGACCAATTAAGCCATAATCATCTTCATTTCAAGAGATAAATGAAGAAGAGAAATTTTTATTCATTATTTTTTTCTAATAACGCGAAAAAAACACGAAATGAGGCTTTTTTTCAAACAAATCTGATGATTCCTACAAAAAAATTGAATAAAATCTTCAAATCGAGAAATAAATATTATAAATTTATCAGTCAACGCACAAAACCTCAAAATGAACATCGAAAACCAACCAATAATTTAAACTAAATTTGAAACGGGGAATCAAAGGAAAATGTTTAATACATTCAAAACAACCAAAAAAATCAGGAAAAATTATTGATCGGGAAGCTTCGTGAGAAATCTACTGGTAAATTCTAATCAACTTAAAAATTTTTTTATTCCTAGCAAAAAAATCTGAAATTACTAAATCAAAAAAAATCAACGTCGAAAATCTTTTTTTATTGACAATAATCCTGAAAAATCAAGGAAACACATAAAAAAATCACCTTGGTAACCAGAAAAGTTCATTAAAAAAACTAGATTTATCAATAAAAACGAGCAACAAGGTCACATTTGCAAAATGACCTTATAAAAATTTAATTTAAATCTCTTTTTGAAGTGTTTGTCTGTTTTTTTGAGGGCCCAAAAAAATCGGTAAACAAAGAAAATTTCGAAGCTAACGATAAACACTCAATCAGAAAATGATTCGGGTCAAAATAGAGGCCTTCGAAACTTTTTTGACAGTTGGAAATGGGGAAAACATGAAATTCGACCCACGAATTATCACGAAAAAATCAAACGAAGAGAATAAATGTAATATTGGAAACAGGTAAATCATTGAGATGCTCAAATTTCAATCATACGGGATTTCAAATTTTGTATATTAAATACAAATCAACTTCAGTCTATGTCTTTTTGTATCCAGCTAAACAGGTTGCAATTTGATTTCAAGCAGAGATAAAATCGGAAAAAGATATCTGAATTTTTAATAAAACAAAAAATAAATACAATATTCAAAGGTTAGAACTTGAAAATTTGTTCAAACTTTTTCTTGTTTACACCAGCGACCTATTAAATACGTAACTATAGAAATGAACCTTAACAATCTTTTGAAACTTATCAGAGCCAAGTTTGGAAAAAAAAAATGAATATGCGTCCAAATCGATTGAATTAATCTGTTCTTTTTTTTCAAGGCTTTTTTAAGCTCAAAAAAATCGAACCAAAACTCATTATTTTAACTTAGAATTAGCCTTGATTATTGTCGAGAGGACCAAACCAAATCATTATATCTTATTTCAAAAGGAAGCTTCAACCTCAAGTTCATTAGCCTGAGCCAATAAAGCGAATTATAACAAGATCCAGGGAAAAAGCTACGCTTTAAGAAAATCACTCCATCTAGCCGGCAAAGGGATAGCACTGTTTTTTTGTTGCAACTGGGGATCTTCGAAAAAAGTTTAAATTTTAATTGAGCCTTATGAATCACCGACAGTACCAAATGAAACAACTGGTTTCAGAAGTGAAGGCTAACTTGAAACAGTTAAATAAAATTTAGAGTCGAACAAGAACTTTTTCGTCTCAAAATGAACCTCATGAGTCACCTACAGGACAAACTGAACGAATTATAACACGATCAAGGTGAAAAACTTCAAGCTCAAGGCAATTACTCGGGGCCGATAAACGGTTGAGACTTTTTGGGTTGCAACGAAGGGGGGTTGTCAGAAAAGAAAACCATAATTTGAATAGCAGTAGCCTTGATTAGCTTTTGATTGTCACCACCAGAACCAAATGAGAAACTACAAAAAGTTTTGAAGATGAAGTTTCAAGCTCAAGGAAAACTTCATAACAGTCTGATCCAATTAAAAATCGAGAAAGACCTTTTTCGTCTCAAAATGAACTTCATGAGTCACCGACAGGGTCAAACAAGCGGATTATAACACGATGAAGGCGAAAAACTTCAAGCTCAAGGCAATTACTCGGGGCCGATAAACGGTTAGGGCTTTTTTTTCGGGTTGCAATGGGGGTTGGCAGAAAAGAAAGCCATAATCTGAATAGCTTTGATTGTCATCACCAGAGCTGAATTAGCAAATTATAACGAACTTCAAGATGAACCTCCAAGCTCGAGAAAAACTTCATAACAGTCTGATCCTTTTTTATTTTAAAATGAACCTTAGGAGTCACCTATACAGGACGAAATGAGCGAATTAAAACATGAGTCAGGAGAAAAGCTTCAAGCTCAAGGCTATTACTCGGGGCCGATAAACGGTTGAACATTGGGAGATTGTGAAAAAATAAATCACAGTTTTGACATCAATTGAACCTTATTTCTCACTTACAAGACCGAATTAAACAACTGTATCTAATTTCAAAAGTATCAACATCAAGCCCATTACTTTGAGCCAATAAAGCAAATTGTAACAAGAAGCTACTCTTCAAGACATTTACAGTAAATAAATGATTTACTCCATCTAGCCGGTGAACGGATAAGACTTTTTTTTGTTGCAACTCGGGATCGTAAAGAAGTCGTTTCAACTCTGAATGAACCCAAGAAGTCACCTACAGGTCGAAATAGGCGAATTAAAACATGAGTCAGGAGAAAAGCTTCAAGCTCAAGGCTATTACTCGGGGCCGATAAACGGTTGTTGAGATTTTTTGGGTTGCAACGAAGGGGGGGGGGGGGTTGTCAGAAAAGAAAACCATAATTTGAATAGCAGTAGCCTTGATTAGCTTTGATTGTCACCACCAGAACCAAATGAGAAACTACAAAAAGTTTTGAAGATGAAGTTTCAAGCTCAAGGAAAACTTCATAACAGTCTGATCCAATTAAAAATCGAGAAAGACCTTTTTCGTCTCAAAATGAACTTCATGAGTCACCGACAGGGTCAAACAAGCGGATTATAACACGATGAAGGCGAAAAACTTCAAGCTCAAGGCAATTACTCGGGGCCGATAAACGGTTAGGGCTTTTTTTTCGGGTTGCAAACTGGGGGGGATCGTAGAGAAAAGGAGTTGTATGTGGGGGAGGATGGCCGGACGGCCGGATGGACGGAGAGCAGAAGCCATAGAGAAGATAGACGAGGAGCTTCGATATCGGGGCGCTCACCCGGCGCTCATCCGCACTCACTGCTCTCGGCCGGCCGCTCTGAGGCCAACTCAATCGATATCTCCTCCCACTCGGGGGCTTCTCCTCCTCGCCTCGAGGCTGGATAGTCAAAAGCTTCCGTCTCTCTTTGTCTCTTCACTCTCTCTCACTCTCTCTCAAGTCTTTCTCTCCGAGTGTATTTCCACTCCCGGGCTCACCCTCACGCAAAAACGCACGTTTTGATTTACAAACTTTGATTATAGTTTAATCGACTCTAATCCTAATATTTTTCGGATACTTCTTTTTCATAGTTTCGTAAGACTTAAAATGCTTGAAAAAAAAAGGAAAAATAATGTTTTTCAAATTTTTTTCACATAGTTCGATTAGCTCATGTCACGATAGCTTCTGACATTTCAATTTTGCCATAAAATGACTAAAGAAAAAAACCAAAAGATTGGATTTTTTTGAGCTTTTTCATAAATTTTCTGTTATTTACTTCCTGAAAAAGGCTCAGAAAAAAATTTGACAAAATCAAAAAAAATATATGAAATTTTTCTATTTTTTTCAACATAGTTCGATCACAGCCGATTCAGCTCGTTTCCCGCCATTTCTTAAATTTTTCAAAAAAATATTTGTACTTCTTTTTCATTTTAAAAAAATACATTTTTTTAAACTTAAAATTAGACATTTTTGTCATTTTTTTCAGATTTTTTTGCCTGAAAAAAACTGCAATGAGTTTTTGAAATCTCTATCAATTATAGTACCTAAAAAAAGAGCATTTTTTTCGTGAATTCAAGGCTTTATTAAATAAACTTTTTCAAACCAACGGTGAATGAACTTTGAACTTATTAAGATTTTTTTGAAGCGGATTAATAAAAAAACTCCGATTGAAAACTGTACACTTTCTTCATTTTCAAAATTGGCCTTGAAAAGTATCAAAAAAACCAACTACAGTATGCTATGAACTCCTAGGAACTAAAAAAATGTATCTTTTGAAATTAATTTTTCGAAACTATTTTTTTGGAAAATCAAACATTCAATTAAAATGCTCAAGTCAGCTGTCAATGGACTATCAAACAAATTTGTGAGGATTTTATAATCATTTTAGTTTTTTTTTATATTAGCCACTAATTTCAAGACGACTTCTCCATATTAAAAGTAAATAAACTACATTCAAGTTTTAAAAAATTGTCAGCCTACTGTAGATTTTAAAAATCGCTTCGAGACCGATATTGAACCACAACAGTTCGTAATCGTTATAAATCAACGCCAAAAAATCAAAAAACTTTATTTTCACCGCTAAATTTATCCAAACTTCATCATTTTCTAAATTTTTACATGGAATAGGCTTGATACGACGAGGAATCTTACAGTGATCTAGGAGTTTTTCATTCAAAAATGAAGGTTAAACGACAAAAATAACCGCGGATTTTCTTGTTTGACCTCATTTTTGATTATTCAGGTGGTTTCCATGACGATGGACAAAACAAGTTTGGGAAGACCCGATCGAAGGAAACAGGAAAAAAGAAAAAGAAAAAGCATGAAAAATGAAAGGAAATGTTTTGAAAAACTACTTTAGTGATTGAAAATCAAAAAAAGTTGGATCTGAGACAATTCGAAACATCTAAAAAAAAAGTTTCAGTGCTTCAAATAACCTAAAATGAAAACTGACTATTTCCTTTTTTTTCCATAAAAGCCTTTTTACGCCTTTGAAGGAAAAACTTGATCTTACTTAAGAACTCCATAGTGATCCCTATAGAAGAAAACTTAGGGGCCCTTGAAAATTCCCCTCGAAGGACCACCTAACATCCACTAGAGGGTGCGCGGAAGCTCGAAGAAGTGGCCACTCTAGTGATTATACTCTAGTGATTTAAGTGACCACTCTATACGTCTTTATATCTTTCAAATCATGATAAAAAATAAATAAATAACCACTAAAGGGACCATTTGAGCTTGGGGGTCACGCCCTAAACCCCTCTAAAGACCACTTGAAATTTGGCCCGCTAGGAGGCTTTTTTTCTCCTAAACGGGGCTGTTTTTTTCCCGTTAACCCCTCTAATGACCACTCTAGCATTCCTGTGAAATGAAAAGTAACCCCTAGAGGGACCACTCTGGCGTTCCGAAGTAAAATAAAATACAGAGCCACTGCGAATCGAAATTCGAAAAAAAATTTCAGGTGGAAAATATTTAACTGCTTCATAAAAATCCAAAAGAAGCCTATTTTCAAAAAGTTTACCATCAAAAAGATTGAAGATTTCTGATATTTCGATAATGGTATAGTTCATTCATGACGAATATGAACAGTCTGGCCGTCTGCACTCTCTTTTCTCTCAGCGGGAGGTCACAGAAACATGAAAATAGCACGTAAAAAGAAGGAGAACGTCCAAAAATTGGAGAGGTCGCTGAGAAATCAGCTCGTTATTAATTAGCGCACTTTTTTGTTTCTTGAAAAAATGATAAAGATTTTGAAAGAAAATGGTTTAGTCAAGCTCTCGCGTGAAAAGTTTGACAGACTATAAAAAGGAATTGAAAAAAGCCCCAGAAACATAATTTTGAAATTTTGTGTTTTTTTTCAGTAGATTTGAGGTCATTTTTTTTTTTAATTTTATCTAAAATTGGAATATATGGCGCGCCAAGCAGTTTCAAACAAGATTTGGGAGATTTTTTTGGCAAAAAAAATAGGAAAAAAATCGGGAAAAAAAGGGGGGGTTATATTGGATGACTAGAAATTGAAAATCAAGCTGATCATTTCATGGAGAAAAATGCACTTCAAATGATTGAAAAAACAATAAAATTTGAAAAATATTCAAACCATGAAAAATGGAAAAAATAGCCATTATAAAAACCGACCGATTTTTCCAGAAAGCTTTTAAACAATGTGGAAACTTCTTGAAACACAGAAAACAAAATCTGAAGCCATTTACTAATTAAAAACTGCTTATTCTGGACGAAGAATCAATTCGAAACATTTCGAGAAGCCAAAAGTCCAAAACTACTCTTTCCAACCACACGACTAACAACTTTTTGGTGTGAAATTTGGAACTTACGCCCAATTGCGTTAATATTTTCACGGCGGACTGAGCTTGACCTTACAAATATATATTTTCGTTTCTGGAGGGGCAAAACAAGTCCTCGAGGGCGAAATCTTGATTATTTGTTTTGAAAATTTGGTTCAGAAGGATTTCCGGTGGTAAGATGATTGGAAGATGATCCAGTCAATGACGAGTCAAAAGTGATTCCGCTGAAGAGAGAGTGAAAAAAGATGATTGAATTTCGGAGAGTTAGAGAAAATTTTAAATTTCGCGCAAATTACTTTGAAATTTTTGAACACGAAAGCCGACTTCGATACGATGAAATTTCCTGATTTTTCTATGTCACTTTTGTCTTTCCATTTTTTTTTTCGGTCTAAAAATCGTTCAGCAGTATGTATTTATATGGTAATCCGGGCAAGACTGTCATTGAAAAAAGCAGCCAAAAATCCTACCGTAAACATTACTTTCCTAGCACCTTCGCTTCAAAAAACCGCATTCGAGGAAAAAAAAATGGTCTCATAGCGAAAAGTTCACTGGAGGTGTACGGTTTATTTTAAAAATCGGGAAGATACTGTGTAAATATGTATTTTCAGCAAGCTGCCTAGGTGTTTTCTTCATTTCTCGGCTCTCAAAGAACAAAAATGAGCAAAAAACCACTGCAAAAAGGTCACAAAACGACTCTTTTTCAGAAGAAACGGTTTTAGAAAGCTTAAAACTAATTAAAAGGTTCCATTATTAGACATAAAGATGCATCATGATTATTAAATAAGCTGATAATACCTTTATGACTCCAACAAGGAGGTCATTTATTTTTTCGCGATTACTGAAAGGCGTGAATCTTTCGAAAATCTCAATTTCCGTGGCCACTTAAGAGGTCCCTCAAGTACTATTCGGAGAGGACCCAAAAGAGACCTCTAAATTGTCTAGTTAGTTGAAAAACTAAGATTTCTAAAAAAAGCCTACTTTAGCCGCTTGAAAGGCCGCTATTTCGACTGCTATGATAGCCCTTAAACCATGAAAAAACCCTGTAGTGGCCCCTAAATTCTTTCCGAGTCAAATTGGAAAACATAGGATGTTCCGCTGGTTATTATTATAATGATGCCTCGGAAAAGGGACGAGGAAAAATGGAAAATAGTAATTTGATGCCTATAAGGGGCAAGGGCCACAAATCACGCGAGCAAATCTTCATCCCGATTAGACGCCCACTCAACGAAATTCGAGACTTGTGTTTGGGCCAAAATGAGCAGAAATGACATATTTTGTAGCTTGATTTTGATTATTCTCACTGTTGGAGATTTTATACAGTTCAATTTATTCAGAAAAAAAAAGCTTCCTGAAAATGAAAAATGTGTGCCCCTGGGAAAATTTTTAGTGGCCACTTCAGGGTTTGACATTTTAGTGGCCGCTATAGTAGTCAAATTAGCGGCCACTTAAGGGGTTAACAATTAGTGGCCACTGTTGAGGTCTAAGGGCTACTACTAGTCCACTAAAAACTTTGGTGGCCACTTTAGGGGTCAATGGGTCAATATAACTGGTCCAATCTGCTTGTTTAAAACTTATCAGAGTGACTGGAAGAAGTGATGGATGAAAAACTACTGAAGTGGCCACTAAATAGAGAACCTCTATAGCCTATAGGGGCCATTAAAACGGAAAATAGAGGCCACTAGGGGGCGGGTTTAGGGGCCACTTTAGTGTCCTCTTCAAGTACTCCTTGGCGAGCCTCTATAGTGACCACTAAAAAAATTTTTCCCAGGAATTGTCTCTATAGAAAATTTTTGAAAACAGAAAAAAAGGTAAGGGACAATCCTATTCAAAAAAATACTGTTAATCTGTATCTTGACTTTTTGGAGAAATCCGGGAAAAGTTCCGAGAAAATGAACGAGAAACAGTTGGTTCTCGGAAAAGTTTCCAGAAAGTTTCCAAAACGAGTTTTTCCTATTATTATTACTTTTTTCTGATATAAGTTATATAACAAAAAGATTGATTTAGTCGACTTTCTTATAGATTAATCAAACACGCAAATGAAACTCAGTAAACAAAAAATGAAAAAAAAAACTCACTAAGTTTTTCTTTCATCTTCAATTCAACCGTTTCTATTCAGCTTGACGCTAAAAATTCTTAAAAATTCAAGAATTTCTTTGAAACACCTTGCAGATATGTCATTAAATGAATATTTTCGAGTTGAACCACGAGAAAAGCCGAAAAGAACACTTTAATGGCCAACGGACAGACAAACACGTGATGATACTTTCAGAAGGGGTTCCATTCCAGCAACGTTTGGCTCATTAAAAGTTCCCGGGGAAGATTCAACATCTCAGAGATTGGATTCGAAAGGCAATAAACAGCAGAAATATAGATAGGAAAACCATAAAGTGAATCGAGAAATACAAAAATCCGGAAAAAATCATTTTTGATGGGAGAAGCCAGAGTTGGAACGGTTTTCTTTAATCCTATTTTTGAAAATTTAATAAAATTCGGTCCAACTCTAACATTCTCCTGGATTTATGCTTGACAAACTAGCTAATTACCATGTATTTGATTAAAAACACGAGAAAGGAGAATTTGTCTCTAAAGGTAAAGCTAGGCGAAAAAGCAGGTTTTCAGGTGTCAAAATGTCAAAAAAACAAAAGTTGGTTTTCGGTTTCAATTTAACAAGGCTGAAAAGATCGTCGGTGAAGGATTTTCGTCGGGGGAATGCATTAGACAGTAGAAAGTAAGGCAAAACGGATAAATGCGATAAGGAAGTATAAAGCCCAAAAGGAAAAATCAACAAAAAACGGGGGAAATGTTACTCGAACCAATGAAAACCTGTAACTCATAATCTGATAAGAGGGAATAAGAATAATTCAACAGAAAAAGAATAATAATAATGGTCAACTAAATCATTCAACAAGGTTATTAGGATAAATGCATTTCGAACAAAAGAAAATTATTATTATGATTTTGGTGTGGGATGCGGAAAAAAGGAAGAAAACTAACAAAAACGAGATGGATCCTACTTTTACTTCTAAATTGTCCGGGAAAAAAAAAATCGTAATTGAAGGCTCTCCAAAAATTGGAAGCAGGCCAAAGAAAAGAACAATAATAAAAATAAAAGCAAAAATTGGAGATTCTTTAGAAGAAATATCGAAGAACTGAAGATTCGGAGGATCCGCCAAAGCCGTAAGTCCACATGTGGAGAGCCGTCATCGTGCCCGCCGAGAGGATACCTAAAGATGGAGGGTTAGAATAATTCAAGGTTTCTAGGTGATTTCAAATTTTTGTTCAATTGAACAAATCCGATCAAATGTGGATATTTAAAATTCCTTCGGCACAATCTTTTTTTCTAAGGTCAAGTAAACAATTTTTAAGCAGAAAAGCTAAAAAAATCGAAATCATAGGAATAAAAAAACGAACTGAATAGTTTTGACCATTTGAATTTCTTCTAAAAATCTCAGTTTTATAAAGTAATTTTTCAGCCACTCCAAAATTAAGCAGAAAGTCTGAATAAAAGTTTCAAAGTTTCTTTTTCAAAATCATCAAAAAAGGATGAAAACTCAGTGTTCGACGTCAAAAAAAACTTTTTTTTAACTTTTTCAAAACGAGTTTACCCTTTTTTTCGAAAAAAATCTTTACGAAACTCAAGTTGACACCAAAACTCACCGGCGACGGGCATGGTGACGATCCAAGAAAGGGAAATGTTTCTGAAGACGGCCCATCGGACGGCGTGGTTGGCCTGTACGAGGCCGACGGCGACAACCGAACCGACCTGAATATATTCAATAAATTATTTGAACATTATTTTTATCTATCAAATTCACAGCAGTCTTGAGTTTCCACTGGAAAATTTGAACCAATGCTTTTAGATAATGAATTTGAAAAAATATTCATGAAAACTGAAGCAGGATCTGGGCTAAAGGAAAAGCTTCATTCGGCCAGACATTTGACCAAAATTTAAAATTTCATCGAATATTTTCCTTCAAATTTTCCATTGTCTTAGAAAAAGTTGAACTTATTTATTAAAAAATTCGTGATAACCCTTATTTTTTCACCCTACGAAACAGACCTGGAACAAAAAAAATTGATTAGCGAATACAACCCAAAAATGAGATCTATCAAAAATTCAATGATTCAATAATTCGTCAGATTTGTTCTTCTCGGATCCTACTCCGGGGTGCGGCCTTCCCCCCTTTTTTTCGAGCGCAAAAGGCTAAGTGTATGGTTCAGCCGATGTATGGTTCTTCTTCACTTATTTTTTTAAAAAAATAAGATTTTTTTAAGTCAGTAGGAAGAGATTCACTAGGAAATCTCTTGAATAACGGAAATTATTCTCTCCTCCTTCTTCTACTATACCTTGCACTGAGTGGACGAGATGGGAAGTCCCATTTTGGAGGCGACCAAAACGGTGACGGCGGCGCCGAACTCGACGGCGAATCCAGAGGCAGGAGTGATGCGGGTGAGGTTCTCGCCGACCGTGTAGATGACCCGATGGCCGAGGGTCCACAGTCCGACGCACATGCCGAGGGAACCGAACACCAGGATGTACCTGGAGAAATATTCTGTTTTTTTCTTTCAACAAGATCGCAGTTACAGAACCGTTTGAAAAATAAAAACATTTTTCTCATAAGTTCCTCGCTTATATCCATAAATCATTGAAACTTCATGAAGCTGAGGTTTTTTTTTCGTGAACGGACTAGAGTGTTACAAAAACAGTCATTACAACACCAGAAGAATTCAGAAAAATTAAACAAGAAAATTTTTATTAAAAAGCCGTTCTTTGTTTCTATTTTTTCTACGGAACCGTAGGAATCCTTCCCAAAAAGTATCTCATAAGCTTTAATCTGTGTTTTTTGACGTATTTTTGAGCTATTCCGTTGAAAAAAATCCGGATTTTTCGAAATATTTTCGACAAACGATACTTTTTGAAAAATTTTTCTTTCTTTCATATATTTTCGACACGATTCATATGTATCCAACTAACTCCATTTTTCTTCAATTCAATGCATATTTAATCTCAAATTAACTAAAATCAAACAATTCGAAAGATCAAACATGTTGTTAATCTTTTAACATGGAATTACCTTTTCTCGGCTTTCATAAAAGTCTCTTTTCAAACTATATTCAATGAAGTATTTGCTATCCTTCACAAAAATTTTTTTTTAGAATTTTTGCCGACTTCTAATCTCATGGTGCCTCAACGGGTGTATCCGTATTAAACCCGTGTTTCTGAGGTTATTTTAGTCTCAGTTGTGCTAAAACGGGGAAACAACGGGTGCAAGAAAAACTAGGTGACCCAGCTGTGCTTATTTCGAAAATCTGTGACCCACTGTGCTAAAGCGGTGCCTCAGGTGGGGTGAAACTGTCAAAAAGATCTAACAGCTAGGCTTATACGGCACGGCGTCCCTAAACGGGGTTGGAAGACGTCAAACAAAATTTTGGCGCGAAAATTGAAATCTCAAGTACGCAGCCAAAGGCGATCGAACATTTACCATTAATATTCAGTGTAATTATGACGCCATTTTATCCGAAGCGCGCACTTACTTTTTTTTTGTAAATTCGACGCCTCGCCCACCTTCCCTCACCCCATTAGGAATGCCTTGTACGGGTCTAATACGGGTCCACCCGCTGAGAGCCCGTGACAGCACGGCTGGGCCACCCTCATCAGCATGAGTGATACGAATTTTTCGTTGATCTTCACATTGGATTTTCAAAGTTATACTCAATATAATATCTCTTATCGTCTCCTAGAAACGCTTCAGAATTTTTGCGAGCTTCATAGAAGAGGTACCCTATTTTACGTTGGTCTAGACTAGCGACATCGCTTTTTCTTTACAACTCACCAAGGCGTCTCCATGCTCGACGAGGCGATACCGGCACCGGATCGCATCAAGACCAGAGAAACGAGAGGAGCGATAGCGTTACTGGAAATCGATTTATTCTAATATTCTGCCTGATACTCGATGCGAACCTGACGTCGTTGCCGCCGTGAGCGAAGCCACCGAAGCAGGCGGTCATGACCTGGAGGAGGGAGAAGAGTCGGGACGCCTGGGGGTCTTCCGGCTTGCAGGAGCGGAAGAACGAGGCGAGCGACGACGACGGGGCGATCGTGTTCTTGGGCGCGTAGCTTCCAGAAGCCGACACGGGCAGGGAGCCGTTCGTGCTGACCGACGACTCCATCTCGTTGTTGATCGCCTCCTTCTCCTTCTCGTTGGGCGTGACGACGATCGTCGGCTGGTCGAGCAACGCTTTTTCTGGAATCCCTTGGTTCTATTTTTTTCAACTGACTATCTACTTTTCTACTCTATTTTCTTATTCTAGAACAAGAAAAAAATTCCCGAAGTTTTCGAGTTGCACGCATGTTTGAGACAGTACTACGACGGCCGGTGGCCGATCAATATTGCGCACTCAGTTTCGGAGCCAGGAAATTTTTTAAATTTTCTTTCTTTTTTTGCAATTTGTTAAGGACCTATTTCTCGAGGTTACAAGGTAAGTTAAGTCACAAAAAGTACGTAAGATTTCATTTCATTATTGAAAAGCCTATCCAAACTACCGTAATACGACCGGCCTCCTTAAACAGGCGTGGAGACTCTTCAAAAGCTTGAAATGGCTTCTTTTTTTTTGAAATTGGCGTATGTACCAAACTTTGAAGCTTCATAGGTCGAAAAAAGACCTACTGCAAGATTTTTTTTATTGCTTTGGAATCAGGAGTTCCTGAACTGCATTTCAGTCTCATCAGAATTTCAACCGGTAGTTAAAAAAACTAGCCGAAAAATTCCCTTAAAAACGGATATATTTTACTTTTGGTTTTGATTATTCATACGCCGTGTAAAATTCGAATCGCTGTGAAATTTCCGTAAATCTACACAAAAAAATCGGGCTTGTGCGCCCTACTGCACACTTTTTCCTCGCGAGACCCATTATATGGCCTGAAATGTCCTAACATCTTCTACTATTGATCCATTTATGATAAGTTTGTATAGGCAAAAAAATAATAATATAAGTGGCTCAGGGAGAAAAAGTCAAAGTAATCGGAAAATTGAGAGAATTTTAGACTTTTGAGCGTTTATACACTGTTTTCTCTTCATTTTGGCCTTCAAAAAGCCAATTTCTTGTTTGGAATATTATTTTCTCATCGAATTCCTGCCCAAAAACGAACTCTGTTCGATGGTGGCCAGTTCCAAGGGGCCCGTGTTCGGAATCTTCTTGTTATTATTGCACTCGTGAGATTTCAAAGGCGTCGCGATCGGCACCATTTCGCGGGTATCTGAACAAAAATCCATTATTTTGATCTTCATAGTCACATCAACTCACTCAAAATGTGATTTTTCAGGTAGGGAGCCAGGATGAAGTTGAACAAAACAGCGCAGGTCAGACCCAGGGCGACTGAGATTCCCAAGCAGACCGGCAGGGACAGAAGATCAAAGTTGAGGACTGGAAAAAGGGGGATAAAATGAGGAAAGTTCGGTTTTCACTGACAAGAAGGTCCTTTGTAGACGACAGCGAAAATATTGAACGAAAAGCAGAGGAAATAGAGAAAAGGAAGGACGCGCATGCCGCTGTTGAACGGGCGGCTCTGAAATGAAAAGTTAAATTGTTTTGGATAACGAATAAATTTTTAAAAACTCGGAATTTTCCTGCTGAATATATGTGAGATATGTTGAAGACTTTTTTTCATTCAATTTAAAAAAATTATTAACTTCCTAATATTGTTTTTTTCAAACATCCTTATGCCGTATACAAAGTCATTTCCGCGAAATTCAAAATAGTCAGAAAATGGAAAAGATGACCAAATTTTGGAGAGTCAGAGATAATTTTAAATTTCGCGGTGACACGGCAATACGATTTGCACTCAAATGTATATGAAAATCCTATTTTTGCCGATAAGTTGCGTTCAGATGAATTTTAATACCCAAAAAAGATCAAAAATAGGTTTTAAATAACGGAATTTTCTCATAAAGCCAACATTTTTTTGAATCATAGCTTTTTTTTTCACATTTTTCATTCTATAAAGCATTCACACAGCAATTTTAAAGAAATCCGGAAGATCTCTTTTTTGTAAACTGAAACAGAAAGCTCATCTTCCATCAAAAATAACGCTCAAATCTTCCAAACTAAAAAAATTTTCTCAATCAAAGAATATCCCCTAAATGAAACATTATTCATTGGACGCACTTTGCCCCGCGTAAAATCCGCTCGTCTTTTACACCTTTCGGTTCTCGCGACGACGCGTCTTTGCTCTTTAACCCGTCACAAACGCACAATTGCTCGGAAGTTTCAATATCAATCACGACAAATCGCTCAGATCATTCCATTCTTTTCAACAAAAAAAAAACCAAGTAATCTTGGCCTGATTTCTTGAAAACACCACAAAAATCCTACTTAGCAGGAAAAATTGGCAATGGCGCAATAAAAAAAATTTTTTTCAGCTTCTAATAAATTATTTCAACTGTTATAACCTGGAAAATGTTTTTGGAACCAAAAAAAATTATATTTTCGAAAACTCAGCATATTTGTGCGTCAGAAAAAGTTCTCATTCAAGTTTTAAAATGAGATTTTTTTTAAATTAAAAACTGAATTCGAAAAATATACGCGCTTGATTTATACAAAAATCTACTTATCAGACAGTTCGGAAAATTGATTCGATTAACCATTTTTTTTCCATGAAATTGGCTTATCAAAAATTTGGAGAAAGGAGAATATTTTTTCTGCAGCCTTTCTTTTATCAAGACCTTATTTTTTCCCTCATGAAACTCACGCGTCGCAAGACGAGATGATCCAAGGCGGAGTAAATGATGACAGAAGTGATGCCGGACGAAAGCGGCGAGATGATCCAGGAAAGGACTGCAAGATGGGGAATTGAGAGGGAGGAAAGAGGGAATTGAACGGACAAATGCGGTAGATCTTGTTCCACACGATGGCCCTTGCGCCGCCGAGGACGAGGGCGAAGCCGATGGTGGCTCCGACGATCGAATGAGTCGTCGAGACGGGCAGTTTGAACGCCGTCGCCAACAACATCCACGCCCCACATCCTGCAACAATCCAAATTACGCTTGATTATTTGATAGTAAGCATCAGAGATGCTGATATGACGGGTCGCCCCGGGGTGTTCTGACCCGTGAAGTGGTCCTTTTTTCAAAAGTCATTTTTTTTTTTACTCTTTTGGCGTGTTCATCGGAGAAACGGAACATGCTTTAAAACAGAAAAATCGTGTTTCATCCAAGATTGCTCTAAAACATCACTAATTTTTTTTTTGAAGCAGTTTTCGTTTTGTACGATGAACACGCCATTTTCTTTTCTGCCGATTTTCAGCTTTCGTGCCGTTTCACCCTGAGGCGCCTTGTCGGCAGCTCTGGTAAGGAGGGGCGGACCATTTTTTAAGGTCGCCTAGAGCCCTCCTTCGTAGCTTGTCTAACTAAAAAGTTATTACTACCTCTTCAGCTCAAAACTCTATTTAAACTCCAACAAAAAAAAACTATCCTTTAACCTTATTTTTCAAGTCTCTCATAAGTCAAACCCTCCTCCTGGTCTGATTGAGCTCTTTACTTGCCAAAGTACAGTTAGTACAACCTCTAGAGCTCAAAAATTGATTTTTTTTTTAGCCCCACTTTCTGGATTATATGGATTCTGTATTCCTCCATCCACATATGGTCAGTTCAGTGTTGCTCCTTTATTCATTTTCGAAAGATCCTAAGTTTTTCTAAATATCCTTTTTTTGTCAATTAAAACAGGGGTCAGTTATGTGGAGTTTCATTTGCAAGACTTATCCTTTGAAATATAATTAAAAATCTCAAGTTCCAATGAAAATTTTTGAAAACCTGAAGAAAAAAATGTGACGCAAGAGAGAACTAAAAAAACTTTAACTTCTTTCTAAATGTATATCTTTTTCCTTCATTTTAACGAAAATGTGATTTTTTTGCACTACTTCTTATACTGTTTTTCCTATTTTATCCATATTTTAGAAGCAAGTAACTGACCAGCAAGAATGGAAATCTGTCCCAGCATGAGTTCGTAGCCGATCCGTCCGTGGTCGACTTCGGCGGTGCCATTTGTGGCAGCCGACGCCGTCAGAACAAACGAATCGAAGTCGATCACGCCCTTCCTCATCGTGTCCGTCACTTGGTGCCCTGAAACAGTCGGAAACGTGAAGCGAAAGTATTCAAATTTTTTTAAAAACCTCATCTTCCCGTAACGAGAAATTTATAAACGCAATTTTTAACTATTCATTTTCGTTTACTGCTTTCTCTCGTTCAGAATTTAATTATTAGCTCTTTAAAGATTATATGAGATCACGTTGTACAACAAAAAAATGCTTCAATAGATTCCTAGTCGTCAGAGAAAGAAAAAGATAACTAAATTTTGGAGAGTCAGAGATAATTTTGCATTTAGCGGGAATTTTGAATATGGCATTAGAAAAGCTCATAAAATTGAAGACTTTTCTATAATTTTCCATTCTTTTTCTATATTAAATTTCTTGAGCATTATTTTCTATTCCGTCAACCTCTGAGACGCTTCCTCGGAAGCTTCTGACTCGATAAAAGTTGACGAGTTTGGTGATTGGTTCCCGATTTTAATCAGTTCACCGAGAAATTATCGTCCCGTTTCTATTTTGACAGTTCCACAATTGTTTGTTCCCAGTATGTTCTTTGGAATTTGAAATTGATGGAATTTGACCTACTTATTAGTTTTTTAGGCAACAATTGAAAGGAAAAATTCAAAGTGACGGAATTTTCAACAAATTGGGAAAATGTTTAGTGGCTACTATAGTAGTCAAATCAGTAGCAACTTAAGGGGTTAAAAATTAGTGGCCACTATAAAGGTCTAAGTGCTACTACTAGACCCCTAAATATATAATGGCCATTAAAAATTTTCCAATGAAGAGAAAAAAGAGTAAATTTGAACCTTTACAACAGAAAAAAAGCAAGTTTCAAGCATGAAATTGTGGAAAAATCAGTTGAAAAAATAAATACTGAGGACTTTCTCTGAATTCTAAAAATTCACTGTCTTCAAATTAAATTTAATTTTTAGGTTTAAAACTTTTGAAAAACTGAAATTCGGTTAGACTTATCTTGAAAAATATATAATACCAATATTTAGGGGTTATTCTAAACTTTAATTAATCAGCATCCAAATACGTTTTTTGAAATTTCACAATCAGAGCTCCCGATTTTGTCCCGAAACTGACCAAGAAGGCAGGCTCCGAGGGTCTCGAAGATGCTTGCAAGTACATAAGCCGTTCGTAGTTTCAGGACCTGAAATATCGATTTTTCCTTTTTTCTATCGATTTCGCCGGCACCTTGCTGCCGACAGATGTTCCGAAGGAGTTGGCCGTGTCGTTGGCGCCGATGGCAAAGGCCAGGATGAACGCGATGACGGCGCCGATCAGCACCAGCGTGTCCGGGGTCAGCATCGTTTCAGGCTTGGGGTCTTGTTTTCACTGAAACTTTGATGGTTACTGGAGGTTCTATCAATAAAATAATCGAGAAAACAACGAAAATTGGAACAATTCCAAATTTTTTTGATGGATTCAAAATTCTGTTTTTTTCTTTATTAAAGCAGTGAAAGCTTTTTTTTCCTCCTGTTTTACTTCTATCTTAAAAATTAGGCTCAATTTTAGAAGTGAAAGTATTTTTTTTTAAATCGAATGGTAAGAATTAAAAAAAATTAGCTTTTGAAGACATTTTTCCAGCATTTAAAAAAATTAGTCATTTTTTTAAAAAGTCTCCATTTTTTTCTAACATAATTACACGAATTTCCGAAATAATCTGCAATTTTAATAGCAAGGCAAGATTTGTTCAAAAAAAAATAAATAAATAACCCTAAAAAACTATTTTCCAACCGAAAATTTCGGCCCAAAAAATCTACTTATTCTAAAATAGTTATAAAAAAATTTCGAAGATAAATTTGCAATTTTATGAACAAGGGGAGGTTCTTCGAAAGAAAACTACCTAAAAACTATTTTCCGACCGGAAATTTCTAAGCTCGAAAAAAAATGTTCTACGCAAACAGCTTGAATAATAAAAGTGATAAGAGATGAGATGATTTCCGTTTTTGTACAGCTGCGCAATGAGATAATCAAATTTATCATGTGATTTGTTTGCACACGAGGTGGAAAAGTCGAAGGTAAAAGTGGGGTCTGGAGGGACAGATTCGTCACATTTCTTCGACAAATTCCGATCGCCCACGTCAAATAACCGCTTGTATTTGCGTCAAAAGTCAAGTACCCTTCCAAAAAACGTTTATGACCAATAACCTGGCCTTTTGGTCCGGAAAATTCAAACAAATAGTGGGATTTTATGACTTTCTTTTCAAGTCGCTTCAAAATTTGGGAACTTGTGAGTTTAGAAAACCTTTGCGCGACCTAAAATAACATAAAAAAGGCTTTTTTTCCGTATTTCTTTTTGTCTGAGAATTGACAAGACTTGAAAAAAATCTTGACTTGAAGACTTGAAAAAAATCAAAAAAACATTTTTAGAAAGACTTGAAAACATATCGAAAAACCATGTATTTTCTCAAAATTCGCCTATATTTACTCCGTAAACTTTAGTACTTTTGTGTCAAAAATAAAACATTTTGATTGAAAAAAAACTTGATTTAATCAAAAAGCTTCCTGGTGTTTTATTCAAATAGAAATTCAAAATAAACGTTTCAAAACCTGATACCCACGGATATAACTCCCACAATCACAATCAAAAAACTCGTTTTACCTCGAAACTTTTGACGAAAAACGGGACGATTTGAGAAGATTTTTTTGACTGGTTTTCTGTTTGTGTGTCTGTGTGTGTGGGGCAAGCTGAATTTGCACGATTTGAGCGAAAAAGATGCGACTTTTTCGTAATCAAAAAGAGCGTGGATCTTGCGGCTCTGGTTTCAGGGCCTTATCGCCTAATGGTTAGGCGAACACGTTAAACAAAATCCGAACACTCTCGATCACGACACTTGACCTTTCGGCTCAAGAATTACCCCTGCAAACAAGTTATAAGCAATCGAAAGCAGTTTCAAACGAGAAAAATCGCGAAACTATACGAAAAAGTGGACGAGAAAACTTTAGAAAAATAAAAACTGTAAAGCGAGGGCTCGCGGAGGAAAATACGGCGCCACCCGTCAGACAATTGAAAATATTTTCCAACAGCTCGGAAGTAGGCTCATAGAGGTAAATAGCCGAAGAAGAATCAGAAAAAAAGATACGAAAAAAAACAAGTAAATATTGATGATTTCACAAAATAATCAAAATGAAAAGTAAACCTAAAATTAAAGTTATTTTCGGGAAAAAACAGTTCTAGAGTCTTTTCTTAAGACTGAATGAATTTTTTTAAATGTGTGAAAAAAATGAGTTTTAAAGGTCCTAAATGAAAAAAAAAGGAAAAAAAAGGAAAAATTCGAAAATTTCGAAAATTTTTTTCCAAATTGACCGTAGAGCAAACTTGAACGCTATGGCGCGTTTTTTCAGATTTTTGTAGTTTCCATTTTTTTTTTTCTCTTTTTTTGGAAAAAAATTCCTTTCATTTATGATATTTTGTTGTGGATGCTTAAAAAACGAGAAATCCGTCTGGCAAATGAATAATGATGCAAAAGCGAGTCAGTCAGTTGTTCCAACGCCAGTCGCGGAATGGGACAAAAATGTTTCCTCGTCGTTTTTTTTTTCTCTTCTTTTGATTCCACTGGGCTCACGAGGTTTCAATAACTGAATAATAGAAAACAGAGGAGCTATAAATATCAATAGCCGAACGGCAGCTGCAAAATCGTGCACAAAAACAAGTAAATAACTGGGATGAGGCGATTTCGAGCAGATTCCTTTTTTTTATGGTGTGTCCTTTTAAAAAGAGGTTTTTCAAAATTTGGCCCCTTCAGAAGTGTCAAAGTATCTGTTTTCTGCGTGATCGCGACAAAAACAATTAACTTTCGAAGGACACACGAGAGAAAAAGTGATAAGTTCCGCAGAAAGAGACCTGTCTGGTTGGTCAGTAAGCGGCGGCTGTGTTATCTTTCGCAATTAACGAGTAAAGAATCGGAAGATTAATTGCGGTTTGCGGGTGGTTTTTGGGAAGAACTTTCTTCGTTAAAAGTAAGTGATTTCAGATTTTTGTGATGTGTCTAACTTACAAGGAACGTAAGGGTACTCTGAAAAATTCTGAAATACTCTGTTAAGGTTGAGATAAAGTTGCTATTTTCGAAATTACATATCCTTTCAAGAGCTGATTCTAAAGAGATCGATTTTTTGAGATCCGGTCCTTTTGCCTAATGACTCGGACATTAGTAGCGCGAAACGGACGTTTCCGGGCATTTCTAGTGACCACTTTAGTAGCATCAGCTCTCTTAAGTGATCCCTAGGATCGCCCAGAACCGTCCGTTTCGCGTCACCAATGTCCGAGGAGATATTTCAGGTTTTGTGAAACAGTTTTTTTCCGCTAAATTTCAGAAAATCAACAACTATTTATAAAACCGCTTCAAATTGCTCTTTTGATAACGACCTGGAAAGCTAATAATGTCTCAAACTCCCGTAAACTGTTTAAATAAGTCGTTTTTTCGATCGAAACCTAACATAGCTTCGAAAACCGAGCTTCTCAAGTAAATAGAATAGACTAGAGGCTTCCCTTGGCCTTTCGAGAGCACAATATGACGGCACAAAGAGCGGTTGCGTCTTGTTTGTCTTTGTCTTTGCCGTATCAAACAGTTCAAGAAGTAAAGTAAAGCTCAAATAAACGTTTCGTCAGCGGCTCTTTTTTCTCCAACTCGGGGTGTTCCGCACAGAAATGAGACGCCTTGAAACTCGAGAAACACATTCTCCGATGGCTTTTGCAGATGTTCATGGGTTCAAAAAGCGAAAATCCTGTTGCTAAACTTGAAGGATTGAAGAATTTTTATGAAATATAGGTCGAAAATGTCAATACTGTTGAAAAAGTCTACGTGAAAAATGGAAAAACCCGAAAAGACGTAAGAAAAAAAGAGCTCAACGTCAGAACAGCTGTCCCTCTTGGTTCGGAACTTTTTTTCTGTGTTAGAATGGGAACAATGAACGACTATGTCGGAAGTGATGAGTAGAATACGGAAAAAGAAGCTCAGAAAGTTTTTTTTGTATTCTCTTTACAAGCTTACTGCTAAAATTTAGTACCATAAGGCTCAAAATAAAGTTTTTTCTTAAGAAAAAAAAAAAACTTTTTAGCACTTTTAAGCGTTTCAAAGCCTTCCGGAAATTCTAAACCCTATTAGTAAGGTTTTTTTTTTCATAACTACAAGTCATAAATTTTTCAGGCTTCCAAAAACCTTTTCACCAACTTGCCAAGATCCTCTAGGACCTTGAAGACTTACGAAAAATCGAAAAACCCCATTCTTAGCCAGAATTAGAAACTAAAGTACGTTAAAAGTCTCTTTTTGAACTTTTCTTGAAAACTTCAAAGCCAGAACTAACAGATAAAATCTTTACATTTTTTTTTAATCGAGAAAGATTATTTTTTCACTATCATGAAGCCAAAAATAGAGAAACCTTGAACTCTAACAGGGGAAAAAGGGGAGAAGGAAGAGCAACTAGGCGGCTGGACGGCTGTGAGGCGCCGCCGCCGCCGTCGGAGAGGAGGTTGTAACGGACGGAAGAATTCTCCGTCGGCTCTGCGCGCCACGGAGAACGATCGGCCGCGCGCCCTTTTCCTCCTTTGTTTCTTTGGCCCCAAGGAGTTGTGACTAACCTTTTTGTTCACCAAATGGCTGGTTTTTTCGAAAAAATGCGAGCAGAAGGGGAATCAACTATGTTTTGTTTCGAACATAAATAATTTGTTTTAACTTTTTAAAAAAAGCTTCAAAATTTAAAAAAATGCTCTACAATTGGCTATCTACCTCTAATAAGTCTGTTTCAAAGTTCTTACTAGAGTTTCCAAAAAAAGACGAGTTTCCGAAAAAAACCGAGAAGTATTTTTGAATGATGCAATGCTTCTGGATCTAGCAAGAAGCTTTAAAAATGAATATTTATATTTAAAACCCCAAGGTATTTTAAATGAAGAAGTTTATTTTCCAATTATCTCGAATCAGACAATAATTGACTCTTTTCAAAATAGTATCAAAAACGTCTCTAGGAACCGCGATGTGTTCTTGACCGTTTGCTCACACAATCTAGAATCATCAGTTTCAAAGGAATGATTGAAACCTTCTCGAAAACTGTACGATTTTTCCCCACGGACATTGAAGAATTACAAGTTTCATACATTCTCATGCAATAAAATGATCGCCGAAACGTGGGAAACTGATCCGACCGAGAAAGACACAAAAAGAACCACGGAATTTGCAAAAGTGATCCGAAAATAGCTTCAGAAGTCAAGGAAAAGAAAGAAATACATGCGATGAGCTACCTGGATGGCAGCCAGAAGGAACGCCTGCTGTAAAATGGGCGGGGCCAATGGGAAACTTGGCACCTTTCCAGCTCCAAGACGCGCCAACAGGAAGTTAAGAATCTTATCAAAAAAATAGGATATCTTATCTCGATTCTAAAAAAAATAAAATGGAAATGATAACTGTCTTTTTGTGTTTTTCATTCTCATGACGTGAATCACTTGGGAAAGAAAAATGATTCTAAAAAAATAGCCGCTAAAACTTAAGAAAAAAATTTTTTTAATAGATGAACTGATTATCTCTTTCTCATTCAATTGTTTCATTCTAAATTTAGAATTCTTTAAATAACATTCAAAGGCCAAAACAATCTGAACTCTTAAAATGCCGTCAAAAATAGCTTTTTGAAAGGTACCGTAGTTCAAGGAAACATAAAAAATTTTTTTTTGAGAAACAACTGCAAAAATGAGAATCAAGCTTTTAAAATTTCAAAATGCATAAAATGATGTTTCATTGCATACAGAAATTCATATAAAATGTGGAAGTTTAAGAAATTTGAAGGAAATAACAAGGCTAGGATAAACAGGAATGAAACAGAATCCGGAATCAAAACCTTTTTTCAATGCCTTCAAAAACCATTTTGACTAGGGAACGTTTCTTGAGCCCCCGCAGGTCTTGTTTTTCAAGTTATGAAGCTTCAAAGTTCGTAAAGTTTTTTTCATTGTTCTGGCATCAGGATCATTTCAGCAAAAATTTCATCAAAAGTTCAACGGGGGGGGTAAAAGTTCTATCAAATGAGAAGCCTAGGACTTCAAAATTAGACTATCAAACCCTAAGCCAAAAGCCGAATACCTCAAGACAGAAAAGGAAATAGAAAAACCAACCGATCCGTCCTTGGTCCGAAGGTACCGCTTCGTCTGAAATCCATCTCCCGTTTTTCTTCGCCCAATTTTTGACGTTCAAAAAGTGGGCGGAGCGACGGATGGGGGGCGAATTTCACGGACAGATCGCTCGTTTTCAGCGGCAGAGAGCCGTTTCTCTGGCACTCTCCGCCTTTCCCACGCTCTATCCGCCTCGAGCGTTGTGAGCGTTTCTTTGTGAGCTCCGTGAGGGGTTTTTCTGCACTCTTGGTGCCGCTATTTGATTTCGGATGAGCTGCGAATTCGACGCGTTGAAAGCTTTTCCGAACGTTTTGGGACTATTTTTTGATGGAGAATATGTTGATAATTGACATTCACATGAGAATTTTTCAACAGAACGACGATTAGAAGCAAAAAAAAGTCCGAAATTGCGTCCTGAACCGTCCATGTTTGAAAAAAAAAAAAATTATAAACGTTATTGGATAAAGATTGGGGAATAACAAAGTCAGAAAAAATCAGAAAATCTTCAGAAAATTCAAAATGCTCGACAAAATTAATTTTGAAAGTTTTCCCTTTGAATATAAGCTAGTAGTTGGGTAAAGACCATTAATTTCAAAAAATTATGACATATTCAAAAAGATGAAGCTAATTTAATTGAAAAAAAGCTACTGAAACAGTTTTTTTTTTTTTTGAAAAAAAAAATCACAACTAATTTTCCGTTCAGGTTTTGTAGTTTGATCATCAAAAAAGAAAATTAAAAGATAAATGAATGAGAAAAAATTAAAATCGCCTCTCATGACAATAATGTTTCTAACCTAATTATAAGATACCAGAGTCGTAATCAAAATGATCGCAACCCTTTAGTGACAACTTAAGAGGTTTTAACTTATCTTTCATTGACCTAACAGACAAAAAAGGCCTCATGACCTTAAAAAATTGTAGAGAACGATCTGGAAACATGAAATTCATTCCAAAAAGTGCTCTTTTCCCAGAAATTGCAGATTTTTGAACATTCTCAATATTTTTCAAATGACGAACTTAAGAGGCTTTTCTCTTTTCTGAACGTTCTCTGAGCTCTGGAAAATTGCGAATGCCTTTCAGATGCTTCAAAATAAATCAGAAAAGGAGCATCTGAGGGTGGATTAATCCGAACTGATCCAATAGTATTTGAGAAGTCTTTGAGCCCAAGAGTAACATCGGGTAATTGAATGTCGGGCCTGAGCCGAAGATTTAATAAATCAAAGGAGTAAAGAGGATTTGCGAAGGTGGATGTTTGGATATTTCGAGTTTTTCGCTTATCGAGAAATCTAGTAAAAACGCAGATAAAATGTCCAATTGCAATAAAATGAGAAAAAATGGTATATTTTTCTGATTTTGAGGTAAGAAAAATTCTGAAGGGCTCAAAAGATTTCGTAATTGATACTTAAAGCTTGCAACATTTTGCAGGCTGAAAAAACCTTTCAATTTTCGTCTGAAAGCCCATTTCGCAATAGTACAGCTGTTTCTGTGAGTCTTATTTGTTATATAATATTTACTTTCGATATTTTTTATTAAGAGAGGTGAGTCATAAAGTTAGTTAGAAGAAAAAAAGAGTTACAAAATCAAAATTTTTAGGTCAATGAAGTATTAAGCTTTTTATTTTTTTATTTTTTTAAGGTCACAGAACTTTTTTCTAGGAGGTTTTAACTATTGCAAGCTTGCTTCCATTTTTTTGGTTTATTTTTTTCGAGAAAAAAATGAATATTTCGTGAGAAAAAAATAAAATCGCGGGGGGCGCTTTTTTTGGTTATATTTTTTTAGCCTTTCAAAGTTGATCCTTTTTGAAGTAAGATTGGTGTTTTGATGCCCTACTGAACTTTATTTATTTCACTATTCAACTTCAAAGCTGAGTCATAATTTTTTTTTGTTTATAAAATCTATCTTTCAAAACGTTGCAACGGTCTGAAATGCTGGGAAATTTCAATGAAAGGACAGAAATAGATCCTCCAGACGACACAAAATAAACTTTTTTTTTTCGCTAAATATCTTTTTGGCTTTTCATCCGCAATTCAAACCTTCTAAATGAGAGCATGTTTACGTCAGCAATTCAATTAAATTTTAGTTAATAATTAAGTCATTAAAAAGGCCAAAGATGACCGTTTCAGTTTTTTTTTTAACTTGCAGAAGGTTATCCCGAAACAAGCATCTGAAAAAATTGAGTCTAAAAATTTCAAGATCAAAAACCAAAACTTGACGGCTAAATTTTCAATTCCACCTGTTTTCGTCAACACATTTTCCAAGTTTTTCGTGGAAATTTCATCTTGTTTTGGATTTTTTTTTCCTTCTCAAAATACTTTTTGATGCTGCCGCCTTTCCCATGGAATATTTCCGTTCAAATGGTGCAAGAATTTTGATTCGCTCGAAAAGTTTCTGGGAACCGTGTTGCGGCGATTTTTATGACCCAGAATTGTAGACTTTGAGGATGGACTCTGAGAAAAGGTAGGGTTGAGAATTTGAAAAGATAGGAAGAAGGTGGAATTTGGACACAATTACTGATGAACTTTTTAGAAATTTCTTTATTTTTTTCGAAAATTATAGCTATTTTTTTGGTCTCTCAAGCTAATGAGTTAATTACTAATGCTAATGAATAAGCTAATGAGTTTCGAAAGAAAAAAATTGTTTATTCAAAAATTCATAGACATTTTCAAATTTGAAAATGAAGGAAAAAAACAAATAAAATATTAACGCCCATTTTTTTCTGTTACCGTAAAAAAATTTTTCTTTTTCAATTTTTCACAAGTTATCTTATTATATATTATTCTGAGAAGTTATTATTCTGAGAAGAATTATTCACATACACAGAAATCATCCATTACATGGATGATTTCTGTGTATGTGAATAATTCTTCAGAGAAATTGCAAAAGAATCATAAATTATTAAGAAAAAAAGGCGCTCCGAAGCCTCAGAATATGATGCAAAATGTCAAGAATCAACAGACGCGCTACCATGTTCCAGTAACTTTTTTTGCGAATTATTTTTTTAAAAAAATAAAAAAATGTGAAGAATGGACTCCTAAAAGACGTTTTTTTGTTGAGTAGAATCGTGTGAAAAATTACCAATTCGTGTCCACTTTGCAAACTTTTTTCGAGTTAATTAGAAATGTGCGAAAAGGGGACAAAAAGGCCGGAACAATTAGGAGCCATGTGCACGACACGTGCGCGAGAAAAGTTATGGGGTCCTTTTCAAATTTCAGAGAAAGTGTGGCTAAAAGCTTTATTTTACTCTTCAAAGATATCTTTCAGAGACACGCAGATGTACTTTTCGAGTCATAAAGCGTCTGAAAGCTCAAAAAAAGAAATGATAAAAATAAAGTATGCGTGAACTTTCCTAAGCCAATCATGGACTATCCTCAAAGGAATTTTTTCAGACTCGAAGAAAAGTATTATTAGCAAAACTGAAAAACATTTGAAGAAATAGAAAACAAAAAATTCGAAAAATTTTCACAATTTCATCAATTTTCAGTCCTAATTGAGCTCATAAACACACAACAAGTTACAGCCAGAGATCAAAAATTTTCTCACTTTGTTTTCAAAGGAACTTCTACCCATTTATAAAAGTGAAAAGGTGAAAAACAACATTTTTGAACTAGTTTCCAAAGATTTGAGTTATGAATCACCCAAGTTTCGCAAAAGAATGATGTCATGGACAACGAAAACACACTCATTTCCCGAACTTGCCTCTTTTTCACCTCCTAAGGGGCCAAAAAAGTTTTTAAAATAACATTCAAAACAAAAAAGCAGGAACTTCAAGTAAATCTCTTCAAAAAGAGGAAGCTGAAAAGTTCGAGGAAGCTTTGCGGGAGGCCTTCAGCAAATGAAATAAAGACTCGAAAGAGAAAGCGAATTAAACTAGGAGGAAGTTCGTTGAGCGAAATTTTGACTGTGCTGGATGAATGGGACGAGTCGCCACTCAAACTCTTGCAATAGTTTTCTTTTTTTAACCCCAAATTATTTTTTCGGAATATGAAATTTCAAACCTATAAAAATGTAGAGTTGCTTGAAACTTCAGGATCTCTGAAAAAAATAAACAAAAAAACCAAGAAATAGGATTAAACTCTAAAAAATTATTCAGAAAATGATGCAAAAATCTTTCAGAAAAATCCATAGATTGATTGGATAACATCATGAATCACATTTAACTGAAATTTCAAACATTTAACAAGTTTTTTTCTTCATTAATTCCTCTTGTAAAAGGGCTCTAAAACCTGTAAAACATAAATAAATTGATTCGGTTGAAATTTCTGGGCAAAAATGAACAGACCAGACTTCAAGAAAAATCAAAATTTAAATTTTTCACGATTCATCATGTGGAGGGAGGTTGAAAGAAAAGTTTCAAAAAAAGTTTTAGAACGCGGCAACTGTTCGGTTCCACCCTCACCCTTAACTATTTAGCTGTTTCCTCGCTATTCAACATCCGATCGGAAGACATTTAGTTGAAAATATTTACAAAACATTTCGGTAAAAAAAAAGAAAGAAAAGAAAGTGAAGAACCTTAAGGTAGGTAATAGCTTTTTTTACTATCAAGTAAGTTTGATTTTTTTCTTCCATTAACACTTCTAGGCTTTTTTTCCAATTTTTTTATGGAAAACTTTGTTTTCGATTCGAAAAATTCTGTGATTTTTCTTGAAAATCGAATCTCAAGTCCCGAGACGCCCTACAAGAGACCAGATGGCTCAAAATAGAACTTTTTTCATCTAAATTCTTCCACAAGACGCCAACATGAAGCTGAAAAACATGTTTACAGTGGACGGAAAATTCACAAATTGACTTTTGGCACAGCTGATGTCGCGTTTGGAACTTCGAGAAATAGCTATTTTCAGACAATTACCTCAGAGAAAACTTGAAAGTTCGTCGTTAAATTTTTAACACCCCAGATCATTCATCTAGAAAAAAACGAATGTCACGTGGAAAATAAAAAAAGATTCGAAAATAGTATATCTGGCGGATTATTCAAGGATTTGAGCATGGAAAAAAAAAAACAGGGATGATGAAAATAAAATAAAAAGAAGATAATAAGAAAAAAATTTTTTTAAATTCGAATTTCAAATTGAAAACCGGCAAAATGTGAAATTAAAATAATATACAAGTGTAAATAAACGATTTTTCTTATTTTTGGTGTTTTTTTCGGAGTTCTAAAAAGATAATCAGGCAAAAAAAGGCTTCTGATACCGTAGAAAGAGCCATTTTTCGGCACGTGCCCATGTTTAAAAAAATAGACTAAAGCTTGTAAACAAAAAAATATCGGACCCTGATTCACACTTTTTTTCTTATTGTCCATTTCTTTGTAATTGAGCTAATAATCTCAAAATATCCTACTCTGAAACAAATACGCAAAAAATAGTTGAATTAACTTGAAATAGAAATGATTGAACTATCTTTGATTCCTTCTGAATTTTTCTTTTTTTTTTCGAATAAATTGACACGCTTCATAACATCCAACCGAAAACATGTATCCAAAAATATGAGAAAGCTAATCAAGCCCAATCGAGCGCAAAAAGTAGAAAAACATGCACAGAAGGATATCGAACGGATGTTTTGGGCCTAAAAATACTGGGCGAAGAGCCAAAAAGGCTTGGCGTCCGAGCCGCGGCGGCCGAAATAGCGTGGCGCCGCTTGGAGGGTGTTAGACGAAAATGAGCTTTTCCTGTCTGGCAACGTGCCAGCAAGTTTTTTTTTTCCTGAGGGCAGGGGCTCGATTTCGGCACGTTTAGATGTGAATTGAAGGGTAAAATAAACAATGCGACGTTCATAACTGTTTTATATCGGACAAGGGGTTTGAAACTTATTTAAACTTTTAAAAAAATGAATAAATAATAAGCAGGATTTTTAAAAAGAGAAATTTTTTTATTTTTCTTAGCGCTTTGCTTTCAAAAAAAGTTTTTTTAAGTCGGCTTAATTACGTGAGAACAGCTCCATTGATATAATTATAGAATTAACAAAGATTATCCCTTACATACGATTATCCCTTACATAAATAAACGTAATGAAATTTTTGAAGAAAAGAAAGAGAACACGTACTTTTGACTAAATTATTTTTCCAGGTGAGAATGATTTCAGTCAATGAAGTGATAAAATAAAAACACAGAAAAGTTTAAAAAGATAAAATTTTTAAAAAAATTACGTGGAAAAAAAATTGAAAAATTACGTCAGGGGCCTGTGCCAGTTTTCAGTGCGCCGTATGCTCCTTTAATAACGGTTTTCAATTTCAGTTTTTTTTTGTTTTTTGGTTTTTTTTCTAAATTCTTCTTCATTGTTATCATCCTCTATTCTCGGGATTTTTTGAATTCAGTTCAAGTTTGAAACAATGTTTTCCTACAGTAATTTTTTAACATCTCAGACGAATTTCCACCTTATCACTAATTTACTTTCGCGCCACAGTGATAATGTTTTGATAACGATTTTGTTTTTTATAGCGTAGGGTGAAAAAGTTTTGATGAAAAAAAAGGTGGTCGGACTAATAATTTTCTGAGTTTTCTCGATGATCATTTGTTCTGCTGCAGAACTTCTGCACTTATTTTCTTTTCTTTTGTGTTCGGAGCTTCCGTTTGTTTAAAAGCTTTTAAGATTTAAAATACGACGGAAAGGTGGGCGGGGATTTCTTGATGGTCCGTGGAGCGCAATTGCATTTTTTTTCCGGTGGCTGGGCCAGTTGTTCTACGTTTCACACGCAATTCTCTCCTATCTCGTATTTCATGCATTTTATTTCGCTTGGAAGTTTCAATTAAATGTAATTTTAGACCTTCTTGCATAAAATAGTTATTTTCTAGTTCATTTTTATTTATCTTAATCTACATTTTCATGATTTTTGAAGTTTTTATTTGACAGTGCAGTAAATAAAAACACATGTCATGTTTATCCATATAGTTTTATACAGTAAAGGCGTCAAAAGGATCGCTTGAAAAGCATTCATCATTTCTAATTTCTTATTAACTGCCGTCGAGAGTTGCAAGTACAACCCCTTCAGAACCATCAAAATGCCGTAAGATTCATACATAAAATTTATATTTATAAAGTTTATATATTTTAAAGTTTTCTTATTACAATTTTATTATTCTTCAAAACTATTTATTTAAAATTGAAGCTGACTCGAATACATTTGAATAAGACTTTCGTAAGATGGAGAAAGCGTCGTAAAGTTGCCAAAAAGGTCCTGACCTATTTCGCAACATTCTTTCTTTTTTGACCATTTCAAGATAAAGGAGTCTGACTTTTTCTTTTGAGATTCTTAGATAATTACTTTTTTTTCATTTTTCGGGATACTCGATCAAAAATCATATGTATTATTTTGTATTTCTTCAAGCCATCACTTGTAAATACGACAGAAATTTCCTGCTTTGAATAAGTTTCATCAAAAAAAGAACACTAATCAGCCTGATTCCTTACTTTTCTACCTCCTGGAAAAGAAACCCATTTTTTAATCGTTTTCGAATCCATTACATGTGAATTATTATATAATTGAACAAAAATCGAAGGTTCGAAATTGCGTCGCCACTGAAAAGAAGTACGCCGTCGCCGGAGGTGCCCGCGAAGCAGCCGCAAAATCTTTTTCTGGTTATGGCAAGCTTCCTCGACTTTCTCCAAGTCAACAAGCACAAGGTAAAGAGGAAAAGGGACAAGAAATGAGGGATACTTTCAGACCTTCCGACCGAAGAAAAAGTTCCCCCAGGGAACGTTGCGGTACAATCTGCACAAACAGGCCGAAGCGACGCTCCATTCGGGTCTCGACTTGAAAGCCGCCGTCAAACTGCCCAACAATGAGAATTTCGACGATTGGCTCGCAGTTCATAGTAATTTCATTTTTTTTGGGGAATTCTTCTCAAACTCATCATTATTGATTCTCTTCAGAACAGTGAAAAATTCATTTTTATAGTTGAAGAGAGTAATTTCATTAGAAATTTTGTTAAAAAATCCCTTATTCTAGATGTTTTCGTACAAGGAACGACTACATAACTTTCAGGTTTATGAAGAAAAAATTTTAAAACAGGAAACTTGTTTTCTGGAAGTTTTTAACAAAATTTTTTTATTGAAAATGTGTACAAAAAGGTGATTTTTTTTTCCAGCCGTTGACTTTTTCAACCGAATCAACTTGATGTATGGAACGATTTCGGACGTTTGCACCACTTCTTCTTGTCCGACGATGTCTGGGGGCTCTAGGTAACTTTTTGAGTGATTTTTAGGGTTTTCCATGAAATTTAATGGTTGTTTTGCTTGTTTGATTTGCTTCAAGTCAACAGATTCCGCGTGAAAATGATAAGAACCCTTTTCGGACTTTTCCTTTTTTTCAATATAACGGACTTTTGTAATATTTCTTAAATCTTCTATCAATTGATGAAGTTTTTCACTATTTTCCCTGTTTTTTCTTCTTATCTACACATTTTTGTTGGTTTGTTTACTTTTGCTATCTTTACTATCAGGCCTTCGATTTGATATGCAACTTTGAATTTCCCGCATTCTTCGAAAGATTCGAACTTTTTAATTTTTTAGATACGAATACTTATGGCAGGACGGCGCCGAGTACAAAAAACCCACACGTTTATCCGCACCCCAGTACATGCAGGTACCCTTTTTAGGCTTTTTTTCAGACTGAAAAATGTTAATTAGAAAGATTGCTTCAAGTATGGAAGTTATTTTTGAATTGTAGAAAAGTTGGTGATTTACAATATTTATTGGTTGTTTTAGTCAGATGGTATCGACTATTTCGAAATTAAATAAAGTTATAATGAAAAAAAAGAAAGTTGACGGCAACTTTTTAAAAAGCATTTATAAAATTCTTCCCAACCAGTTATGATCTTTTAACCAATAAAAATCATTATTTGGTAAAAATTTGCTTTTTCGAGGTCGATTCGGAAATTTTTCCATGTACTAGGAAATTTTTCAAGCGTTTTTTTCTCACGAAAAATCAAAAAAATATTGAATTTTACAAACCGGCCAAACAAAATCAAGAACTTGTTTAAAATTTTTGAAGATTTTTTTGAAATTTCATTTTTTTATCAAAATAGTTTTTTTCCAGTTGCTGATGGATTGGATCGAGATCAGAATCAACGATGAGACGATTTTTCCCTTCAAACACGAGTAAGTTGGGATAAATTTGAAGTTTCTGTGGTTTTTTTAACGTTTCGGAGCTCAAAGGAGGGTTTATAAGTTTTTATAATTTTTTCTTCAATAGATTTATTGTTAACAATGTAGTTTCAAGCGATTTCGACGTCAGTAATAGTTACTCTGACCGGATTTTCAGATTGAATTTTTTTAAAGCGTTGCTTAAGATTTTTTATTGATTTTTAAGGATCTCTGAAAAAAAATTTTATGTGGATTTGTCAAGATAAAATTAATTACGATTATTTTTTTCGATTTTCAAAGTTTTCTGACAGAGTTTTTTACGTTTTTGAAGATATTACAACGTTTGATGTGCAGGGTTTTGATCAATTTTCGTTTTCTTCGACCCTATCCAAACTTTTGCAGGCGTTCCTTTCCCGAAAGACTTTCGCCAAATCTGTAAAAAGATCCTGACGCGATTGTTCCGCGTCTTTGTCCACGTCTACATCCATCACTTTGACCGGATTCGGGAGCTCGGAGCCGTTCGTTTTTACCTCTTGAGTGGCCACTAGAGTTTTTTTCGCATATTTCTCTTTAGAGAGTTCGAGAAGTTACTAGTGTATTTAAAATCCCCATAGGAACCTCTAATAACTTCAAATTTCAATTATTTCGAGCAAAATTTTGAAAATTTCCCTTTTTCGCCATGTTTTGCGAGTTTTTTCAATTTTTTACAACCATCGCTTTTTGTTCTCAGCGTGCATTCCTTGTTTAGAAAACTTGGGACGATCTCACTAATTTTTCAACGAAAAGTACTAGCAACAAACATTTTTTTTCAATTCTTGTGGTGGATTGTCATTGGGGCGTGATTGATGGGGATTTTCGTTTTTCGATTCGTCGGCACTTTTGTTGGCGAAATGTAATCATGTGGTTGCATCAATCCATTTCGTGTTTCGCGGAAAAATGAGTTGTTGAAAATTTTTTTTGGTTGGGAAACATGATGGAAACTACTCAAAAAAAATATTTATATATATAACATAGAAGGGATCAAATTTTTCAATAAGCAGATTTTTTTAAAAACTTTTTTTCAGAAAAAGCTCAATTTTTTTAAACGGGCTTAAATATTTTTAGGATCTTGTACTGAAATGCGCTGATAATAATGAAATCTGTTCACAAAAGTTATATGAGGTTTAAAAAAATTGAAAAAATATTTTAAAGGAAGTAATATTGAAACTTTAATTTTTAGCCATATTTAATTTTCGAAAAAGCTTTTTTCGAACATTTTGTCATTTCCGAATTTTTATTCTTCCTGAAGACATTTTTCTTTGTAAAGTTTTCCACTGTCCTCAAAACAACGACACTTTTTTCCTCTTTCAAACTATCGTTTTTCATAACCCGACAGCTCGGAGTCGTTTTGCACGTCATATTTCCGTTCGCTAAGCTTTCTCGAGTTTGAAAAAAAAACGGCTTTTTGCCCCCCGTCATGTGTTGATTTGCGGGCGTTTGAGGTGCGTTTTCAGCTGAATTTCACGTTTGAAACCAGAAAAAAAACGCTGATTTTTTTTTTTGCGGGTCTTTGAGCGCTGTGGCAAACTAACTCGGTCTCAAAGTAAATATAGGATGCAGAAAAAGAACACTGAATTATTCAAGAGTGTGCGAAAATTGATTGACGAACTCGACGGCAAGACGATTTATTACACCTTCTTGCCGTATTTTAATTTAAGGAATAGGAAAAGAAGCTTGGATTTTCTTGAAAGAACAGTAAGGAAGTTTAAAAACTTGGGTTGAAAATTATGAGACCTTTATAGTTTTTAGGAGATTTTTTTCATATTTTTCTTTCGAAATAAAAAAAAAATTAGGAAAAAAGTTACTTACGTGAAAGTTAATTTTCTTAAAATCGGCCAAAATTCTTATCAATTTACCAAATTTAGTTTATTAAAGCAGGCTACTTTAAGGGTCATTAAAGGTAAAAAAAAAGACTTCTGTAACTTTTTTGATTTCGAAAAAGATCACTTAGGCAAACATTTTGGAATATTATCCTTCCTTTGTTGGAACATACAAATTCAATTTGAAGCTGTAGGTCACGAGAATATATCAACATAGATTTTTGTATTAGTTTAAAACATTTTCTGTTTCAGGAGCCCCACGCGAACACACTCTACAAGCATTTCTATTACTTTGTGACCGAATATGGCCTCGTCTCGACCAAGGAACTCGATGCCTTGGTTCGTTTGATTGTACTTTATTGAGCAAAAAAAAAATCATTTAATTTTTCGAAATATTTACAGAGACTTTTGTAGCTCAGAGTGAGTTATTTTCCGCTTTTCAATTGCTTTTGAGTGTTTTTCGGTTTTAAGTTAATTTGGATTTTTTTTTCATTAGCTTTTTCCGCTGTTTCTCCTGCTTTTTTGCATTCTTCTTCTGATTTTTCTAAAAAAATATTGGTTTAAGAATTTTTAAAGAGCATAGATTTGAAAAATGCTCTTTTGAATTGGCGATCTGTTTGATTAAAAAAATTCCTTTGAGGTATGAAAAAAATTTTTGAAGCCTTTAAAATGTCTTAAGTAACTTTTTCTGGCTTTCACAAGTAATAACTTAAGCAATAATTTTAAAATTCACTTGTAAAGGATAACTAAGCATGATAGTTTACGAGATTAAAGTGCTCTAAAACAGTGGTTTTGAAGGAAAAATCTTACGTGACTACTTTAGAGCCCATTAATATCAATATAGCCCTATAGGGGTTTTTCGAAAGGTTTTTTGATCTTATACGATTTTCGAAATCTTTGAAGGCCTCTCTGAAGTTTTTTTAAAAATCAATTCCATAGTTGCAACTTTTTTTTCGCTTCTTGCTGTAATTTTTCATTAATTTAATGAGGACTAACTATTTTCCTTCCAGAAAGACATGACGGAAAGGCTTCTGGACAGCAGCCAGTCCCGCCGAACTTACGGCGGCAGTCGTTGATTTACAGCCAATTCACCCTTTTTTCCCTCCCTACTCAGTTCAAAATTTCGTAAATTGCAATAAATTAGATTATTTTTGTCGAAAGCTGTCCATATTCTGCCTCTATTGTCTCGATTTGTATTTTTAATGTGTCCAAATTACGTTTTTTGAAAAAATGGTTGTGATTCTCTGAGGCATTCCCGATTTGAGATTCTTATTGTACTTCCCGTTTTATTTCTTCTTGACTTTGATTTTTAAAAGATTCTTGCCCATTTCCCACATACGCAAAAAATCTTCAGTTCAATGATTTTTGAGATGAAAACTATGCAGAATATTGTCTAGAATTATATATTTTTACCTTTCCATCATTTCATCATTTTTCTATGCAAGCTTGAACTGTATTTTTACCTCGATTATGAGTTCAAATCAAACTTTTTTATCGGTATTTTTGAAGTCGAAAAAAATGTTTTTTTCAAGCCCTTAACTTTCTCCAAAATCATGCCAAATATCAATCTTGTGGCTTATGAATCTGTGCTTTTGACCAATTTCCCCGAGTTTTATCGGATTTTTATTTTGAAAACTGTGGTTATTGAGATTATTCGTCTAGGTATCGCTTGCCGTTAAGAAAGGTCTACTTTCTTAATAATTTTGTCAACTTTGTAAAAATTTGGAAAAAATAATAAAGTTTTGAATTGAAATTATTTTCCTGTTTGAGTTTGTATTTAAATTTGCAAGTTTTATACTGTGGTTCAAGAAATATATTCAAAGTCATTTGAAAGTTTCTTCCTTTCCTCGTCCAACTCCTTCTGTAGCCTTCTCAGCTCTTCCTCCTTCTGTTCCAATCTTTTCGCCTTTTCCTCCAAGGTTTCTTTTTCTTTTTGAACGTTTGCGTTAGAGTTTCCGCTGGGCCCCTGGAAAGTTAGAAAACTTTGAACAGTTATTAATCTTCAAATTTATAGCTGATTCACGGCTAGCTTAGGACGAGGGGGCGTGGCTTGTCTGCGCTCTCCACGAGCCAGACAATGTCTCGTGCATTATCGTGTCAGGACCCTTTTTTGATGGCTCAAGCCAGCCGTGAATATATTCCTCGATTTTCTATGGTTTTATTAATTTTCGGACTTCTTATCTTCTTCTGAATGGTTAAAATTTCTAAAGTAACATCAATTTTCCCATGAAGCTTGGAGGAATTATTAAAATTGCTCGAAGTTTTTCGATTTTTAGCGTTCAAAATTGAAAAATCACAGGTTTCAGTACTTCACAAAAAGTCGATTCAAAAATAATTCAGAGCAGAGTTCGAAAAAAAAATTAGTTTTTTGACAATGTTTTTTGCAAAAACAGGATCAAAAAAAGTTTGGAAGCCATCGAAATTTGGAACTTTTGATCTTGATTCTTACATATTTCAAGGCTCGATTAATAAGTGAAAAATTTAAAAAATCTACCGAGAAGCTGTAAAGATTCTATATTTCTCAGGTAATCTCAAACATTTGTTATGCCCCCCAAGGTTGAAAAAAAGAAATACCGCTCCAGTAGGCATGCGCTGTAGAAGCATGGACAAGTAGCCCATGAAGATGGCTTCGCAACCGCCGGACCTCTTGGCCAATTCAAAGGCTGTCTGTTTTCTCTTAAAACCTTCTTTCATCAGAAAATCAAGGCGTAGTTCACTGACCTTGTTGGGAATGTTGATATCAGCTCCGCCCGTCAATAAAGCCTGAACGATTCCCGTATGGCCCTTTTCCACGGCGAGATGCAGGGCGGTGTCTTCGTTCTGAAGTTGAGAATTTTCCTATAGTCCAAGGTTGTCACGAGTTATTTTCCCTCGAGGCTACAGGATCCTTCGCTGTAATGTGAACAGACTGTCTCTGTGCGTGCGCCTTTAATTTATTTATTAAAGGCGCATGATCAGAGACAGGCCGCGCGCATAGAAGGGAACCATCCCCGAAGGGTTCTGTAGTTTGGAGCGGAAAAGGCTTTCCAGAACAATTTTTTCAGTGAAAAATTGATACAATTTATTATCTCGCACCAGCTTGTGTTGATTTTCGTTTCCCTCCGAGCTAGAGAATCATTTTTTCGAAGCTTTCTCTGCCTGCGGATCTTATAGTCCGTCCACCGCGACTTGACACTTTTTGCGTGTCTGCGTCTATCTGTTCCCTCACCGGCGAGGTCACAGAAACGCGAAAATAGCGCGTCAACAAAAGAGGGTCACCGAGAGACGAGGAGGGCGCAGAGAAGTTTTTCAAGTCGGGAAAAAGGACTACATTTGGCCTATGACTTCAGTTATATTAAAGGCGCAGGCAGATATAAATATCGCGCCCTTCGAAGGGAATTTAGCTCAAAGGAAAACGGAAATCGTGACGCGGAATGGGCTATAAAGGTTCGGAAAAAGTTTCCGACGTTTCTTTAACCTGGATTCGAATTCCTTAACGTAAGAGCCTTTTGACCGGTCATTTTTGTCTCTTGAAAGCTTTTTGACGTGTAATTTGAGCAGCAAATTTTATAGTTTTTTTTTCATGAGTTCGGTGTTTTCTTTCAAAAGTCAAGAAGTGGATTTTAAATATTCAAAAGTTTCTTACTCGATTTTGTCATTTCAAACAAAAGAGCCATTTTTTGGTTCGCAAGAAGCTCCATTTGAAAGCCTACCTTATCTTTTCGATTGACGTCGGCTCCTTTTTCGATTAGAAGCTTAGCAGCGTCCAAACGGCCATAGTAAACCGCCGCGTGTAGCGGAGTTTGATCATCCTGGAAATCTTTGTTCAAATGGTAAGAAGTAAAATCCCAGCGTAATAATTAAATTTGTTGTTTTTGTCAGATGTAATCGACTAGGCGATGAACAAGGACTTTTGAAATATATTCTGTGCCACGACTTGAAATTTCACGGAACGACATTCCGCTGTTCCGCTGCGTGCGACTACACGTTTGGACTTCTAGTTCGCCAAAGGCGGTTTCTATATGGCTTTAAAAGTCTTTTTTTCACCGCCTAGATCTGACTAAAGTTAAAAATTTGAAGCTTTTCTTGTGATTTTCGACTGACCTTGTCCAAAACGTTTATATTGCATTTATTATCCAGCAAAAGCTGAATAGTGGAACAGTGGCCTCCCGACGCTGCAAAGTGGAGAGCAACCAGGTCATTCTGTAAATAAAATATTTAAAAATTAATTCAGTGTTCAGAAGGATATTCATACATAGGCAAAGTCGGAAAAGGTGGAAAAAGGCTCCTTTTTTGCTGCCTTTTACCGCCATTTTCTCGGCCCTTATGCACCATTTTTGCTACCTCTCACTTTCCACCATTTCTTAGGCCTTCAAAATCCCAGAAAAAAATGGAAGGCTCGGTAAAGGGACCCTTTTTGCTGCCTTTTTTGAGCCTCTCCCCTTTAGCGGCCATTATCTACCATTCCGACTTTGCCCGAGTTCAAAGAAGCCGTCAGAGAGTGAAAAAAAGATAACAAGATAAAAAAATTTTTGGATTTTTGGAACTACTTTGAGAATTGCAAAAAGGACAGTTCTAGATATAGAAAACTAACATTGTCTTTTTTTGTTGATGTCATATCCTTTTTTTGATGAAAAAAATCGACGACTTCAATCTTTCCGTTGCTCGCCGCGTCAATAAGAGCCGTTTCGCCCATCTAAATTCTTTTTTTTTTCGAATGAATTTAATTTTTACAACTTTATATATGGAACTCTGGCTTATGAAGGCTAAAAAAAGCTTTTTTTTAAATTTTTTTTTTTGAAACGCGACCAAGAGGCAAAATAGAGTTTTTAGTGGCCATCTAAGTGTCCTTGAGAAACCTCTTAAGGGACCACTAAAATTTCTCTCAGTCTAATTGAAATGAAGAATGAACATAGTCCGTTTTTCGCGACTTGGTAGTTTTGAGTGTCTGCGTCTCTCTGTTCCCTCACCGAAAAAGTCAGAGAAAAATGAAAAGAGCACGTAAACAAGAGAGAGACGTAGAGAGACGAGGAGGGCGCAGAGAAGTCGCCAAAAACGGAGTATAAAATATTCTGGGAAAATTTTTAGTGGCCACTTTAGGGTTTTGAAGTGTTAGTGGCCGCTATAGAGGTCTAACTGCTACTACTAGACCACTAAAAATTTTAGTGGCCACTTTAGGGGTCAATGGATCAACAGAACTGATCCAACCTGTTTGTTTTAAAATTATCAGAGTTACTGGAAGGAATACTGGATGAAAAACTACTGAAGTGGCCACTAAGTGGAGAACCTCTATAGTGGCCACTGAAACGGAAAAAAAGTGGCCACTATAGAGGTGGGTTTAGTGGCCACTTCAGTGTCATCTCCCAGTAGTCCTTGGTGAACCTCTATAGTGGCCACTAACAATTTTCCCAGTTTACACCATTTTTCTCCGTTTATTCAGTTCTTCAGCGAAAGTATATCTTTGGTCTCTACTCTCAAAGTTTCAATTTTTAAATACAGTGTTTTTTTTTTTTGAAAAAAAGTTCAAATTCCACATTTTTCACATGAGAAAGGATGTAGTCCCCACCGATCCAACATTATTGAAATCGGCGCCTTTTTCGAGAAGATACGAAACACAGGAAACGTGTCCATTTTCTGCTGCTAGTCTCAAGGCTGTTCGGTTGTGCTGCAATTTAGAACTTGATAATATTTAAATAAGTTTTAAAATATTATTTTTTTCTAACTTCTTGGTTATCTTCGAGAACAAATAATTCTGCGTCACGCAAGGGATATTTTTTTCTCGAAAAGTCGATTATAAATGGGATAATGATATGAATCTACTTTTTTTGTTTAGATTTTCAAAAAAAGCCTCCTGAATTTAAAAGCATCGTAGTTTTTTGTTTCTTAATTTCAATATCTGGAAAAAAAGCCACTTTTAGAATTCGAAGAGGCTTTTAAAACCAAAACCCACCAGATCCTTGGCTTCAATGTTGGCTTTTGCCTCGAGCAGAACGCAAAGGAGCTCTAAATGTCCTCTGAAGGCGGCTTTTTGGAGGGCGGTTTGTTGGGAGAAGCCGCCAGGAATCGCGTCGACTTCCATTCCTTCGCTCAGATACCGTTTCACCACGGCCAAGTTGCCTCTTTCAGCGGCATCCAAGAAGCGAGCGATCTGAAGATTCAATAAGAATGGAAGAATGAAACTAAAGTCTTTAGCCTATTATTGATCACTCTTTTTTGATCTGAAGGCAATAAATAATCTTCAGGTGAAGTTTTCGAAGTCAAGAGTTTTGCGCTTTTTAAAAAAATACCAAAAAAATATTTTTGTTAGGTTTATATATGCTACTTAACGCTACCTTCCAAAAAAAGTCTTACATAAATGTCAAGATCTTCTTTATGAATACCATTTTTTTAATATTTAAAATAGTCTCTACTTTTGCCTCAGGCCTTGTAATATTTTTTTCACTGATTTTTTTCATATACTACCTGAAGTTTTTTTATAGGTTGTAAAAATTTCATACCTCTTCAGGTACAGCTTCTGAGGTTTTATAAATGATATATGCCAAGTTCTTTTGAGAATTTAGGGCTTATGAGCCTAAAGGCTTGCTAAAAATCTTTCTTTTGAGCCAATTTTCGTTAATCGTTCAGAGCTTGTCTAAATTATGCATTAGGCCGAGGCGAATGGACTAAATGAGCTTTTCATCGATTTTCCTATCTCAAAAAAATAAAAAAACCAACCTCCTGTCTGCCGAAGAGACTCATTATGAATTTTCCAACTTCTGCAAATCTCTAACGACGCAAAAAAGACGTGAAAGATCAGAAAAACAGTGAAACGAGTCCCTTTTAAGCGTATTTATCGATAGCTCTTATCAATCGACCTTTCGCGTTTGCCGTCGATTCGTCACGTTTTGCAAACATTTTAAATGTCAAGGATTTGAGCTGTGCAGAAGATTTTTTCCTTTCGTAGTTTGGTAAAGCTACTGCGGGAAATTTCGCTAATAATTTGCAAATTGTGTGAAAATTGGTGAAGTTATTCATCGAAAATCTTGATTTCCATGAAAACTACTGGGAAAATATTTAGTGGCCAGTATAGTAGTCAAATTAGTGGCGACTTAAGAGGTTGAAAATTAGTGGCCACTATAGAGGTCTAACCAGGAAACGTTTTTTACCCCCCCGGTTGAACTTTCGCTGAAACTTTGCTCGAGTGTACTTTAGGACCTCCTGATTCCAAAACAAGAAAAACATTTCTCGCAATAGATCTGGTTTCTGAGTTTTGGAGCTTCAAAGTGAAGTGTGCAAAATACGCAAATTAGGCCAAAAAAGCGCTATTTCGGGCTTTTGAAGTGTCCTAACTCGAAAACGAGATCTAATGCGAGAAATTTTTTTTCTTGTTCTGGAATCAGGAGGTCCTAAAGTACACTTCAGCAAAATTTCAGCAAAAGTTCAACCGAGGGGTAAAAAACGTTCCCTAGTAAGTGCTACTACTAGACCACTAAAAACTTTATTGGCCACTTTAGGGGCCAATGGATCAACATAACAGGTCCAATCTGTTTGTTTAAAAATTATCAGAGTTACTGAAAGGAATACTGGAAGAAAAACTACGGAAGTGGCCACTAAAACGGAGAAATGGCCACTATAGAGGTGGGTTTAGTGTCCTCTCCAAGTAGTCCTTGGCGAGTCTCTATAGTGGCCACTAACAATTTCTTTGTGTCCTCTCCAAGTAAGGCGAGCCTCTTTAGTGGCCTCTGTAGTGGCCACTAAAAACTTTCCCAGTAAAAGGAAGAAACTTCTCTGGGTTGCTTCTCTTTGACGCCGTGTTCAAAGTGAACCCCCGAAACTATGAAAAGCCGTCAGAGAAGGAAAAAGATAACTAGATTATGGAGAGTTAGAGATAATATTGGATTTCGTAGAAATTTAAATCATTTCTTGTACATGTTATTTTGTTCTGCCTGTAAATAAATATTATTATTACATTACTTTTTGAAAAACCAGCTAATAAATATGTTTTCCGTGCTTGGAATTCTCTTCGAACAGCGCTTTTAGCAGTGAGGCCATTTTATTTTTTCCTTCAAAATACACATTTTATTGATAACACGGCTTTTTTTGTCAACAAATCCTTACAAATTCAACAAAATAAATATCGATTCAAAATCATTCCAACGGCGTCAGCACCACCATGACGCTGCCGATCGCCGAAGAAGTTACAGAGTAATTTCTCGGATCTTTTTTCCTTCTTCTGTCTTGAAGTTGGGCGATCGGACCCATGGTTTGATGTTCAGGTGGAATGGCTATTGCGGCTGTTTCCATATGGGGAGGTGGACTTGGAATAGTTTCTGAGATTGGTTGAGGCTCTGGTTGTGGAGAGCCACTTTCTGGGGAAGAAAAAATAGCGCTGCTCTTTTTCGCGGCTGATTCTGGAGCTGGATGTGGAGATTCCACCACGGACGGCTCGATTGTCGAAGTCTGGAGCCGATTTTTCTTCTTGACCGCCTTGATATGTCGGTAGTTGACGCAGCAGCAGAACACGGCCGATCTAAATAAAAATTATTTTTTAAAAGTTGTTTTGAGGTTAAGATTCTATAGCCCGTCCGCCGCGACTTGATAATTTTCGAGTGTCTGCGTCTCTCTGTTCTCTCATCGTGGAGTTCAGAGAAACATAGAAACAACAGGCCATTATGAGAGAGTGTCCGAGAGACGAGGAGAGCGCAGAGAAAAGACGACGCGAAAAACGTAGAAAAGCGAATGACTAATACCTCCGCGTGCAAACCGTTTCTGGTCTGGCGCGACCCGTATTCGCGAAAAACGGAGTCTATTGATCATATCTGACTCATAAAATTTTGAAAAGAATTTTCAAAAAATGAAAGTTAGTATAGCCAATCCTTCCCGACTTGAAAGGAGAGATGGGCAGATTGGCAAGGGTGACGCGCTGCGTACGCGACGCGGCTCTTGGCGGGAACTTCATATTCATTTAAAAAAAGTGCAGAAAAAAATTTTTATTATGTATGAATTTTTGTCATTATTTTCGGTCAATTAACTTTTTTAAACCGTAAACGATTGAATGTTATTGAAAAACTGAAAGAAAGTGGGTTTGAGCTGGAGTTTCGCGCCAAAAGCCGCGTCGCGTACGCAACGCGTCACCCTTGGCAATCTACTCATCTCACCTCCCAAGTTGCACTGCGCATTGTTTCATGGAAATTCGAAGAAAAAATACTGGAAATATTTTGATTTTTGATACGAATCACTTGCCACACACACACACCTATTTTCCGTTAAAAGTTCAGAAATTCTTTGAATATTCACTATATTTTTTTTTCTAAACTTCTTTCAATATTATTCTTACACTAACCGATAGGCTGGAAGGATGAAAAACACAGAGATGGACAAAAATATCGGTACAAATGATTCGAGCGACGAAATAACGAAATGATACGTTATCCAGTCTGGTGTTGTCGGGATGTGGAGTAGAGCTGGAACAGTGTGCTTTTTCGATTTTTATGATGAAAAAACCAATTTGCGGGATGGTTATGAGGACAAGGACCAAGGCGAAAATGCAGGCCCAGAAAAGTCGGGAAGAGGCGTTGCTGACAACTCCGTTGGCGGCGGTCAACTCGTCCGCGGCTTCCAGTTGCTTCCATTCCGAGTCTTTTTCGCTTCTCCGCTCGAAAATGAACATGAACTGGAAAACAGTCTTATTGCTATATTTTCTGCTCAATTTGTTTTCTTGAAAAATCCTCGAGACTTTCCTAGAAAAGAAACTGTTTATTGGAATCTCATATTAAATCTCATTTTTCGCGATCTTATTTTTTAACATCTTTTTATTTCATAAATAACGTAGGGTTTCTTCTATTAGATTGGTAACTAAGTTTCCGATATTTTTGGTGTAATCAAACTTTATTACTTTTAGCAGGGGAATAAAGGAGCAAACCTCAGAAATATTCTCCATGAGCATCTATGGTCTGTTGCCTTGGGCAGAGCATGAATGCCCTGCCTTCAGAACGTGGCAGACTGTGCCTTAAACCAGTTGGTAAACCAGCGTCTGACTTGCTTCTTGTCGTCGAATTTCTGCCCCGGTAGGTCTCGTTGAAGGTGGGAGCAGAGGTGATAATCAGAAGGGGCGAGGTCAGGGGAGTATGGTGGGTGAGGTAAAACATGCCATCCGTACGTCTCCAACCCAGCCTTCGTCGATCGGGCTATGTGTGGTCGAGCGTTGTCATGTTGGAAGTAGATAACGGCCTGATTCCCGCGTCTGTTTTCGTTGCCGAGTCTCAGTTTTTGCAGCTGACCAGTGTAGGGGTTGGCGTTGTTGTACGACACTTTTGGTAAAAGTTCCCAGAACTCCACGCATCGAGCCAACCACCAGATCGACAGCATGACCTTTTTGGCGTCTGGATCCGGTTTAGCGACGTCTTCTGCTTTTCCATCTTTTTCTACTCACTGAGGACGGCTCTCACAAGAAGTTCATTCAGCAAAACGTGGGAGCTAACCAAAAACACACCTCAAAAGTATCGGGAACTTAGCTACCAACTTTACGGCAAACTCACCACTAGAATTTCCAGCAGAAGGACGATGGAAGCGACGGCTTGTGCCGCAAAAACCAACAGAAGACCGTTCATCTCATCGAGAAAATAGTGAGACAGACAGACAAATGCGATTTCCAGAAGAAGGAGGACACAAAAAAAGATTCTGAACTGGTGAGAATTCCAAATTTTGAATAAAAAACGGTAAAGAAGTAAATAAATATCAACAGGAGCGAGAGATCACGGCTATCTGAAGAGACGCGAGAGAAAGAGAGTTTCTTCATCTCTCTGTCGGTCTCTCTTTAATTGCTGATCTCTCACTTCTCTCACTTTCTCTTGATCTTGCAAAATTTGGTTCCGCCTGAATTCCAGAGTGATCCCTAGAGGGGTCCGAGAAAAAAAGCCCTTATAGGGGGATGATCAGGGCTCCCTAGAAGGTTAAATTTAAGTGGCTCCTATAGCAAACTTCAGTGCTTTCAGAGTGGAAAGTGAAGTGACCCCTATAGGGGAAACATCAAGTAAAAAGATGACTAGATTAATTTATCCTCGGTTACTATTTTTTTCATTCAAAAAACGCTAATTTATTGATTTTCCGCATTTCAAGGGCCCCTAAAGTCGCCCCTCTAGGGATCACTCTGATGTTTCTCAAAAGGAAGAAAAAGAAGAAATTCTCACGTCACGAAAACAGGAGAAATTTGACGACGTCGATGGGCGACATAAGCACACATTCCGAGATATGCGATGGTTCCGAGAAGAATCGCGGTAATGAATATTTGGTTGACGATGCTGTTGATCAGCCAGAGTCTGAATCGGAATCCATTTTGAGAAGTTCGAAAAGAAAGCCCACTCATAGTCCAAACTGTTGGTGAAGAAAGATACAATGCGACAGATTTTCTGAATCATACAAGGTAGGTAGACTTTGGATAGGTAAGTGGTTGAGAAGTCGTTGAGGATGAAGGAAGAGACGACAAAGTGGAAAATGGACAGGATGTTGTCGACGACGAAAAGACCCAAGGAGATTGGACTGTCTGAAAATGTCGGAAAGGGTGGAAAAAGGCTCCTTATTGCTGCATTTTTGCGCCCTTTCATCGGCCCTTATGCACCATTTTGGCCGCCTCTCTCTTTTTCCACTATTTCTCGAGCCTTTAAAATCCCAGAAAAACAGCCTTTTTTCAGCCTTTTTGCAGCCTTTTTGCAACCTTTTTGCAGCCTTTTTGCAGCCTTTTTGGGGACTTTCTGCGGCCCTTCTGCACCATTTTTGCCTGCCTATCCCTTTTTTCAGCATTTCTTGAACCTTTAAAATCCCAGAAAAATCGAATGCTCGATAAAGGGACTTTTTTTGCAGCCTTTTTGCCACCTTTTTGCTACCTTTTTGGGGCCTTTTTTGAGCCTGTTCCTTTTAGCGGCCATAATATCCCATTCCGACATTGCCCGAAAAGTGGGGGAAATTGAGAATGGTTCCAATAAGCCTTTTTTTTTAGCTAATCAACCACGTCTAGAGGATATTGGTCGCATGGAGAATGACTCAACGATTTTTTTGAACCAGAGAAAATTTGAAAAAATTCAGAAAATTAGTCAGGAAAATTTCTGAACTCAGTGGGACTCCCGGAATTGGATAGTTTATTTTGCGAATTTACTTTTTTTGGCTAATTTTAGTGGAAGTCACAACATAAAAAGTCACAACATAAAAAACGGCCCATCAGAACATTCGTTAAATCTTCAGGCCTTTCGTTTATCAAAAAATGCATTCAAAATCACTCACTTGGGGCCAAAATGGTCGAAATCTGCGTCAAGAAGGCGTTCTCCTTCATGACGACGTCGTCTGGAGGAGCCCATAGCGCTTCTGGCGCCATCGACGTCGTCAGAATCACAGAATTCGACGTCTTCATCACCCGTCGTCAACTTCCCATTTTTCCAAACATTTCCTGCTTCCCCCAAAAAACGTCTCCAAACTTGCAGCTGCCGTTTTGTTCTGTTACTATGGTAAAAGCCAAGTGCAGATGTTTTTTTGATGATTAATCATTAAAGAGGTCGAAAACTAACACAAAAAAGTCGCTTTTATTTACAAAAATGGAAAAAATTTATGCATGAGGTTTAAAGATTATTTGAAGGAATCTGGAAAGTTAGTACTTCTTTTGGTAATCGGGATGTTCGGCGGAATGGTTGAAGGATTTCGAGCGGCTGAAGCTCGTCACGCTTTCTGGAAAAGACGAGAATTTTTAACTTTTTCGAAGTCCGGTGTATGGAAAAATTAAGCTCTTCAATTTGGAAAAAAACAATTTAATTGACAGAAGCCTTAAAAAATACCCTTTCACCAAAAAAGTCATTCATTTAAAAAAAAACCTCGTTTTGTGTTGTCGACACTAGGCTTCAAACCGTCTTCCCCATCTGCAAAATCATATTTATATTTTCAAATAAAAAAGAAAAAAACTCACCCATTTCTACGAGAAAAGTGGGATTGGTGTAGTTGGGCGACAAATGATCTTGTCGGTTTGAGATTTCAGAAGAGCATCGATCTCTACCGTAACCATTCGGAAGGTCCAGAGTACTGTAAAAATTATTTTTGATATTTCTTCTTCGGTTGCTCCAACACGAATTTTTTTTTCAAAAGTCAAAGATCAGCATCAAAAAAATTATTTTTAAAACCATAGCGAAATATCCCTTGTTCCTAAACGCATACCCCAAAAATAGCATTTGTCTAAATTTTGAAGCATGATAAAAAATGGAACAACCGTGGAATTCTTTTGATGTGCCGACTGGACAAAAATCAAGCGTTAAAAATCGCCTCGTGCGAAATTTTGGAGCAAAGTACATGGAAAAGCTGATAATCTATAAATTTGGCAGAAAATAGCTCCGAAAAACATTTTCTGATATGTTACGGTAAGCAAGCGTACTGTACGACATTGATACGCGATACGCGAGCACCGGCAGTTCAACAAAAATTTTTCAAAAATTTTTTTAAAAAAAGTTTTTTTGAAGTTCTTTTTTTCTTTTTTTGATTATATCTAGCATGTTCGAAAGTATTTGCTAGTATGTAAAATATTACTTTTTGCCTTTAAAGCATCATGAAATTTGTATACGATCTTGAAAAATATCGTAGCGCTTAGCAAGTGTTTCAAAAAATATTACTTAACGTGTTTAATTTCATTGTGTTCATCCTGTTTTTGGAAACTTCAAGAAACTTGTTCAAATTTGTGTATTAGAATATTTCTCATTATCAAGTCGTTATGTTGCATTGCTAGATGTTGATGTACAACCTTTAGTCACCTAAAAATTAAAATTTCTTTTATTTTATTAATGAGCTGTTAAAGTGATGAAATTAAATTTTTCCCAAAATATTTGCAGTTTGCTTCATTTCATTTCTCAATCACGTGATCTTCTGTGAATCTTCGCATATACTTGACCTCTAATCTTTTTTCTCGTTCAAACTATCAAGCAGGTTGAAAGGTGGCAATTTCGCAGGTGATAAAAGTGCCCCAAAAGACAAACTTTGACGTCCGCCGTCGGAACAAATTGTTGATGGTCGTGCCAAGAACGCTTGTCGTCGAATTTTTCCGTTGCATCGGTGGAGATCTGGAAAAGAAGATTGAAAAACTGTTCATTTCAGAGAAAAGGGAATACCTATCGTTTTTGACGACAGAAACTGTGGTGGTTCCAGTTCTTCTCGCCGGATTTTTAGCGTATCTATCGTGTCTCTCATTGGTCGGATGTGGTACCATGGTGTATTCGGTGACTTCGGGAAGTCTGCGAAAGTTTGAATGAAAAAAGGTAAATAAGTTTCAGTCGAAGCGGCTTCTCTTTTCAAGGTTTTCAGAACAAAAAAAATTTTTTAAGCAATGATTTTTTGATATATAGTTTTAGAAAACTTCGGTAAAATGTATTCAAAATCAAAGAATTAAAAAATTGAAACCAATGTATGTGATATTATACAGGACAATAAATATCAAATAAGTGTCTTTTCAGTATTTTTGGCACAATTTTGTTCATTTTTCTTGTCTGAAGTTTTCTCCATTGTTTTGAACCCTTTTTTTCTGATTTTAAACATCTTTCTTCGCTGTTTGAACCCAATTTTGCTCTGATCATCATTTCCAAAACTCACACGGCATTCGTAGCACTGCCCATGTAGAAGTTGACGTTCTTTTGAGCGGCTTCGGAGGAATAAAGCGGAGATACGGTATCATCCCAGAACATGTCTTTTCTGATCTCCGGAAGATCGTCATAAGAATCGTCAACGGCCGCCATAGAAACTGTCAAGTTTCTATCGATCAAGAAATTACAATCGAAATCGTCGTCGTCTTCTCCAAACGGATTCAGAAGGTCCATCGCTACCTAATCAAGGAGAAGCTTAAAATTTCCGTGGTTTCCGGAAAAAACCTTAAGCCATCCCATGTAGAAAAGGAACTCGATGATTGTCATGAACGGAATCCACAAGTCGATCTGGAGAAGCTCTTCTTCAACTTGAGATTCAAAGCTTGAACCTCGGTTGAATTGACGGCTTCTGGTCGGATAATGAACTGTCTGCCAATCAGACAAAGCAAGAAATAGCAGTGGACAGCCATGAAAACGAGTTGAGGATACCTAGAAATCTTTAAATCTTCATCAAAACTTGAAGTTTCTCACATAAGTGGAAGCGGCACCCAATCATAAGTCCAAATAAGTGAAAGACCCGTCCTGAAGGTTCGAATTTCCTGAATCCCTTCATAGAATAATTTATAAGGTGAGCCAACCTGAGCAACAGCGTCTCTTGGAATATCGCCATCGATTCTTCCCTCTTTCTTGGCCAAATTGAGCAAATGAAGCGCCCAGTTGAATCCTAACCAGTACTTGGCGTATCTGAAAATGGCAAAAACGTGGGGAGGAGTCGAACTTGGATACCTGGTCTTGACGTCGTTGAACTTGTGGAGTTCGTGGGGCATCATTATGCCGGCGGCAACCATGGTTTCCAATGTTGGGAACCTTTTTCGGACTCCGAAATGGATGTCGCGGAAGACCATCGTTTGGGACATGACACAGTACCTATAAAGTTTTTTTAAAGACTTTTTATTGATTTATTTAGGGACCACAGACCTATTTTTCGAACTTAAGCTAGCTCCTCGTTTTTGTTATAAAAATAATGATTTTAACATGTAGTATGCGAAAACAGAAAAGAAAAACGAAAAATATTAAGATTAAGAGGAGAAAACAATATTTAAAAGTAATCGAAAAGCAAAACTTTTTGCACTGAAATTTTGGTTTTGCGAATTCGCATGCAATCTGCGCGCACCCTTATTTGCAAGGTCGGCACGGTTTCAGGAGCCAAAAGAGAAGGTTTTACGAGCTGTAATCCCACTTTATCATCATTTTCGTCTCAGTGACTGCACAAAGACAGCCTACTGTGCTCTTTGAATCCCATAAAAATGTAATTTCGCCTACTTTTATTCACCTTTTTTTTTAAGAAAAATTTTTCGGCGATCTTGAATTTTTGATTTTATTGCTTTGTTTGTTTGAAAATTAAAAACTCTTATAAATGAGTAGGAAGAAACGCGTGTCCTCGACCGGGAAATGTTTCAAAACAACTCGCAAAAAATTCTCCAGCTTTTTTACCACTCAAAGCAGTACATTTGCTTGTAGTTGTCAACAAGTATTATTTGAGCAATGTTTTTCTCAATATGAAAAAAGCATAAACATCTTCCAATACTGCATTGCAATTGAGAAAACAATTTTTGACTTTGCGCGCCTCTCAATTTTTTCGGCGATCATAGAAGTTTTATTTTTTGGGCTTAAACAATTTAATTTACTGTTTATAAGTAGTTTTCAAAAAATCAACTTTGTCCGCGACCTATATGAATATCAAAACGCAAAACTAAGTTTATTTTTCGAACTCGCGTCACTATTCCGTACGACACTCCGTTGAAACACATGGAAAGTACCTAAAAACCTTTTCAACGGAAAGAGGAACCTTTTCTACATGTATGCTTAAATTTTCATCATTTTTCATTGTTTCTATCGGCTGTACGAAACAATCAAAAACGGAATACCAAAAAAATGGCCTTTTTTCCCTCGCGAAAAGGGGCGGGGCTTTGCGGTCGCTAGATTTATTAAGATTAACAGGAATAAAAAGAATGTAGGGGAGGCTCCTAGGTTTTAGAAAAAAGACCAGAAAAGGTGGAAAGAAAAAAATGAAGGATATAAGCTTAAAAATATTCTAAGCTTTTTCTATCACCTTTTCGTAAAATTTCTGATTTTCATACTCACCTAACAATATTTCTCCGGATATTTCTTGATCTTTCATCTCTCCCATTGACGTAGGCCGATGTAAACAGAGCAATGCTGAAATTTTTTTTTCCTAATTTTCCAATTTTTTCTTACTTGTCAATCATCCCCAAGTTTCCAAACTGCGTGGTCCATCTGTTACTGACAATCGTGACGAAAAATCCGAGCATAAAATTGACTGGAATGTACCCCATTCGCTTATTAATGAACAGTACGAATCGCTCGAATCCACTGAAAAATGACATAAAATAGATAGAGCTTTCATTATTTTTTTTTATTTTTATGATCTCATAACTGATTGGAACCGTTTTGAATCGAAAAAATATGAAAATTCATTATTATTTGAAATTTCCTCGTTCCATTTCCAGGAGCTGATATCGTGAGAATCAGTAACCAGCGGAAAAGTAATAAAATTTTCAGATTACCAGTCTATTTTTGGATCTTCTACCGATAATGCCTAGTGACGTTTCTCTAAAGAAACTCACTCTTGTTGCTTTTCATTGAGGGCGAATCGATAAATGATGGAGATGAAAAAGTAGAGGAAGCACCAGACGATAAGTTCTCTGAAATCAGAAAAAAATTCTTTAAAAAAAAACTAGAAAAAAAATAGAAAAAAAAATTAGAAAAAAATTGTAACTTATAGCCTGTGTACCACAGCTTGGAATTTCACCGAACGACATTCCGCTGTTCCGCTGCGCGCTTTTGCGATCCTAGGTCGCACTTTTGATTTTTTTTTCTTTTATTAAGGTACTCCACTTTAATTTGTACCTAGAGCGATAAAAATCAATTGAAAACGTGACCTAGACTCGAAAGACGCTTCGCGAACGCACGCAGCGGAACAGCGGAATGTCGTTCCGTGAAATTTCAAGTCGGGGCACACAGACTACATCGTCAGAAAAAATAATGAAAAACGCGACTTGGTCACAACTTTCTTGTAAGGGATTGAATATTTCTGAAAGTTTCTGAAACTTTGGTTTTTTCTCTGAGCTAAAACTACATCAGAGTATTAAAAATAAAAATCATAAAAACTCCAGAAAATATCAGAAAGATTGAGTTCCTGACGTGACCGAAACCCCATCTGACTTTATTTAAAACTCGTCCAAAAAATAAACTTCATAGTTGCAAGTTTGAAATGAACCAACCCATAAACTGCTTTCCAAATTGAAGACTTCCATTTAAAGATAAGCTTCAGCAGGATCTGAAAAATGAAAGATCAATCTCTTTTTAATAGTTTTTTTGCGTATTTTATTACATCCAATTTCTTGATATTTCGAAGAAAAAAAACTCTCTTTTCCATAAATTTTTAAAATAAGCACGAATGAAAATTAGATGAACTTTCCAAGTTCTAGTTTCAGAAAAAAAGACGAACCTTGCCCCTAGAAGAAGTCGCGATGTCGAAATGGTAGTTGTACGCCATTCCGAAACCTTTCCCGTCGTTTCAACCAATTTCACAGCTTCGATCTTTTCGTTCCGCGCAAAACCGTTCCAAAAAAGGCTGGACAGCGCCTCGGGGGGCGGCGAGGAATGAGCCTCATGATAACGCAATCGTGGGGCGAGCCGCTTTTACGAGCTTTTTGTGAGATTCCATCTGCGTTTCGTCTTCTGCCGACACCTTATGGTCTTTAAAAAACCTTAGGGATCCTGAAATAGACTTTTTTGGAAGTGACGACGGTAAAATTAGAGATCAAAGCATGGGGAGAGATATCGAATGGCGTTATCATGGGTGGGGGGGATCCATATTTAGTTTTTTTATAATGAAGCAGGGGTAATAGGTTTTTTTGTGAAGTTCTGAGTGGTTTTTTTAAAGTCAATTTTCATAGAGTAGCTGTTCTTAGAGACTGTTCAAGCTTTGAAAAAAATGTAAAATAATTAAAATTTTTGAAGTGTGTTTTTGAATTTTTTTCAGAGATCTCTGATCGGCTCTGATTTTCGTAATTTCTTCAAAAAAATTAAAAATTAGTATTATTATTGGTTCTCGAAGGCCTGGTACATTTATAAATATAAAATCGAAAGGTACAGCTTGATAGATATTACCGACCGTAAACGGAAAAAAATAGACACTTTTTTTCTCAAGATCTCAATAAAATATCATTTTTGAAGAGTTATAATCAAGGTTTTCGAGCTTAGAAAATCTCTAAATTAACGTTTCAAAAGTCTTGAACGAAGTTTTAGTTCTACGATCGTTTTCCCACAGTTTGAAAGCAACCGAGGGAAGCCAGAGTGGTCCCTGTAGGGTTCAGGGAAAAAAAAAATCAAAATGAAGAAGAAAAGTGGTTCCTACAGGGGTAAAATTTAGGTGGTCTTTTTGAGAGATTCAGACTTTGACCCCTAAACCTTAAAGTGGTCTCTATAAGGGCCTATCAAGTTTTTGCTATGAATAGAACGTTGAGAAGAAAAAATTGATTGATTATACTCTGTTGATTTTTTTTTACGTCCAAAAAAGCTAATTTATTTAATTCTTTTTTTGCATGGTAACTTTTGGGTTGCCCCTATAGAGGCCCTTCTGGCATTCCTAAGCATAAGAGGTTATAAAACGACATATTTTAATTAAAATAAAAAAGCGAAGCTCAATTTTTCCATCTAACTTTGAACCGGAACTCATAATCAGACGGAAATCTGCAAACTTACACGACCGGACAAGATGTTTTACGATGCTGATTATCAATCTCAGTTGGACTCATTACGCAGTTATTATCAATAGTTCGTCAGCTGATAACTGACAGGAGCTATTCGTGGAAGCAACTTGTCGTGGAAAATGTTTCCTACAGAAAGAAAAGTGGTCCAGGAAGTGAAGGTGAAGGCGATTTTTATAAAGCTGTGGATAATAAAATTGTGAGATTTATTTGAAAGATTGGTTCAAAGTTTCAAGGCGGATTCAAAAGCCAATAAAACCTTCAAAATTAGTGTCGTGTAAAAATTCGATAAAAAAAATACTAACTTCCTTCTTTTAAGTTGAACTTATATCGACACAGGCTATACCAAATTTTTTCCGACTCAAAAATTATTGGGAAAAATTGCTGTACGTATAACGGCTTCACGGTGATTGATTCAAATTAAAAACATCGGGTTTGGAAAAAAATTAAATTTTTTTATTTAATAAGGGAAAAGCTCAAGTATTTCTTTCTGGAAGCGAGAGTAGTTCTCAAAAATTCTAAGACCCCCCTCTAGACTTTTTTTAAAAAAACACAATGAGCTTCCATTTTTTTCAAAATTCGAGTGAAATTTCTAAGGATTTTTCTGGGAAAGTGATCGCTGTTTTTTTCAGAACGTCCCTCACTAGTAGAAATAAATTTCACGAACCTCGACATCTTTAAAAAAATTCATAACGCCCCCCTCTCCCCCTAAACCAATAACAGATCTTTGTGGAGCTCCATAATCTTCCCGAGAAGCTCTTATCTTCTAAATTTTAAATCCCGACACGCGACGCGACCGCAACGCGGCTCATTGACCAATTGCAGCTCCCCCTCGCTCCGCCCTAGTATTCATCGAACCGTTGCGTTCATTTTTTTCTAACAAGGGAAACTGTAAAGTGGGCTCACCCGTGTTATCGCGGCTCATTCGTCGCCTGGTCGTCGGACCGTTCTTTTCACGCCTTTTTGGGACTCTCCAAACAACCTTAAGTACTGATTTTGGCGCCTGGAACGGCGAAAAATGGCGTATAACTATCATTTCGATATTGCGACCTCTTCAAGGGGAAAGGTTGGTTTAGGAATGATTTTGGACAGAAAATTGGAGAGATCGAGTAGTCGAGGACGGAAAAATTGAATTTTTGAGGTCAAGAATGAAAAATAGATAAAAATTGAAAGTTAAACTTGATAAATCGGGTTTTAAAACCATCCATCAATTTATCAACATGTATCCAAATTTTTTTCTCAATTCCTCAACTTTTCAATACAATCACCGAAAAATCGAAAACTTTAGAAATTAATTTTCTTTTAAGATTTTGCTGAAACTTATTTTCAAATGGAAATCTTCGATATGGAAAGCAATATATGGGTTTGTCGCCTCCTTTTTTTTTCGAATATGATTGAATTTTTCAGAGAACTGATTGTTTGGTGTATGATGTATTTCTTTATTTCGATTATCTATAGATTTGCGTTGAGTCCAGATCAACAAGAGTGAGTGAATATCCTTCTTTTGGTCGCACTTGGAATGGCTCGAAGCGTTGCGGTCGCGTATATGATTCCCTATACTTCCTTGATGAAGTCGTTTCAAGTCGGGCGCGTCTTGAAACAACCGCTTTGCAACCTGAACGCCTTGAGCCATTCCAAATGCGGACATGAATATCTATTAAATCGGGGCATTCTCATTTTCCGCAATCTGTTTTTTTTTTTGGCCAAATCGACCTTTTTTTTATCCAATCAATATTTTCTGTCTCTTTTTCCGAAATTTCTGAGTTTCTGGAAACGCCCCTAGCGTCACAACCAACTCAGAGAATCCAAAAATAGTCCAATCACTTATCAATTTGGCTGACCCTAAAAATAGGACCACAATCACAGAATTTTACTACCAGCGGCTGATAAGTGATTCGCAACTAGAAGGCTCCTGGAAAATTGAGAAAAAAATTATCTTAGGTTTTCACGTACCTTGGAACGCCATAGTGGTCCCTATAGGGCTCAGGGTAAAAAACAGCAACAGGGACGAAAAGTGGCTCCTATAGGGGTAAAATTATGTGGTCTCTATCGGGGTTCAGGATGTTACCGTTACGGCCCTCAAGCTCAAGTGGCCCCTATAGGATCTTCAAATGGTTTTTTAGACTTCAAAACTACTTAGGTAAACTTAAATAGTTTTATCATCATCCCTTGATTTTTTTTATTCAAGTAAAGTTAAATTATTGATTTTTCGCATTTAAATGCTTCTTCTCAAAGAGTTCATAACGATAAACGAGCTTTAGTGGCCGCTATAGGGGACAGGGGTTAAGTTGTCCTAAAGGGGAACCTTCAGAGGCTTCTTAGGTTGCCCCTATAGTGACCCCTCTGGTGTTCCAACCTAAGCGTTCAGAAATTTTTAATATGTTTCGACTTGGAAACAAATATACAATTTCAAAAAATCTCTTTCATTTTTTCAGTGGATTCGAAAGATTTGTACAGTTTATCAATGCTCGAATGAAATATATTCCGATGGATTTTATGCTCGGATTTTTTGTCACAATCGTCAGTAACAGATGGATCACGCAGTTTGGAAACCTAGGGATGATCGACAAGTAATTTGAAAAGTCGGAAAAAAAAAGGAAAAAGGAAATTTCAGTATTGCTTTATTCACATCGGCCTACGTAAATGGAAGAGACGAGAAAGCGAGAAATATCCGGAGAAATATTGTTAGGTGAGAAGATTTTAGTAACTTGTAAATGCTCATTTCAAAGATTTATGAAATGCTCTCTGAGATTTTCGAAAATTTCTTGGTAGTTTTCCATTTATTTTCGAACTGAACTTCATAACACAAGTTTCTTTAAAACCATTAAAGTGGGCGGAGCCTGCCGGAACCTAGCGCCATAAGTTAAGAAGGCTGCATATTATCTGTGATACAAACCTTAGCTCCGAAAAACAATATGAGAACCGGTGATATAACGATAGCTAAAATCAGATTTCTAATAAGCAATTTCCTGTGAAAAAGTGGTCCGTTTCCCACTTCAAAAGATACTTTCAAGGTACTGCGTTTTGTCCCAAACGATGGTCTTCCGCGACATCCATTTCGGAGTCCGAAAAAGGTTCCCCACATTGGAAACCATGGTCGCCGCCGGCATAATGATGCCCCACGAACTCCACAAGTTCAACGACGTCAAGACCAGGCATCCGAGTTTGACTCCTGCCCACGTTTTTGCCGTTTCTAGATACGCCAAGTACTGGTTAGGATTCAACTGGGCGCTACACTTGGTTAACCAGGCAAAGAAAGAAGGAAGAATCGAGGGAGATATACCCAGAGATGCTATTGCTCAGGTTGGACGGAAAATAATAATTCATTGAGACAAGCTTTCTCAGGAAATAAAAAACTTCCGAACCGGTCTTCAACTCATTTGGACTTATGATTGGGTTCCGCTTCCCTTGATGTAAGAAATTGGCAGTTTCGAGGAAATTTTGGTTCTTTTAGGTATCCCCAACTTGTATTCTTGGCGGTCCATTGTTATTTTTTGCTTTGTCTGATTGGAAGACAATTTATTATTAGGCCTGAAGCAGCTAACACGACGGAGGTTTTTGGAAATTTCCAGACTTAACAAAAAAAAAGACTTAAGATTGATCTCTGGATCCCGTTCATGTCAATCATCGAGTTTCTTTTTTACATGGGATGGCTCAAGGTATCCAAAATGATACCATTTTCCGGAAATTCTTGATTAGGTAGCGATGGACCTTCTGAATCCGTTCGGAGAAGACGACGACGATTTCGATTGTAACTTCTTGATCGATAGAAACTTGACCGTTTCCATGGCGGCCGTTGACGATTCTTATGATGACCTTCCGGAAATCAAGAAGGATATCTTCTGGGATGATACCGTATCCCCACTCTATTCTTCTGAAGCCGCCAAGAAAGATGTCAACTTCTACATGGGCAGTGCTACAAATGCCGTGTGAGTATAGCTAAACCACGGCTAAATTGGCCATCGAAAAAAGGGTCCTGACACGATAGTAAAAGAGATAGCGCCTGGCTTCTGGAGAGCGCAGACAGGCCACGCGCCCCCCTCAGCTTCTCAAGATTGCCATGAAATTCTCCGTTTCACAAATTTTTCTCTTTTCAAAAATAACTTTTAAGAATCCCCGACGTCGCTGAATTCACGATGGTCCCTCATCCGACCAATGAGAAACACGACAGATACGCTAAAAAGACGGCAAGGAGGACTGGAACTTCCGTCGTTTCTGTACCTAATTTTGAAAGGTGGGATATTGATTCACCTTCATAGGAAATCCCTTTTTTCTGAGCCCATCTTGGAATCAAAAAACCTTCGGGCCTCAAAATTTATCTAACAAGCTACAAAAAATCTTTATAGCTCCTTTTCGACTTGCCTTGCCTGTTTTCTTGAGCTTTTTGGTATTCTTGCCCTTCAGGGATCTAACCAGGGAATGGTCTCCGGTCGCAGTGGGATCTCTCAATGAGACCAATTTTTCCAGATGTAGTTTTTCACGCTGATCTCAAATCTGGTCTTAAAAACTGCCGAAGAGCTCTGTGAAAAAAGTTATAGACCCTCAAAAGTCGAAAATTTCAGTGTCTCCGATTGAGCTCATTTTTGGAGGGTGTGTAGATCTTTGCTCCTTGCTGCCGTTGCTTCGACGGTCGCCGGATCGCAATAGGACACCGCGCTCGCAAGCTCTTGTGTGAGGCGGGGCTTTGAAACATCATATCTGGGCTCCGAAATTTTTTTGTGAAAACTTCGATGGTTTTTCTTGAACAGAGGGACAAGATCTACACACCCTCCAAAAATGAGCTCAATCGGAGACACTGAAATTTTCGACTTTTGAGGGTCTATAACTTTTTTCACAGAGCTCTTCGGCAGTTTTTGAGACCAGATTTGAGATCAGCGTGAAAAACTACATCTGGAAAAATTGGTCTCATTGAGAGATCCCACTGCGACCGGAGATCATTCCCTGGTAAATACCGCCATTTTTAAAACGCTGCAGAAAAGCTTTTTTGAGAAAAGTTGCGAAGGTGGAAAAGATGTTAAAATTTCGATAAAGTACTTTTTGAGACCTTTCAGCGGCCTTTCTACAGCCTCTCCTTTTTTTCTACCATTTTCTAGCCTTTCATAAATAACTGGGAGAATTTTTAGTGGCCCCTATAGGGTTTTGACGTTTTAGTGGCCACTTTAGTAGTCAATATAGTGGCCACTATAGTGGTCTAAGTGCTACTACTATAGTCTGTTCCGATTTCAAATGTCAAGTCCTCGCTGAAGCTCCGCCCCATAATGGCGCGATAAACCAATCAGAGAGCGAGCCATCCACAGAGCGTTTTCGAATGACGTCATTCTACTTGACATTCAAAATCTGAACAGACTATAGACCACTAAAAATATTAGTGGCCACTTTAGGGATCAATGGATCAACATAACTGGTCCAATATGTTTGTTTTAAAATTATCAGAGTTACTAGAAGTATTACTGGATGAAAAACTACTGAAGTGGCCACTAAATAGAGAACCTCTAAAGTGGCCACTCGAGAGGTTGGTTTAGTGGTAACTTTAGTGTCCTCTCCACTTAACGAGTCTCTATAGTGGCCACTGGAAATTTTCTCAGAATTCTTCTGAAATTGGACTTTAGAACTCCACCATCGCGCCGGAAAAACTCGACGGATAGTGTTCTGAGCACAACGATTGGCAATCTGTTCCAAAGACGGCCTACAGGGTATATATTTCAAAATATAAAAAAAATAATGTTTTTTTGAAGAGGGGTTCTGCAACAAAACGGCAAGGAAAGATCGGGTACCGGGGTTGATTACCTGACGCCGGCTTATAATAATCCAACAGTTTTAGTTGAAATCGGTTGGTTTTTCTTCTGAATATTCGCCGAGATTTGAAACTGTCTGCTTTCTTAGGAACGCTAGAGTGGTCCCTAGAGGGGCAACTTCAGGGGAAGTTGAAGGATTCCCTCTAGGGACCACTTTACCTCTCCCATGGCCATTAAAGCTTGAAAAAGTGGCCACTTTAGTGATCTTTTTAAGGACGTTTATTATAGCTCTATGAAAAGGATCAATGCGAAAAAATCAAGTTTCAATTTTCAAAAAAATTAAGACCTCTATAGGGATCACTTAAGATTTAGCGGTTTAGAGACCAGACTCTAGTCTCCTATGGGATCACCTTTACCCCTTTATGGAGATTTCCCTAACCCTTCTAGGGACCACTCTGGCGTTCTTAATTTAACTTACTTGCTCTTGTATGAGAGATAAGAGAGCCCAGAGAAGTCAGACGGTTTCCTATCGTGAATCAATTTTTTTAACAATTAAAATGGATTTTTCAGATGACGATAATCAGAAACGGAACACCGACAACACAAAGAGAGGTTTACTGGCAAATTTCGAAAAAGTTAAAAAAGTTCATTTTAGAAAGCGTGACAAGTTTTGGGAGATCGAAATCTTTCAATCATTCGGCTGAACATCCTGATTATCTGAAGAAATATTGATTTTTCAAAAATGTAAATAAAGTATTCAGTTTAAATTTCGTTGGTTTTTAATTTATTTGGGCTCTTACAGCTTTGTCCTGAATCCCAGAGCGAGCCATTCACAGAGCTTTTTCGAATGACGTCATTTTACTTGGCATTCAAACTCTGAACTGATAAGAGAAGGAGTTTTTGAAATAATTTATGTTGGTATACTCAAAAAAAGGTATCAAAGAGAACTTCAAAATATTTTAATTTAAAAATGATAGCGTTCACGAAATAAGTCAGTAGAAATAAGAGTCAGAGCTTGATCAGTTTTTTTTGTAACTCAATGTTTATTCGAGTGTTTATTTGCAGAAGGAATGCTCGATCTCACTAATCATTTAAAACAAAACTGTTCAAATATTTTCCACGATCTATTTGCTTTGAAACGTCATTGGTGATCAGCTCATGGATATCAGAAAAACAAATCACTTCTTTTATTAATCCCTGTTTCATTAGAAAACTTGAAATAAGAACCAGAGAGAGAAAAAGTGAAAGATTTGATGATCGATGTTAAAATTAAGAAAATGGAAACAAGAAAAAAATTACTTTCTTTATAGTTAGGGACCGCAGACGAATTTTCAAAAAAATTTTTTTCAGCATCGAGTTTGTATGGTTTGATAGCTGTTTCGATTTAAAAACTCAGAACCGTTTAGTTTTTTTCGAAAAAAAGGTTGAGGTTGAAAAAGTTATGACGAAAAATGTGGCGCGCCGCGCACCATTTTTTTAGTACTGAAATTTTTGGTATTATCCATTTTTTTGACATTTTTTTCTCGATTTTTTTCTTCTAGAACAAGTTTTTGATACTGGTTTATTATGATGTAACAAATCATAATAGAGTGCTAAAATAATGAAAATTTGCTAGTTTGCCGAAAAAGTCGGTATTTTCCAGAAAACAAAAAACTGACGCTTGCGGGTATCGAACTCGCGACCTCAAAATGAAAATTCGCAGCGCACGCGCTGCGCCAAGCTGTTAGGTCTGGCGAGGGGAGTTTCCACCCCCCTTACCCTTGAGCCGTTTGGATAGCACAGATTGCCTATTTTAAAAAGAAAAGTTTGAAGTAATTTAGCTATTTTTATCAGAATATGTTCGCAAATCTTTACCTAAACTTTCCGTGGAAAATTCACTTCGAAAAAGCTGTTTTTTAGTGCTTTTTGCCTCGTTTAACGATCGCTGCATTAAAACGGCCCCGTAAATTTTTGGCAAAGACGAATTTTAGGAGAATAATAAAAAACCTATTTTTTCTATATTCACCAATTTGACCTTGAGTTCCCCGCCAAAAAGCCGCGTCGCCAACGCAATGCTTCTCCCTGGCAATCTACCCATCACGCCTTCCAAGTCGGGAAGGACTTGCAAAAATGAAGGCCTTTGGAACGCTGAAAAAACCAATAAAAGAAAATAAGTGAATAATGGTCTGATGATCGATTTATCAACCACGCAAAACTGATGGAATTCACATGAACTTCCGCCAAAAACTGGTGCTGAACTTGTCTGTGCCACCTTTTTGTTTGAACAGCTGATCCGTGAATCATTATGGAAGTATATAAGGGAATCTGGATGAGAATTCATCCAGAAAATAATTTCTATCCCATTAAATTTCACTAAAATGTACGCGATCTCTTTTCTACTTTCAATCGGCTGCGTCGCCGCCTGGCCCTTCTTCAACTCTGAGACGACACCTGACTATGAAGGACAGGTAAGGCTCTTGGGGACGTCAAAGTGGTCCCTAGAGGGGCAACCTTAGGGGCACTAAAAGGTTCTAGTAGTCCAGGGTTCATCTTAATTTTCCCTACAAGGGCACTAAAACTTTCAAAAGTGGCCCCTCTAGAGGTTTTTTGATTCAGCAACTCGAGATTCAAAATCTAAACAAGATATATCGCATCAGTTGGAGCTCGAAAATCGCATAAGAAAAAAATTACACGATTCAAAAACTTTCATTGAAGCTGAAATGTCTGTTATTAGAAAGGAGCTTTCATTTCAAAATGAATAAAAATTTTTTTAGAAAATAAAAAAATTAATTTAGAAGTTTTCAGTTCGATGCAACGGGTCGTCCAATCATCGTTGGCGGAAACTTTGGACCAGTTCGTTTTTCCAGTTGAAGAGAAAAAAACCTCGTTTCTATCTTCTTAAAAATAAGCTTTTTTTATAATGTTAAAAAAAATTAATATTTTTTTCCAGTTCACCGGACAGCCGTTCACTGGACGACCGCCGTTCGGTTTCAGCCGGAGTCCGGTAATTTTTTTCAAACTTTTACAGAAAATTGATTTTTTTGAGAATGAAAGGCTCAAAAAAATGATTGGTTTATAGAATAAAAAAATTATCTAGAAAAAAATTTTTAAATTTCGATTTTTCGTAAAAAATTTTCAGTTCCACGTTGGATTCGGCGGTAATCAAGAGCACAATGTGAGTTTCTCACTTTCTTTATAAAATGAAGGGGGCGGAGCCAAAGCTTCGCCGTTCCCATGTGACGTCATGGAAACAAGCGTAGGGAGTATTAAAGGCGCATGTTCAATGGGTCATAAAACGAACCGAATTCTCCTTTTTTAAAAAACGCAATTTTTCTGTTGTCGTGTTCAAAGCGATTCCGCGAACCTCAAAATAGCCGCCAGAAATTGAAAAATATAACTGAATTTCGGAAATTCAGAGATGATTTTGAATTTTGCGAAAATTATTTTTAACACGGGATGCGCGAGAGCGCCGCAGTGCGTGCAGACAAAACACTTCACGGAAAAACAGGGGCGTTTGAAATTAAATGCAAAAAACGTGAAAAATTCAATAAAGAAAAATTCCGAAAAAAATTAACAATAATAAGATTCAAAATTCAGAAAAATAAATTGTAATAATTATTGAAAAATAAAATAAAATTCCAGCAAGGATTCCCCGGCTTCGGTGGACAACAAGGAAACGGACAGGTATTTTCTACTTTTTGAAATAAAATTATTACAAGGAAAGGAGAAAAATGTGACATTTTAAAGTAAAAAAAAAGAATTATAGTACGAACTTTTTGATCAGAGGAACACTGAAATAGATTTTTTTTCGAAAATTTTTCTGAAATTCAAAAAACTGAATAATCGATTATTTTCAGCGACCAGAAGGATTCCCAGGCTTCGGAGGTCCACGTGAAGGCCAAGGAAACGGACAGGTTCGGGAAATTATTTTTATAAGACTACTCGAACATTGGCAACACGAAATGGAAGTGTCGGAGCATTTCTAGGGACCACTTTAGTAGCGTCAGCACTCTTAAGGGATCCCTAGAATTCCTCAGAAACGTCCGGTCTGAGTAAATTGATTTTTTTTGCTGATTGTCCGTAGAGCGCATGTGTTTCATTAGATAAATCTGGTTACTTTGAAGACTATTTTTTATATTTACAGCAAGGTTTCCCCGGCTTCGGTGGCCAGCAGCAAGGTCAAGGAAATGGTCAGGTTAGTGATATATAAATCCAGATTTTTAAAAAAAATTTGGAATTATCCGAAAAAAGTTTCATATGACAGTAATGAAGTGAATATAACTATTAATTTTTTTTCAGCAAGGATTTCCCGACTTTGGTCACCATGAAGGACAAGGAAACGGACAGGTTTAGAAGTTTTTCAAAAATGGAAATCCTAATACATAGGCAACTACGGAAAAGGTGGAAAGGCTGCAAAGATATGTTTGGAAAAGTGAAAAAAGGGTCCTTTTTTGCTGCCCTTTTGCGCCATTTTCTCGGCCCTTATGCATCATTTTTGCTGCCTTTCCCTCTTTCCACCATTTATTGGACCTTTAAAATCCCAGAAAAATGGAAGGCTCGATAAAGGGACTCTCTTTGCTGCCTTTTTGCAACCTTTTTGCAGCCTTTTTGCTACCTTTTTGCAGCCTTTTTGCTACCTTTTTGGGGCCTTTTTTGAGCCTCTCCCTTTCAGCGGCCATTATCTATCATTCCGACTTTGCCCGAGTACTTTACCCCAAAAAAATCGCGTAATTTTTGTTCATAAAGGAAGTCATTGGCTTTTCTCTACCTTTTTTTTTAAATATTACCTCCGAAGTCATTTTTGATGTTGAAAAATTGGATTCAGGGACCATTCGACGGCGTCCCGACGACAACGGAATCCAGCTGGTTTAGCAACATCTTCGGCAAGAAGTGAACTGATCTAACTTCGAATATTTTGTAAATTGTGAAAAGTTTTTTGCAATGAATTTGCTGCAGTTGTTCCTTCTGATATATAAAGCTCACAGTTCCTTATAAAGAAATGTATACAAATGAAGAAGAATATGAAAAAAATGACCTATTGCATGGGAAATCAAGCTCTTCAAATCATACGAGTTGTATGTAACCGAAAATTTTGTTTGTGAAACCGCTTAGGCAAAGTCGGGAGGGGGCTCAACAGAAATTTTCCTTTTAAGGAGCCTTTTTGCAGCTTTTTTGCTCCGTTTTCTCAGCCCTTATGCACCATTTTTGCTGCCTCTCTCTTTTTCCACCATTTCTCGAGCCTTCAAAATCCCAGAAAAATAGAAGGCTCGATAAAGGGACTCTTTTTGGGGCTTTTTTTGAGCCTCTCCTTTTCATCCAGCATTCCGAATTTGCCCGAGCAACACTTTTCAAAATAAATGAATAAAATTGAAATTCTCATTACGAGAACAGCACTGGCAACGCCGTTTTGATACTAGAATTTTAGGAAAGATAGACATTAATAAAAAATTTTTTCGAGCTTTGAATAAACTTTATTCTCATGAATAAAACCGTGTCTCCGAGGGAAATGGCTCGAAGTATCGCGATTAGATTTCGTTCTACATAAAAAGCAAATTCAGCAGCTTTTCTGAACAAGTGCGCAAGTAGTTTAAGGTCCGGCGGGCCTAGAAGCAACCGCACCGTATTTTTTACGCATTGAGCCATTCTATGTGCGACCATGCCTGTTGAGGGTGAATAGTAGAAAGAGATAAAAGAAACAAAGTGAAAATGAAAATATGAATTAATTCAAATAAACTCTAGGAAACGTCAAACTGATGTACTAGTGTTATTTTACGGTATTTTTAAAAACTATCAAGTTTTAATATTGAAATTACTTCTAAAAAAACTTTTTAGAGTTATTTGGTAAGCAGAATGAAAGCTCCTTTTTTTGTGCACTACTAATTTCTTTGAAAATTTGCAAATAATGCTTGGATATTCAGAAGTGAAACCCCAAAAAAAGTGGAATGAAAAAAATTTACAAACAATAAAAAAAGAAATTTTTTTGAAAACAATCAGATTAAAAAAAAATGTGATTGAGAAAATTCGCTTTTTCGAATATGGCTCAATATGCTACTTTTTTCAGAATGGAAATTTTTAAAAATCAAAAAATTATCTTTTTTTCCTCTTTTCAAGGCATTTAGATGATTTTTTATGTTGCTCACTGATTTCAAAATATTTTTCTCTTGAAAAAGAATTTTCTTCTTTTTTTTTTACTTATAGGCCATTCACGGGTAGCTTGACCCAAAAGGGCGTGGCCTGTCTGCGCTCTCCACCAACCAGATACTATCTCTTTTTTCTGATCGTGTCAGGACCCTTTTTTTGATGGCTCAAACCAACCGTGAGTCGACTATATTTATTGATTGTTCAAGCCATGGTCACATCAAAATGCAAACGATCCAACAAAAAGGACATCTAACAATGGAATTTTGTTCAAAAAATGTTTATCCTGTTTATTTTCCGACAAAAAAACGCCATTTGTGATCAGCTAACTCCACAAAATCCCGAACAACCCAGTAAAAAGCAACAACATTATTCATCAAACGTGGATGACGCCATTCCTTTTATCAAATCGGACCGTTCCGATTCAAAAGCTGGCCCAATAATGCATTTTTTTCATTGTTGATCATGGGAAAGGTATATAAAGCCCTTTGGATCACTTCAAATCCATAAGAATTCTTAATCTTATTCAAATTCGCTGAAAATGTTCGTCGCTGTGCTACTTCTTTCCATTGGATGCGTTGTCGCTTTTCCGTTTTTCAATCCTTCGCCCAATTTTGGTGATCAGGTACATGAAAATCGAAATATTGTAGTTAGAAGACCTTTTGAGATGGTTAGAAAGAGACAAAACTCGAAAAAAACCTCAATTCTTAGTGAATTTTATGAATTTTGATGCCTCCCAATGGAACCATGTCCGCTTAGGACGGCAATAGTTTGAAAAAATTTTCAAAACTCTATTACCTGTTTCAAAAAGGCCTTTATAAGTTTTATATACTTGATTATATTGACTCATAGCTTAATAATAATAATTTACTCATCCACAAAGTGAAAAAGAATAAATAAGGTTAAGAACCGGTTTTTAGGTCACCCTCACGAGTGACTTCACCGGATAGGGAATACATTAGATATCACAGTTGATAAAATACACGTATATGCATATTGAGATTTTTTTGAGATCATAGTAGCCGTCTAGGGATGCTGATGAATAATTCATTGTCGGGGATGTTGTCCAGATGAGATTTGAAAATTTTAGGAGGAACAGAGACGTTGAATCTAGAGCAGATTTTTGTTCCAGATTGGGATCAGTTTTTGAAAAAGAAAGAATCACATAAAGGACCAGCCTGAATTAACCGCAGAGGATGTCGACCCGAATGAGAGATTCTGAAAAACCTGTGAGCGCTTGGAAAATGATCTATCTTGAGGACAATTTTGTGAAGTGTGCAGAGTGCAAGATTGAGTCTCCTTCTGTACAAAGCATTAGTTTCGAGCTTGAGCAATCTTTCAGAATATGAATTGAATCTTAAGTTTCTGCGCATGAAAATTTCTCTAGTGAAATACCTATAAGGTTTTTCGAGTAGATATGCCTGTTCGGAATTTATTGCGGGATAGAAAACGTCACTGCAGTAGTCGAGGTGAGGTTTCACGAATAGGTTGAAAACCATATTATACTGTTGAATTGTGAGACAACGAAAGCTTTTCAGAATTTGTTTACTTTTGAGCAAAGAGGTGTTAACTGCTTTTGAAATGTGAGATTTGAAAAGTAGGGAACTGTCCACCATGACTCCAAGATCTCTGACAACTTCGGAAGAACTAATAAAAGTGCCTTTAATTGTATAAACTGTCCTAGGATTTGATCTGCCTAGATGGAGAGCTACAGTTTTGTTTTCAGCTAATGGGAGTCCCCATGTTTCGGACCACATAGCAAGTTGGTTGATTGCATTTTGTAGAGCAATTGGGTCAGAGGAGAAAATTTTAAGATCATCAGCGAATAGATAACTGGAGACGTCATCACTGAAATTTGCAGCTAGATCATTTATGAAGATTAAAAACAAGAGAGGCCCCGTAACCGTCCCCTGGAGTACACCAGATTTGATACTAAAACTGTCGAAAGAAACCTGTCCATCCAATAAAACCCAAGATTGACGTTCGGAAAGAAAATTTTCGAACCAACCAACTAGTTGAGAGTTGAGACCAAAAGCTCTAAGCTTGTCAAACAAAAGGTTATGAGGGACATTATCGAACGCTTTTTGGAAATCTAAGTAAATAACGTCAATAGATCTACGCTCCTTGAGCAGTGCTTTCCCATTGGAAACACAGTCGAGTAGGGCAAGCTTGATTTGAGCTAAAATATAGATTAGGAAAAATATTCTAGGAAATATTTTTCTTTGTGAATGAAATAAATATTATTATTAACATTATGAAGTTTTTTTGGAATGTTTCTCAAAATTGTAAAATCTACCAAAAAAACCTGAAAATCGTCAAAAAAATCTTCTTTTCAGTTGGGAAACGTTCAGAATCCTGGATTCCAAGACGGGTCAAACACAAACGTGAGTTTTTCGTCTTTTTATATCCATTTGATGCAAAAAAATCAGTTTTATTCGGTGAATTCCAACTGACTTTCTTGGTGTTGAGGTATGTTAGAATGTAAAAAGTGTGGTAGAAGATCATTTGAAATAGTCAAAATGACCCTAAAATCCGAAAAACTAAGCCAATTTCAAATTTTTAGCGGGTTTTCAAAATTTCAATTCTTGCCAATGGACCCATGTCCGTGTAGGATTGCAAAAATTGATACAATTTTTAAAAATTTTGAAAACTGTTTCTGAAGCCCTTTAAAGATTATGTTCCTTATTATATTCACTAATAAAAAAAGTTCAGGGTTAAAAATTCAATTTCAAGAAATTAATCTAGGAAGTTATTGGAATTTTTTTTTTAAAAAACCTAAATATCTTCAAAAATCTTCTTTTTCAGTTGGGAAACGTTCAGAACCCTGGATTCCAAGACGGGTCAAACACAAATGTGAGTTTTTCGTTTTTAAATTTACTTGATGGAAAAGAGCAAGGAAAATAAGTTTTATTTGGAAAAAAAGGGAAATCAAATCCTTAAAATCCTACTAAAAAAAACTAAAATAAAACGTTTTTAGAATGAAATTTCCCTTTTGAATATTTTTTTACGTTTTTCCACTCTTGCTTCATTTTATAAAATAAAGGGATATATGATTTTTTTCAACTTTTTAAAAAAATAAAAAAATGATCAGTTTGGCCTTCCCCTGGATCGTCATTCCTTGGTATGAATGGAGGACCGGTGAGAAAATTTTTTTTCTCACGAATATTCAAAAACCTTTAGACTTTTAAGTTTTGCTGAAGTGAAAAACGTTTTTGTCTCAAATTTCTAGATAAAATTCAATCTTAAAGATTGAAAAAAATTTTTTTTTCGATAAAATTGAGGTCGACGGTTTGATTAAAAGAGGATTTATCAAATTTATCAATATTTTATTTTTTTCAGTTCGAAAGCAACCCAGGTCAATCTGGCTACGTTGATCAAGGACAGGTGAATTTTTAAAAAAAATCGTCAAAATTAATTTTTGTTGGATTGCTAAACGAAGCATGAAAACCTGCCCAGAAAAATTTCATAAATCTTAAAAATGTTTCAAAATCAAAATTTACAGCAAGAAATCAACGGCCAACTGCAAGATCCTCAGGTACAGAAATTTTTTTTTTAAAGTTACTGAAAAGCTTTGAAGTGCTCCCTATAGGGAGTGTAATAGGAACCATTCCATTCATTGTGAAGTGGTCCCTATAGTAGCGTGTGTGAAAACGACACCTAAAGGAACCCCAATAACTTTGAAATGGTCCCTATAGGGAACGAAATAGAGACCGTTTTAGGCACACCTATAGGGACCACTAAAGTTTTATGGCTATAGTGAACCACTCAAAAAGCCCTATAGGGGTCACTAACGTTTCAACCACGATAGGAACCGTGAAACTACCCCCTACAGGGGTCCTTAAAACAACAAAACCCTATAGGGACCCCTTCAAAATTCTCAGTATTATTTTTCAGGGACAGGTCCAAGGAGAAATCCCTCTCAATGATCAACAAGGAGATCTGAGCGCCGCATCTGTGAGTTTTTTTTTTTTGAGTTTTCCTTTCAAATTCAAAATTTTCAGCAGGAAGATTCTGGAAGTTTCGAGACGGATCCTATCGCTCAGGTTACAATTTACCTTTCTATTTATTTATGAAATTTTGATTTCAGGATAAAATCTTCCGCAAGTAAACTGGAGAAATCTGTAACATGTTCTGTACATTGGGAAAACAGTTGGTCAATAAATATCATCATTTTTCTGTTGAAAGAGGCAAATTTGAAATTTATGGGAAACAGCAAAATCTCACTAACTTCTAGTCAAGATTGGAGGTTTAGTTTTGATTTTTTGAGTTTTCTCAAACTCTTAGAAATGCCGGAAAGGTCCCTAGAGAGGCAAACGTAGGCGCTTTAAGGCTCCCCTTCAATGACCACTTGGCCTGCCCCTATAAGAGCCACTAGCAGAAGTGGCCTCTCGGGTTTATTCAGTGGCTCAATACGTTTTTTTTTTTTTCAAATCATAAACAATTATTAAAAAAACCACTGTAGGGGCCACTCAAGCTGTAGAGGCTTATCCCCCTATAGGGGGGGGGGGCACCTGAACTCTAGCCTTCCAGAAAGCGCTTTTTTCACTAATACTCTAAGGTCCACTCTGACGTTTCTGAAAATCCGTGACGTCCAAGGAAAAATCTGGAAAACTTTCAACACCCCAAAAAAAGTCAAAAGATTATGATCAAAATCTAAAAAACAAGGAAGGAAATGGGACGACATGGAAAAGTTTCAAAACAACATTAATCAGGCGGCTCAAACCGTGACGATTATTTGCTCAGCCCGGAAAACAAAACCCATAAAAAAAAGTGATACCGTTGATTTATTATTCTGGTCTTGGTTGTGTCGAGAAAATGTTACAATTTTCGCTGGTTCTGTTACTTCTTTGTACTGTAAATGGCTACCCGAATATTCGGTCAAGGCTTAGCGACGAGGCTTTGGAGAAGTTCTACGTAGATCTACTGGCGGATGTGATTTTTAAATAAAAATTTTTTTAAACTTTAATGTTTATTCTCAGAAATTGGGTCTCGAAAAAAAGACGGTTCAAGTTCATTTGGCAGACGAATTCGCGTTCCTCCAGAAATTAAGTTCAAAGTAAAAAAATTCTATTCGAAAAAATCTTGAGAATGTTGATTTTTTGTTTTTTTCCCTGAAATTTGAGAGAAAACGTCAAAAAAAGTTTTTAATTTTTGATGATAAGAAATTCTGAATAGTTTTTCTATAAAACTTGAGAATTTCAATACTTTCTAAAGGCTCAAACTTCTTTCAAAATAATCTCAAAGTCAAAAAAACTAACTGAGGTCATGTCCCTAGAGCATGAAAGACGCTTCGCTTTGAGCCTTTCTCTTAAAAAAGTTTTTTTCTAAATTTAGTAGCTTCAAAAAGGTTGCCAGAATGATTTTCTAATCTTATTTTGTGGATTTTCAAGGATAATTATTAGAAAATAAACATTTTAGGCAGCAGAACCATTGACGAACTCCGAAGAAGGTCTCGGCCTCTCCTTTTCGGATGTGAGTTTCAAAAATCGCTTTTTTTTTTACTTTAAAACAACTTTGACAGGCCTTGAAGCTGATCGCAGCACTGGAAAAGCTTCCCGATGTTTCGAAAGTCAGTTCATTTATCATCTATCAATCTTAAAATCGTTTTTTCAGTTAGCATCTCCAATTGAAGAACTTGGCGACCTGGTTCCTTCTCTACCTGACGTAAGTAAAGTAAAAAAAAAAAGCAAAAGGCAACTTTGAACAGGTGATAAAGCCGCTTGCGGACATTGGCATCGACTTGGAAAAAGCTGTTCCTAACGTGAAATCCTCTTTTTTCGAAGGATTAAAAACTGAAAAATCATGTTACAGGTGGCTAAACCGATCGGAAACATCGGAGGCAACTTTGCAAAAGCCGTTTCGAGGGTATGTTAGGTTTAAAGGAGCATAGATAGATTTCAGTAAGGTCTTGAAGCGAAAAGGGATTTCAGTGTTAGGAACGCATGAGTGGTTCCTAGAAAAGCTTTTGTAGGTTCCCCTTGAGAAGCCACTTTGCCTCCCCCTACAGGGGGCGCTAAGAAGTCAAAAGTGACCACTTTAGGGTTCCAAATAGGAGTCCTTCTAGGAGAGCATGCTAATTATTTCTATACGCCTTTTCAACTTCCAAACCAAGAAAAAAAAATCAAAAGACCACTGTAGGGACCCCTCAAGCTTTAGGGGCTCAGGACCCTGAACTCCTATAGGGACACCATTTTAGCCGTTTAGGGAGCAATAAAGAAGCTTTTTTCCCGAACCCCTAAAGTGACCACTTTGGCCTTCTTGAGTATATCTGCCCATACAGGTTTTCGCGTAAAAAAATACAAAATAGACCAAATTAAGCGGCTAAAGGGCGGAGTATGATATCAAAAAAAATCCATAAGCAGCTTTTTTTTTTCCGAGTTTTCAAAAATCAAAAAATCATAGAATAAAAATTGTTTACAGTTGGTTCTTCCATTTGGTGGTTTCGTCCCATCAATCCCTCAAATACCTTCTTTACCTGACGTGAGTAAGAAAAAAGAAACTGAACTATATTAAGAAATTACAGGTAAAGCCTCTTGGAAGTTTTGTGCCCTCAGTTCCGAACGTGAGTTGAGCGAGAAAAAAAAAATTAACTGCTGGGAAACTATTTAAAGCCCGTGAAGTCTTTCGGAAACCTCGGCGATTTCGTTCCGTCTGCCCCGAAAATTCCTTCGATTCCCGATGTGAGTTATCATATGTGAAACTTATAGTCAAGTTAAAACTTGGAAAGGATTTTTTTTTAGGTTGGGAACCCTTTCGGAAACTTTGGAGACCTCGTTCCATCGGTACCAAAAATACCGGATGTAAGTAAGATCAATAATAATCTTCGTTCAAACGATAAAATTCACAAGAAAAAGTGGGCGTGACGTCGTCCAAAAAAACGCCATGGCTAGAACAAATGATAAAATTTCCAAGAATAGGTCAAGAAATAATGAACAAGTTGAAAAGTGCAAAGATTTATAAGATACGATTTTTCGTGATGAAGCCCTTGTCCCTTCCCATTGGAAAAAGTAAAGAAAATTAGTCCTTGAAAATGACGGCATTCCAAAATTTTCCAAGGCTGTTAAGTTACTTGGAAGCCTTAAAAATCTTGTTTTTTCACCCACAGAAATTCCTAGTCTGAATCAATGTCAAGTTATCGAATGTTAAAAATAGCAAGATGCTTGATTTCCGACCTACTCTTTGGAAAAAATTTATAGCATTGTTCCGTCAATTTCCAGTGAAAAACATGTTCATTAGGTTCACAAAAATCCCTAAATTTTCTATAGTTGATTTACGGCTAGCTTGGTAAGGGGCATGGCCTGTCTCCGCCCTCCACCAATGAGACACTATCTCTTTTTTTTTTATCGTTCCAGGACCTTTTTCCAACGGCTAAAGCCATCCGTAATCCAGCTATAGTTTGTTCTGATTTTGAAAGTCGATTTTCCGTTCAAGCTCTGCCCCTAATGACGCTAAGCCAATAAGTGAGCTAGCCATTTACAGAGTGCTTTCAAATTACGTCATTGCGCTTGACAGTCGAAATCTGAACAGACTGTACACTTTTTGGTCACAGGCAACATTTTTTTCATTTATAAATAAAGCAAGATTTTTCGAAATGCTTGGAGATCTTGTACCTTCAGTCCCCGAGATTCCTTCGATACCAGATGTATGTCACTTTTTTTAAGTTAAGATTTGAAAATTAAAAAAATAGGTATACTCCAAAAAAAGCCTTTTTTTCCAGGTTATCAAGCCAAACTTGGGCGATCTGGTTCCTTCGGTACCGGAAGTGAGGCTTTTATTTTTTTCTTTGAAAAAAACCCAAGTTTAGAATGAAAAAAATTCATAAAAAAATTATCAAAAAAACTATGGACCATAGTCCATGATTTATATAATATTATTTATTTACAGGCAGAACAAAAATAATATGTACAGAAAAAAAAGAGAAAAAAATTTGGCATTAAGCCTGAAATAAATAAATAAAAAGGCACTTGAGGCCCTCACGAGCCTCTGAGCCAGTAATGAAAAGAATAAGAGGTGAGGATTTCACAAAGGTAAAAAGTAAATAGAAAAGAAAGTATAAGTTATGACACAGTGTAGCACAGGTGAGTGGGGAATTTAATCGTTTGTAATGATATAGACGCGCATAAGATGGATTAGAGTAGGGCTGAAGCACGGGTGCCTGGTTCAACGGAGTCTGCTGGGAATAGATCCAAAAAAAGGAAATTGTTATCGAGGGATAGTAACAAAGACCTGAAACGTTCTGGAGAAACATTGAGGTTTTCCCAATGTAGCCAGTTTATTCCAAAGAGGGATGAACGTCTCAAAGAAATTTTTCGAAACGAATCCCTACTCTGATAAGACGTGATGGAGCACGTACCGAATTCGATCTCCTGAAAACACTGTGAGCAACTGGCAAATGACGCGACTGATTGATAGATGTCGTTGGAAGGCTCGGGCGGTTGAGCAGGCGAATTCGAGTTATAGTGATTGCCACTGGATGAATAAAATTGATGAGAATCAGCATCACGTGGACGTTTGGCCATAGCGCCAGATAACCGACCGCTCGCCGTGAGGAAAGGAGTTTTTTGTTCTCAAACTTGGGTAATTAAGATTTAATTAACACGGTGCCACTGTAATTCTCAAAATCAGTAATCCCAAAAAAATAAAAATTTTTTTATTTTGATGAAATTTCAAATAATGCAATAGCCTATCATCAAAAATGCGGACCCAACTTTTTGAGCCATTCCCTCTTACTGTAGACGGGTTACGGTTGATGGGTGACCACCTGCGTATCTAAGAAATGATGAGCTTTTTATGGGCAAGTTGTATATCAAACGATATGTAATGCAATTTTAGAAACTTTTACAGTACATACAAAATTAGGTTACTGTAGAATTTCTTTGAGATACGGTACTTTTTTTGGGTTTGGGAAGTTCGTTTTTTTGGTCGCCCTGAGCTATTTTTCCGTAAAAGTTACTTCTCTCAAAGATTTTTTTAGTTAAAACTATTAGTTTTTTCAGATAGTGAAACCAATCGGAAATCTTGGCGATCTTGTTCCGAAAGTACCTGAGATTCCTTCAATACCTGATGTAAGTGTTTGAGAAAAAAATAATCTAGAAAAAAAGTTGGGAAGCTTCCAAAAAAATACTATCTTTCCTGATAAGCTGAAAAAAATAATAATAAATTTATCAATTTTTCTGAAAAAAATTCGTAACAGAAAAAGCCAAAAAAATCGAAAAAAAGAAACATTTAAAAAAATTCAACTTTTTCCAGATAGTGAAGCCCCTTGGAAATCTTGTCCCTTCCTTGCCCGATATTCCTATTCCCGCTCTTCCTGATGTGAATTTAACAATTTTTTTCAATATAATTACAAATTTTTCCAGGCAGTCAACCCAATCGGAAATCTTGGTGACAACCTTGTCAAATCCATTCCAAACGTAATTTTCGTGAAAATTAAATTTTTTTCATATTTTTTTCAGCCCGTAAAGTCTGTCGAAGGCCTTGGCGACCTTGTTCCTTCAATCCCAAAGGTGAGTTGGAGTTTTAATTAATTCTAAAAAGGGATTAAAAAAATTAAAGATTTATCAGAAGCTTTGTGAGAAAGATAGATCTTTAAATGTTCCTACAAAAAAATCGCCAAAAAAAGTCCATAAATATGATTTTCAGGCGATCAATCCCATTGAGAGCATTGGAAACTTTGTTCCTTCTATTCCAAAAGTAGGATTTTTCTGGATTTATTTGATTTCATGCTAATTTTTGGTCCATTTTTAAGATAAAGTAAAGTTAAATTTAAAGGTCAACTCCCTTGGAGATCTTGTTCCTTCGATTCCTGAAATCCCGTCACTACCTGACGTGGTTTGTACATGCTTTATTCATAATTACTATTTAACTTAATTAATAAAACTCTAAAGAAGTTAAATAAAAATTTTCCAGGTGGTGAAACCGTTAGGAAACCTGGGAAATATCGTTCCATCCATTCCTGACCTTCCCTCAATACCCGATGTAAGGTTTTGTACCAAAAACGGGCCCTTCAAGGTTTCCCCTCCAGGAGCCACCTTACTAAAAGTTGCAAAAGTGGCCACTATAGTGGTTTAAGTTAGTGGCAATTTTAGGGAAGCTAGTAGTTCCGATACGTCGTTTGAAAACTTAGGAACTTTAGAGCGGTCCCTATAGGGGCCACCTTAGGGGCCTCTAAAGCTTGCAAAAGTGGCCCCTATAGGGGGCATGCTATTTGATTATGGTTATGAACTATTAGTGAAGAATCATATCCATGGGAAAAACTAAATAAATGAGCATTTTTTGAATGAAATTGAAATATCCCTATAGAGACCAATTGAGCTTCAGGGGCTTAGGGGTCAGACACTAAACCCCTATAGGGACCGCCACAATTTTACCTCTATAGGGGCCTGTTTTTATCCCTTAAGGAGCTGTTAACGTAATCCCTAGAGGAACCACTCTGGATATCCTAGAGACGTTTTTTCAACAGTTGAATGAGAAATAAAATTGAAAGAACCCTATAGGGGTCCCTTAAAGCTGTTTTCCCTTATCCTCTCTAGGGGCCACTCTGGTTTTCGAAAAAAAAATTTTTTAATTATGAAAAATTTTTTCAGGTAGTGAAGCCTTTGGGAAACTTGGGCGATCTTGTCCCTTCGATCCCCGAAATTCCTAGTCTTCCTGATGTGAGTTTATTTATAAATCTTTTACAACTCGTAAATCTCAAAATATAAAAATTACTGAAAAGTGATCAAAATAATAAAATAATAACTTTCCAGGTAGTGAAGCCGCTAGGAAACCTAGGCGATCTAGTACCTTCCATCCCCGAAATTCCTTCACTTCCCGACGTGAGTAAAAATTGAAACTCAAAAAAAAAACACGGATAAATTCAGGTAATCAAGCCCCTTGGTGACCTTGGCGGCGACCTCATCAATTCGATTCCAAATGTTAGAAATACTTTCAGAAAAAATTAAATGTTCGATTTTCAGCCCGTCAAAACTATTGGCGACCTCGGTGATCTTGTTCCAGCCATACCTGATGTGAGTTTTGAAAAATTCAAACTTGAAAATTGAAGGTAAAAGCAAATTTTAAACTTTTCGGTTTCAAAAATGTTTAAAATAAGGCGAGAAAATTCATTTATGGTTTGTAAGCTGCAATACTCACATTAAAAAAATTATTGAGTCATTGAAAACCAATAAATTAAAATTTTTCAGCTGGATAAAATCCAGAACATCCTTCCCACCATCCCATCAATGCCTGTGAATTTTTTTGAACCTTTTTAAAGTTTTTTTAAAATTTAATTGAAAGAAATTTCAGGAAATCCCTTCCGGAAAACTGTCAGGAGGAGGTAGTGGAAGCGGCTAAATTTCTACTTGGAGAAAAAAAGATTTATTTTTATTTTTTTAAAGTTGTAAATAACTTGGAAATAAACGATATGAAAGGTTATCAAAGCTTGGATATCACAAGGAAAAAAATATGAAGCCTAAAAAAAATCAAATGCGATTAATTTCATGACTTTGTTCGTCAATAAGAAAAAAAGAAAAAATTTTCTGTAAAAAAATTTCAACATAGACATACAAAATGATCACTCTAATGAACAGAGTTTGAAAAAAAGGCAAAAATATTGGTTTTTCCAAATTTTCAACGAACTAGTCATTGTTTTTCGAGAAACAGAATAATTATGAGTCATAAAAATCGCGGAAAATCCTTCTCATTTTCTCCATTTTTCGCAAAACTAACACGCAAAGTTTGTTCAGGTGTATCGGGAGCATCAAAAACGAACAAACTTCCAATAACCACTCATTTTGGCGAATTATTTCCCTTTATTATTTGGTATTTCTTTGAAATTTTAAAATCGAGTTTTTGAATGTCGAATTTTGACCATTTTCAACTTTTTACTTCTTTCATAAATTGATGATTCTGTTTTGAACGGTCTATGAAAAAATAAACCACCCTCGAGTTACGAATAACTGAGTAATAGAAACGAAGAAGAAATTTTTCGATTTTAGAGTTGGAAGTCATAAAAAGCTAGATGTCAAGTGAGTTCACAGAAAAACTTGATCCGCTCCAAAATTTGCAAATTTTATTCCCTAGATTCTTTTCTTTGATAATAAAGAGTCTAAAACATCCTCAGGGCAATAATTTTCGTCTGTGAACCAATGAAAATGATCATAACAAATTCAGACATGTACAGTTTTATTTTTCTTATTTCAATTGGTGTCGCCGCCGCTCAATTTGGACTAACAGGAAGTCCTGGATTCGGAGGTCGTACCGGTAGTACAAATGGACCGGTAAAATTTAAAATATTATTATTTTCGGCCGCACTTGGAATGGCTCGAAGTGTCGCTGTCGCGTAGCGGTGATTCATTATGACATCTTTGAAATCAAGCAATTCCGAGTGCGACCTTACTAGAGCCAACTTTGTACAATAAGGACCACTTGGAGGGGACACTAATGGGACTGCTACAGCGGCTTCTATATTAGTAACTATTTTGCGTGCTAGTGGCCACTTAAGTAGTTTTTAGTGATCTAATAGTACCATTTGCATTTCTAAAGAGGCTAATAAATTCTCACCTTTTAAGTGGCGACTAATTCGACTAATATACAGCTACTAAAACGTCAATACCCTAAGGTGGCTATTAAAATTTTAACAGAATATTATGGAAGATCTTAAAAACCTAACTAAACTTACTGAATTTTTTTTTCTTCCAGTTTCTCGGAAATAACTTTGATGACGATTTTGGAGGCTTTGGTGTGACTGGACAGCCTAATAATGTAAGTTTCCAGCTTTAAAATTATATTCAAGGCTCTTTTCTTTCAGAAGTTTGGAGATCAGAATGGCATTTTTCGGAGGTTCTGGGCAAGACAACGACGTGAGCTCACTTTTTTGAATCTCTTTATACTTATCAAAAAAATTTTAAGGCTTTTGGAAACGGATTTGACTCGAGCGGACAACAATCGGGGGTGAATAAAACGGACTTCAAACCAAAAACGAACCTTTGAAATTTTCAGCAGTTTGGAGCAAATCCGAATGGCGGCTTCGGAGCAAACACGCAGCAGCCAAACGTGAAGTTTTTTCGAACCTGAAGAGACCTTTAAATCAATTTTTAATCAAGAAGCGGTTGAAAATTGGAAAAGCGGAAAAATTTTGCAAAAACTACAGTTTTGATTTTTAGCCATGGAGCACATTTCAAAGAAACGACGAATTTTTTCCATATTTTTTCCCAATTTTGCTTGCACTTTCTTTCTTATTTTGTTTCCGAGATATCAAATCACATTTCCTTATAGTATGAGACTATTTTAGCAGTTCGGTGACGCCCAAAACGGTGGATTTCCTAACTCTAACGGTCAACAACCTGGCGTGAGTTTTGATTTTGGTTTGAAAATTGGAATTTCTTTTAGGAGTCTCACATAGTTTTCTTTCATTTATTTTTATTTTCGATTGATTTCTGAGTTTTGCAGCAGTTCGGAAACAACCAAAACGGCGGATTCTCTAACCCGAATGGACAACAACCTGGAGTACGTTTTATTATTATTATTTGTCATGGTTCTAATCAAAATTATTCAATTCTTATTCCTGATGTTGAATTAAATTTATGAGTTTTTTTCAGCAGTTTGGAAATAACCAGAATGGCGGCTTTCCTAACAACAACAACAACGGACAACAGCCTGGCGTTAGTAACCATTTAATTTATATAATAAGATTAAAAGTCGAAACTTTTTCAGCAATTTGGAGGTAATCAAAACAATGGAATCCCGAATTCGATCGGACAACCACCTAGTGTAAATTTTGAATATTTTTTTCCTTGAAAAATAATTTTTCACAGTTCTTTGAATTAGAAAAAATGACAAATATTTTTCAGCAGTTTGGAAATAACCCAAATGGACTTCCTAACAACAACGGACAACAACCTAGCGTCAGTTTTCGAAAATAGTCGAAATAAATTTCTTTGTAGGGATTTTCAAAAAATGATAATTTTCAGCAATTTGGAGGCAACCAAAACAACGGATTTGGTACAATTGGACAACAACCTGGGGTATATTAAAATTCTTTCTTGCATGTCTTTTTTTGAAGTTTATTCAAATCAAAGATTTTTTTCTGAAAAAAATTTGGAAAAAAATTTTTTTAAAAAAAGTGGACATATATGTGGATATTTACAATATTAAAGAAGTTATAACATAAGAATATAAAATAATTGTAAAAGTTCAAAAATTTTTTTCCCAATTTTACAAGAGGCTTCTGAAAACTTTGTGAGTATTTTTTTCTAACTAAAATTGAAAATATAAATTTTTTTGAAATATTTAGCTTCAAATCATGATAATTTTTCGGAGGGATCATTGAAAATTTCAGCCTTTTTTTGAAAAATTATTTGTAAGATTACAAGAATTTTTTTGAAATTTACAGGGTCTAAAATGGATATTTCTTCTGGAAAAAGTTTAAAAAATTTTTTTTAGCAGTTTGGAGCAAACCAGAACACTGGATTTGGCACAAATGGACAACAGCCAGGAGTTAGTTATTTCTCCCATTTTACTGTTTCAAACATGATTTTTGAATGTTTCATAGCTCTTTGTGATAGTGGAATAACGTCAATATGCAGAATACAACTTTAATATAATTAATATTTCTTTTCAGCAGTTGGGCAACACCCAAAACAGTGGAAACCTTGGTTTCGGAGGACAACCTTTGAATGTGAGATGAGATTTCAATCAATATTCAAAAATAAAATACTGATTTTTTTTCAGAACGGTCTCGTAGGTCAACCTGGACTGAACACTGGAAATCAGGTTTGGAAAAAAAAATTCCCGCGTTTTGAAAATTTTTTTTCTGTGGGCCCTCCTTCTCTCTCGGCGACTCTCTTATTTTGGCTCGATATTTTCATGTTTCTCTGACCTCGCCGGTGAGAGAACAGAGAGACGCAGACACTGGAAAAGTTTCAAGTCTATGAAAAATGAAGGGAAACTAGACGGAAATCATGATTTTTTTTGAAGCAAACCGGCTTCCGACAACCTGGTCAAGGAGGTCAACAAGGCTACTACGGACAGTTTGGGGTAAAATTTGAATAATTTGGAATATTGCCCTTTTTCGGGACTTAAAAGGGTGGGGCTTTTCTCTGCCCTCCTCTCGGGAACTCTCTCATTTTGACGTGCCGGGATGCCAAAGGGCGTGGCCTGTCTGCGCTCTCCACTAACCAGACACTGTCTCTTTTTTCTTATCGTGTCAGGACCCTTTTTTTCGTTGGCTCGAGCCACCCGTGAATCAGCTATACTGTATTTTTTTTGATAGTTCAAGCCATGGTAACATCAAAAAGCTAGTAATCCAACAAAAAGGGCAGTTTATTGACCAAAAAATGGAATTTTTCTAAAAAATGATCATCCTGTTCATTTCCAGCAACTCCAACCAACTCAGCCGGTCGCCGTCGACATCTCCAAGCCGATTTTCGGAAGAAAAAGAAAATAAACCCTCCTCGTTACTATTTTAATAAATATCTGTTAATAAACATGCTGCGAAGCCGTGAAACCGGGTCATTCCCACAATTACTTGGCCCGAAAATGGCCGGGAACAACTACGAAGCGGTGGACACTTCGTCGACAACTTCCAAGGGACTTTTCGTGCCGCCCGTTTTGGCGCCGCTCAATGTACAGGCCAAGGCTTTTGAACTCGTCGCCAAGCATGATCCCGTCACTAAAGCGTGAGTGGGTCCCATTAATTGCTGGTTTGGGTCAAAAAATGTGCAACAAATGTTTAGAAAAATCCCCTCTTTTCGTGAGAAAGTCTTTACAAACTATTCCACCGATGTTTTTTTAAAGCTCGGGCAAAGTCGGAATGATGGATAATGGCCGCTAAATGGGATAGGCTCCAAAAATGCCGCAGAAAGGCCGCAAAAAGGCAGCAAAGGAAGACCCTTTATCGAGCCTTCCATTTTTCTGAGATTTTAAAGGCTCAAGAAATGGTGGAAAAAGGGAGAGGCAGCAAAAATGGTGCATAAAAGCCGATAAAATATCGCAAAAAGCAAAAAAGAACCTTTGTCGCCCTAAAAGGAACATTTTTGGAGCCCTTTTCGACCCTTTCCGACTTCTTTTTAGAATTTTGACATTTGAAAGTTTTAGAGCTTTTTGGGAAGGCCTGAATCCCTTAAAAGGACGTTATTATCTAATTTTTAATGATTCTTCCTTAAAAATCAATAGAAAATGGAAAAGCCACTTTTCAGAACTCAATATACCTACCGTCTCATTTGGAACATTCCGACGGACTCAGTTCCAGAAATAGGCGAACGACTCAAAAACACGCCGCTGAAACTCGTCAGCCCCAGTGCGGGTTCATTTATTAAACTGAAAATAAGAAGGAAAGAACATTTTGAGAAAACGCAGAAATGTTGCGATCCCAATGCGACGGGCCGTGTCGCGCCATGCATTACGCCAAAGATCTGAACGTTTTGGGAAGGTTTTTTTTTCCGTTTTCTAGGCTCATGAGCAGGGAAAAAGGCGGCTTTTCGGTGTGGAGTTTTGTCTTATAGTCTTTTCTTTTGAATGTCAAGTACAAAATGAAATTATTGGAAAACACTCTGTGGATGGCTCGCTCTCTGATTGGTTTTTCGCGTCATTAGGGGCGGAGCTTGAGCGAAGAATTGACCTACAAAATCCAAAAAAACGTTCTTCGTAAAAGCCTTCCACTATTCGTATTTTTCCGAATTTTTTCTAAAAATAAGAAAAATTCAGATGCAATCATTTACTCTGTGCGGCTTGTTACGGCCTCGTCGTGAATGAAGATGGTTTTTTATTTTGCTTTTTCTGATTACGGGCGAAATCCAAGCGGCCTTTTAAAGGCCCTGAAAGAAGGAAAAGCTTTTTTTTTTCTAAATGGTTCAACTAATTTGTTTTTCTAGGCTTCATATTCTCACCTTTCAAAGAATAAGGACCTTTTCGTTTTTTAATTTTTTTTTTTTAGAACTTCTCATTTTTAAAGCCTTTTTTGTTTTGCATAAGAAGGTCCTTCCAACAAAAACTAATGAAAAGCTGTAAATTTTTTTTCTTAACCTCATTTCTAGTGATTTTTCTCCTTCTGAATATGCTCTGAATTTTTTTCTCTAGGCACTCCCGGCTGTAGCTCGTACCGTTGCTATTGGAAGTATAACATATCGAAAAAAAGAGGTTTTTCAATTTTTTTCCCCCAAATAATGTTTTTTTCCAGGTTTGCCGAAAACAGCGCGAAAAAAAGCGAGAGATTTGAAGATTAATGGAGTGAATGACGTCAAGGTATAAAAATTATCGAAAAATTGTAACATTGATTGATTAAGGAAGCCTCGCTGGCCGAATCGAAAACTAGCCTCACCAACGAGTCAAAGTCTCAATCGTTCGTTTTTTTTTTCTCCTGTAGCCCGATTTGGTCACTTTTTGAACATGCCAAAAAGAAATTACCGCAAACGGATTTTTCAAATTTTAGCTATACAAAACTGCAGAAAAAGCGATGCTAAAAAGCTTTTTTTAAAAGGCTTTGCAGCGAAAATTGAAAAATTGGTCCATTTCGGTATACCATTTTTTATGCAGAAAATAGGGACAAGAAGGGCAAAGGCTGGTAAAAAAAAAGCGAAAATCTGAATTGAAAGTTAAAAAACAATTAAGTATGCCTCATCAATCGATATTCTGTAAATGATGAGTTCAATAAATAAAAAAATAGAATCAAACTATTTTTCTTTCTATGTTTTTCCATTTATTAATTAGTTTTGCATTCCAACGGCAACTGTTTTATCGGTGGAGCGCAGAATCTCATAAAAAACGGTTCCAGAAGTGATACGATCTCCCGCTTCATCGAATCAAAGTCCCAAATCTCTGACATCCGGTGCTCTCCACTGAATACCTCGCTGAAGCCGATTCCCTCAGTTCTCAACGACATTTCCAAGGCCGGGGCAGATGGCGAAGTCAGTTTTTGAAAGAGTTTCATTTCAAAGAAAAAAGGCGAAAAATAAAAATAGTTAAAACTTATCTAAGTAACCTATCGTTCAACAAAAAGTTGAAAAAAAAGAAAAATGAATATTTTCTGTTTTTTGGTTCACAGTTTATTCACCTTGACTTTAAACGCGGGGGTAATATTGTAGTTCAAAAAGACCGTTTTTTTCGCTTGTTCTGATGTTTTCTTTCTCTGTTAAAGAACAAGTCGTTTTCGGGTCGGTTGCGCCAAAAAAAACAGCCGCTCACGCCTCGAGCCATTCCAAATGCGGCCATGGTCTTTAAATTAAAAAAGCTCACTTATAATTCAACTTTAAAAAAATAGACGCCGAAAAAAAATCAAAAAGGTTCAGATTAAATTTCAGGAGTTGACCCAAAAAGTTCAAATTTTGATTTTTTGTTTTTTCCAGCTCAGCTTTCCCAACATGACTGAAATGATTTTGCTGCGCGTGATAATTCTGGAGAATGGGCCATACGACACTGTTCAGAGGTATGCTCAAGTGGTCACTTGATCGTTTCGCGTTTGAATTGTCCTTTTGGTCACTCTAGGGAACACTCAAGTTACCACTAGCTTTTCATTTTTTTAAGGTGGCCTAGGTCCACTTCTACAAGATTTAGTGCCCCTATAAGGGGAGGTGTGATGGTCCCTAGAGGGAAACCTTCCAGTGCCCCTAAGGATGCCCCTCTAGAGTCCAATCTGTCGTTCTCAAGTAATAGGGACTAGGGGAGCCGTTTTCAAAGTTGTCTCTTAAGTGGCTGCTTGGATCACTCAGACCGCCCTTTTAAGGAGCCACTTGATATTTCCTCCGTTTTTGTACATTACTTATGAAGCCGAAGAACTTGGTCTCTTAAGGGCTCACTTGGCTCGTGAAGTTCCGGCGTGGCAAACCCTCGCCGCCTCTTTGGACGAGATTGTCGCCAGCCGAGGAATGTAAGTTTATAGTTTCGTGTCGTGAATTGTAAATGAGAATTCATAGAATTGATAATTATGAGGCATAAGATTATAAAAAGAAAATTGTAGAAGCTGATAAAAAAAATCAGGTATTTTTTTTTTTTTTTCTCGCTAGGCGCTTTTAAACCTTTCGGTCTGTTTGGCAATGTTTTATGTAGTTTTTATGGGACAAATGATCGGACTTAAAAGTCGCCGACTTGAAACAAGTTGCGCCCAAAGATTCCGTAAAAAAACCCAAGTTTTTATTCACTTTTTGGAGGCAACAGCGTTTCCTTTTGCAGCGGAAAATTTAGGAAAAAATTATTTTAAAAGGCTCGAATAGGGATTTTTCAGTCGGACAAGAGGAAAACAGAATCCAGACGTCTATTTTGTGACCCAAAAGAAAGGGGTCCGATATCTGCAGAGCATCCGAGGCGAAAAGTTGAAAAAGAAGATTTATCATTTCCCACTCAAGTACCACCTTTCCGTTCCGTTTTCAACTCAAAAACGAATTTTTTAGACAAGGAACTCTGATTTTTGTCCTCGACGCGATCGGCCAAATCCAAAAACGCCAGCGGGAATCTGCTTGAATCATTCCCCGGCTATACTTTCCTTTTTTGCTTTTTTTTCCATTCCGAGACGTTTTCTTTCTTCGAATCTCAATGAAGAAAACTGCTGAATAAGTCTCGAAACTTTTGAATTTTGGCTCAATTTGGGGAATCGCCCAAGGTTTTATATTTCAGTTCTAGAAACTACTGAAAAAGGAGAAAATTTATTTACAGGTGTATGAACAATAAGTAGTAAACTTCATTTTTTTTTTTCTCACGCATTTTTTCCTTCTTTTTCTTTTTTCTCTTTTTTCTTTTTCTCCTCCGCTTGGACGGCGCAAGGATCGCGTAACCCGTGCCCCGCCCAAACCCTTCTCGCGATATCGTGACAATCAAGCGGCACGATATCGTAGACGCTCTGAACCCTTTCGACAACAGCCTCTAGAAGCTTTTTCTCGAAGGTCGGCTCCAATCGCGACGAATTTATCGGCTTCCCAAGGCCTCCGACGCCGAAAATTCGCTTTTTCGTGTTGCGATAGTGCCTGGAAACGTAATTAATCATCATAGAAGAATTGTAGGTTAGTTGGAAACTTTTTTGGATTAATTATTGTGTTTTTGTACAGATTCGAAGTTAAGAAGATCAAACTGCTTTTAACTAACTTTATAGAAATTGTATTTTGCTCTGCCTCTGACCGAAGATCCATATTTTCCTTCCGATCTTGCATCAACCAGTATCTTTCATCTCTTTTTTTTTCCTATTTTTCTACTTTTCTATTTGAAAATTTTTTTCACTTTTTCTGAATGTATTATTCCTCGTTGAAGATCTAAAAATTGCATTTTCTCTTGATCTTTTCATTTCATTGAAGTTGAAGATATCAAACTACTCATTTTTTGATAAGGGCAAAAAATGAATCTATCCTTTACTCTACACACGTTTGTAGCCATCCAAGGAATATGCACCTGATAATTCCGTCTCGAGCTTCCATGGGAGCGGACTTTATTCCTGGATACATTGAACTCGGTCTGTGGATCCACATGGAGCCAATCTGAACCCTCTATCTTTATAAAGTAATCTCGAATTCTTACCAATTCCGGTCGGATTATACATTTTTGCCGAACACCAGGCCCTTGCTCCTCCATCGTTTCTTGATATTTCATGAAAATCAGTTCCGATAGCAGCTGTAATAATTTAGAACTATTATTAAAAAGGATTGTTTAAAAGAACCTGAGATTTATTGACGTATTTGGCAGGAGAATCTCCCGTTTTGAGCACGTTTTGTACACGCCATTCGATATTGCCGACTTTTGGATCAGTAACTTTTCTGGAGATTCGAGATTCAAGAATAATTGAAGTGATAGTTACTGTAATTGATTCGCTACAGTATTCCCAACTTTCTTCATGACCATCCGCTCATCGATATCGATAAAAGCCGACCATTTCGAGTGATGTTTGCTGCGTTGGAGGCAGTCCTGAGGAAAGATAAGAAGATTAAATCGACTAGAGAACATTTTAATAAAGTTTTTGGAGTTCCAGGAACTTCGAGAAAGTCATTTTTCCCACCATTCTCGGAAAATAAGAAAAAAAAGCAGGCGGTAGAAGTTGACAAAAAGAAAAAGTTCAAAAGAAAGTAGGCTATAACATAGAAAAGTCGCAAGAAGGGCACAATAATTGAACTTTTTTTTTCTATTTTTCAATAATCTTTCTTCCTACTTTCAATTCCTGAAAGGTTTCAATGTAGAGGAAAAGTTTTCCGACCCTGTACATTTTTGAGGCCTTCAAAACTCACAAAAACCTCGACCATGTGGACCAACCAGTCTGGTCTTTCGAAACGGTCATGCAAAACTATCAAATCGATCTCTCCTGTCCTGGAAACATGAAATATTGGACATGCTGAAAAGTTTTTTTATTACCTAACATAGTCATCCAATATAACACGATCGTTTGGATTCACTTCGAATAAATAAACATAGAAGTGATCGGCTCCCTAAGTGATTTTATGAATGAAGACTGGCTAGAAATCAACTTGAAGCTTGTAATGTTCGATGAACTCGACGATTTGCATCCATTTCGGCTCGTCGCCGTAGAGAGGCGCCAGGCAGATCGAGAAGAAATGCTCGGGTTCTCAATTATTCAGATTTAGTTCTGAAGACTGTATTCCAACTTATCAATTGCTATTTATTGATAAAGAACCGTTTTGTAAACTTCAGAGGGGTCCTAACCTTAAGGTCCTTCCGAGAGTCGCCTTTAGGGACCACTTTACCAACCCCTATAATAAAGGTCACTGGAGCTTGCAGAATCGGTCTCTCTCTCTATAGGGGGACCATTGTGGAATTTCGAAGTATCTGATTTTTTGGTCTTTTCCGAGATTAAATAAAGGTTATCAATTACTATCTATTGGAGAAGCTCCATAATTTTTTAACCTCTCTGAAACTTGAATTAGAAGTCAAGAAACCTGGCTGAGTCCTGTCCAAAATCGGAACTGGAGGCTGAGGTTTGTCCTCCAGCTTCTCAGTCAGGGACATGAACTTGGCGCCAGCCCTCCGGCCACAGTAAACTGTTGATTCCGGAAAAACTACCGATTTAAACGGATTCTCGATTTCTTTCCGATGACAGTCGAAGTAACGGCAAAAAACAGTAGTACTGGAAAAAATCAATTCTGAAGGGATTTTTGGAAAAAAAGACAGACTTGTACAAATTTTGCGACGTTATGGTCACAGCAATGTACTTTGAATAGACGTAGGCACCTAAAACCGATAGATTCGCTCGTAAATTACCCTGAAAATGAAGTTTTGTTCGATTTTTAATATTTCCAACCTCTCTGGAAACTCCTTTCTGACGCCATTCTTCGTGTATCTCATGGTTAGGGATTCGATCAGTCGTGATATTATTCCAATCCTCGAATTTGCAGCCATTTGGTGTCCTTAAATGGAACTTAAGTTATTGATTGAAATAGTAAGTTCACTTTTCCTTCTAGAGAAAATGGCCAGAATACTCCTTGATTAACCAAAAAAAGATTCTGAAAGTCTCAACCTGCCCAATTTCCTCGTTTTTGAGAAAAGACGCTTCAAATTCTAAGAAAACCCTCAAAATCCATTTAAAAAAAAGCTATTTTGAGGCTATAGGCAATTATTTCTCGAAAACTAGGAAGCTGTGCAGGTTGAGACTTTCAGGATCTTTATCTGGTACATCAAGGAGCGTTCTGGTCAATTTTCAGAAAATCCCCACCCGCAAAGTAAAATGACCTCCCCTGGGAGAAAGTCTGAAAAAACCTCAAAACTTTTGACGATGTCGTTAGTTTCAATGAAGTTTTTTTTGATCCCGAGGACTTTTTTGAGTTTTGTGAATCGCTGACAATTATCCCAGAGAATTGTGTGTGATTGTTCTCTGAAAAATGAAGATTTCAAGAGATTTGAAATCTGAACTCACGTCCTGAATTATATACGAAAAGAAAGTAGAATATGATGAAGGAGACGATGAGAAGAGCGACCAGAGAAAACCCGTTACTTTGCATCCAGCTGGAAAAAAGCTTTTTTTTTTGTATAGTCTGTGTACCACGACTTGAAATTTCACGCAACGACATTCCGCTGCGCGCCTTTGCGAACCTTGGTAGCGCTTTTATTTATTTATTTATTTTATTAAGTTACTCTACTTTTCTGTGCTCTCACAGCAATAACAATCAATTGAAAGCGTGACCTAGATACGGATGACGCTTCGCGTACGCACGCAGCGGAACAGCGGAATGTCGTTCCGTGAAATTTCAAGTCGTGGCACATAGACTGTAGAATCTCATCAGAAATACTAATATTTTTTTATAGCTCGTTCATATTTTGAATGAAAAATACAATGATGTCATTCGAGAAAGCTCTGTGGATGGCTCGTTCTCTGATTGGTTTATCTTAGGGGAGGAGCTTGAGTGACTAATGGAAATTGAGAAACTGGGCAGACTATAATGTTACATTTGAATTGTGAAATCTGTTGAACTATGGCTTTTTTAAGCATTAAGAGTTTCAAAACGAAAATTTGTTTTCACAGTACTTCATTATATCGAAAATTCCGCACCTCTAAAAACCCAGAAATTTTTTCCAAATAACTATATAATGTTATATTTTGCTAGACAACGTAGTTGTTGAAGTAAAATATTTATTATATCCTAATACGTAGAAACGATCACATAGCTTATAGCTGTTTGCCCTTATGGTCTGAACTTTAAATTCGGCGTATACGTGATCTATCAGATCGCGTGAGCCGATCTCACGAGCTTTGCGTAGTGAGACTCATTCCCAGCTGTTCAAAGCTCTTCGTTCCTTACGCGTACTCTTTTACCAGATATACTTAATGAACTAGCCGGGTTCCCGTCACCTTGGTAAACCATTGCGGTTTTGCCTGTCTAGCGCAAAGGAGATGTTTTCAAACTTTTTCTCAGTTATGAGAATTTATGAAAGTGCGCCTGCCCACTTTTTTTCTCTCGTGGTGTGACCGGTACTGTATCCCTTTTCCTTGAACCTTGAGCCTTTGTTCCTGGCGTTCAAACTCTTGGAACCCATTTCGAACGATTTCAATGGCAATTTAATGCCTGCTCCAAGCCGATGTATGGCTGAGGATCGCTCGAGCTGACCCACTTCTAAGCCTCAATGTCCGGGCGGGATCAAGTGAACCTTTTTAAGCTGTATCTTTCGAAGGTCACTGGGTGGGATATCTGATCGTTTCTACGTATTAGGATATAATAAATATTTTTACTTCAACAACTACGTTGTCTAGCAAAATATAACATTATATTCCAAATACTACGAAACGATCACATAGCTAGTTTAAAGCAACATTGAGGCTGTGGCTCTTAAAGCTTCGACAGATGTGCTCGCGAGCATCGATCGGACCGAGGATTTATCCACCATTGAAGATCTTGTTTAGAAAACCCTTCCTTGTCGCGATTCTCATCTCCATGGTTCGGAGATCATCCGTCAGTACTAGCTATCGACGTGTATAAAGCCTTTTACTGGCTTATCCGCTTATACCCTCTGCCTCGAGCAACGTACATGTGTATTTGTTGATGAGTCCTGTCTTTGGACTCGTTGGGTATGAACTGCGGAAATTTTTCCTTCTCCATGAGAACTGCTCCTGGTTAAGCAGAAATTGTACGTTTTCGAGACCAGTGATTTTTAGGTAAAAGCTTTTTTTCTCTTCTTTGAACCTTTTCGTTCGGAGATTGCCTTCAGTTGTATACCTCCAACTTTTACCTAACTTCCATTTCTGAAGCTGGCAGCGACTCAACCCTCTTCTTTGGTCATGAGGTGGTCTAGCTTCCTTGGAATGGCTCCCACGATCCTTCACGCCTTTCTAGCGTATACAGCATCATCGCTCCTTTTCCTGGAAGCTGCTGATTTCGATACCTCATTCAACCCATGAACCACACCATGGTTCGGATTCCGGGGAATATACAATTTGATGCAAATTGTTGGGTTTCGAAAGATCTTTGGAACTTTTAACACTGTCTCTCTGCCAGAGTGGACTACGACCCGCTCTCTCCGCATGTATTATGCCACGTCGCGATGATCATTACTTATTCATCGTGGAGAGCTGGTGATCCGAATCAGATCCGAGCGTAAGTTTGCGCATTTTGACTCTTTCTACCTAATGAGTAGATCCTCATTATTTTAGGTAGGCAAACTTGTTTCTCAAGGCATCTTCATACTGTCTGTCAGTTTTCTGGCCTGTGCACTCTCGGAACTCTGATTGTTCTCTGCTAACCTCTTCTTGTCCAGATCGCTGATACGTCAGCTATACTTGTGAGCTCAAGCTTTCCTGGCTCATGTAGATGAGGCTGAGGCTGTCTCCTTCCGTTGACTAAACTTCAACATTTGCGGAGAAAAGGGACATACCAAACCATCATTTACTCTTGTAATGCAGTAACCGGTTGGTCTAGCCATCTATGAGTGATTGAGATCGATCTCCTGGCTTTATCCCTGGACGTCTCTATGAGCGTCTGTGTCACCTTGTCAGTGATGAGGTAACTTTGGCATGCTAGATCTATTCCGACTTGACGTCTTTGAATCTTGCCGAAGGATCAAGTTCCAACTTTGCTAGTTGTTCTTTGATTCAGATCCACGAAGCCTCCATTTTTAGTCGGCTGAGTGGAACAGCTCTGTGTACAACTCTTTTTTTCCCTCTCATTTTTCTTTCCTTGAGTTTCGGGTTCTTGCTTGCTCGCATACAGAGTTGAGCCACAGTTCCTTTCTCATAGCCTGGTTTCCAGATTTTTCTGGAGCTGAGAGTCCAATACCTCTCGTTCCTGAGGGCGATTGTCGATCATTGACAGATTGAGCCTCATCATTAACCGGGTGAATTCGCTTTGTAGGAACTGGAATGGACTGCGGCTTAGATCCTTCATATGAAAGTGATAATTTTCTTCGCTGTGTAGCGGCCTCTCGAATCGGTTTTTCCGTCTACCTCTCCGATGCCAAGCATCGAATCAGGCTTGAATGACGGTGATCTGAGGTATCACTATCGATCTGATGCCATCGCCGGGAAGGTGTACATCCGCCAGATATTCGAGGCTTTCCAGCTTTCTGTATTGGAATTTTCTCGAACAGGTATTCGCTGTTTCTGGTCCTTCTGATGTCTTCTCAGCTATTTCTGAGCTATCTCGCCTTGGATTTTCTCCTGTCGCATTTTTCTAGCTTTCGGAGCTTGCGAAACTGGCAAGATGTCGAACTGTTGACTAGCCATGGACGAGAATCACTTCTCTACTGGCGGTCGGCTTTCGAGGCCTTTAATCATTGATCTCAATGATTGTCTATGAAATCCACCGTTCTGTGATCCAGAACCATTATAGCTCGGATTTCTTTACAGTTCGTCGACATGAGCTCATGGAGGAGGTCGAAAGCAACTCGACTCTTCTATGTTTGAACCCTCACTCGTTTGGTGAAACAGGTTCTTTTTTCCCGATGATCTCCCAGCATGAGGTTGTGAACACTCGTGATAATCGAGAAACCATCAGGGTTCGTGCTCGGATCAAATAGTTGACCAGGACGGAGGGTAACTCGTTCTTCCTCTAATGGCTCGGGAGCTTTAGTCTTTGCGTTTGCCCGGCCTCGTGAATAGGCGTTCACGATGCTGAACTTTGGGAGTCCTTTGCTTTGGGACGTTTCATCTGTCCCAAAGGATAATGGATCTCCTTCTGGCCAGGAGTTCCTTGTATTGCCAATTTAATTGATAGAAGACTGGAATCGACAGCGATTTCGTTGACTATTCAATTGGAACTAACTTGTTCCCTATCGAGACGTTTGAGGTCTGTCAGTGGTGATGTACCGACTGACGTTCAGGGAAAAGGTCTTTTCCTCCGTCCTGAACTTCAATATCTCGGAATAGTTCGATTCAATCTATTCTATGTTGGCTTTATTTCCACAATTAGGAAAATTTTTTCCTCTTGGCGAGGTCGAGTGCTCGAAGCTTTCTCGTGCGTCGCGACTCTGCTTTAGTGATTTCCTGTCAACACGCTCCGTTTCTCTTGTTCGAGAAAAATCCTTTCTTATGGATCGTATTGAAATGATTGACTTCTCTGAGGTATTTCGCTCCTATCTTCTAATGAAGAACGTTTAGAAAAACAAACGGAGCTTTCAGAAATTCGATAGATATCGTATCTTCCTCCTGCTCTAGGAACTGGCAAAGTAGCTTCTCTTTCCGCTACTGTGTTCGCCAGGTTCAAGGAATCTATCGTCTTTGACGACGAACCGCGTCGTGATTCTCTCGGTTATAGAGCTTATGCCATACTCTCCTCTATGTCTCATTTTGGATTATCTCCAAATCGACTAAAATCAGTCGGCATCATCCTTCTGTTCAGGAACTGGAGATACCGCTCTCTTTGTTGCGAGCGCGTATGTATCTCCTGGAGTTGGCAGCCCAGTTATGAACCTGGCTTATCATCAGCATATTTTACTGCTTTCCAGCATACCTCTGTGCTTCATTGCGGATACTTCTGCCTTGTATGTTATCCTCTTTCCTCATGGAATGTGGGTTCTGATGACCGCTTCTCACTCAGCGAGGATCGCAATGAAACTCCTCTGACGCCTTCTCTTCTCCGAGAAGTACTACACCGTCAGACAGAATCATGTTTCCAGAAATTTCAGCTTCTGGGGCACTATGATCAAAGTGCGTAGAATCCTTGCGGATTTATGGATTGAATAATCTGCATTCTTTCATAGGATTCTAGTCGAACCCTGGTTTCTCAAGGTGACATGCATCTGGCTAGTTCAGGATTGCACTTCCTGTTCGCCAATCGCCTCGTGTCTGATATAGGCATAACCAACGGCTTCAGTTTGTTACTGGAAACCTCAACTGGTTTTCCTCAGGTTGACAAACTTCTTTGTCCTTGCCTGATTCGTTCCCGAGGACCCGGATCTCGACGAAATTTACTTCGGAGTTCCAGGATTGGTCCTATTTGGGATCAACAGTTTCTTGTTGCTCTGGTCCGGGTAGTGACTCTGACTGTCAGTGAGACCCCGGGCCTTGGTTCCTTCACGGATCCACTTTCGCTTAATTTACGGATATCAGTCTCCGTTGGTTTAAGCGCGATCCCTGTGGGTTGTGTATCACAGGGCCTCTGACCTCGGTTCCATGTTGGATCCGATTTTTTGGTTCGAACCAGGTGAACGAGATCTCCTGGTTCTCACCAGGATCCTGTCTGACTCCGACAGGACCCCGACCGATCTGTAGCACAGGGCCTCAGACCTCGGTTCCATGTTGGATCCGATTTTCGGTTCGAACCAGGTGAACGAGATCTCCTGGTTCTCACCAGGATCCTGTCTGACTCCGACAGGACCCCGACCGATCTGATGATCAGTCGCGTCGACCGAAGAGCTTTGAACAGCTGGGAATGAGTCTCACTACGCAAAGCTCGTGAGATCGGCTCACGCGATCTGATAGATCACGTATACGCCGAATTTAAAGTTCAGACCATAAGGGCAAACAGCTATAAGCTATGTGATCGTTTCGTAGTATTTGGAATATAATGCATAAAAAAATGACAAGAAAATTGTTAAGTAGAAAAAAAGATGAAAACTCGTAATTTTTAAAGTTGTTCACAAGCAACGGACTTTTCGAAAAAAAAATGAAGAAGGGCAGTGTTTTTCTACAGAGAAGAAGCTCAAACTCGAAAAATATTTTTGAGAAAGAAGAAACTTTGGAAAATAAATTTTGAATGGAAAACGAGGGGCGGTTTCCATGCGCGACGGTCTCTAAAAACTTTTTTTCTGACTTTTTCCAGTTTTTTTCAGTTTTTTTCAGATTTTTTTGGATTTGTAAAAAAAGAGCTATGAATTTGAACGAACTTTAAAATTTGTCTGAGTAAAAAAATAAAAAGTTATAATCAGTTCCCGCACCACACCCTTTTCTTATCTAATTCACAACTGAACTGATAATTAGCCATATCAAATAATTTATTGCGTCCGAAGATAAAACACAAAATTCGATCAATCTTATCATTTCTTTGATCATACTGAAAATGATTTACAATAGGCAAAGTCGGAAAGGGTGAAAAAAGGCTCCATAGAAAAGTTCCTTTTGGGTGACGAAGGCTCCTTTTTTGGTGCCTTTTTGCGCCATTTTCTCGGCCCTATTGCACCATTTTTGCTGCCTCTTCCTTTTTCGACCCTTTCTTGAGCCTCTTAAAATCAAGAAAAATGAAAGGCTCGATAAAGGGACTCTCTTTGCTGCCTTTGTGAGACCTTTATGGAGCCTCTACCTTTTAGCGGCCATTACCCACCATTTCGACTCTGCCCGAGTTGTCTGGAGATATTAATATAAAGATCAAAATTCACAAAAAAAGGTCTTGAAACGATCAAAAATAGGAGAGATTTGCAACTTTTATAACATTATGATCATTTGACGTCAAGCTAATGATGGTTAATAATCTAAAAATCGCTGAAATTCATGTTGCATAGTACAAAAGTCATACAAAGACGTAAATTCAACAAACAAAACTCGCAAAAAGACAATAAAATCTTTAAAAGTGGTCTGGATTTGTTGTATGTAATTGAGGGATATTTTACTTTTTCCTTTTTTTGTTTCAACGTATAAAATGCGGAAAAATGTTTTTTGCTACAAAAAATGACACATTTTTGAGCGATGTGGGCGTGGCCCTGCGGTCCTTGATTTAACTGTTTTTGAATGTTTCGAAAAGTTGAGAAAAATCAAAAGCTTTTTTCTTATCATACAAACAAGAATTCCATTTTAGGAGTTCCTCCGTTGATTCATAAAATATCAAAATACGCCACGTTCCCTCTTTGATAAGATGGGTTTTCTTTAGGAGGTAATAAAACATGTTCCATTGATTTTAACAGGAAAAGTATCAAAAAAGAAGAGAATATTTTTTTCGTTCCAAAGCATTCTCTTTTTTTATTGCTAGAGTTGAAAAAAATTTAAATATAAAAAAAAATTTTTTTATTCATCTCAATAAAAAAACATACATATAAATAAAGGTAAGATCTTATGATTTTTCCAATCGTTAGCTAACGTTTTTTTGCTTTTTCTCCGCTTCAACGACGCAAGGATCCCGCAGACCATGTCCCGCCCAGACTCTGTGCGCGATATCGCGACAGTTCAGCGGCACGATGTCGTAGACGCTGCGGACTCTTTGGAAAACGGCGTCAAGGAGATCCTTCTCGAAAGTTGGTTCTAATCGCGTTGAATGCGTCGGTTTCCTGAGGTTTCCGGCTCCGAAAACGCGGAGTTTTGTGTTGCGATAATGTCTGAAAATAAATGTTTGAATATTAATTAATCTCACGGAAAAGAATAAATCAGTGAAATTTTTTGAATATTCAATTTCATTTGTGTATCCAAATTTGAAAAAAAGCGATGTCGCTGGCGGTACCTTAGCGATATCGCAAAAGTTCCGCACTGGTCTCCCATTTTCCTTGGCGCGATATCGAATTTCTCTTGCCGCGAACTCGTACCTTGGATAATTTCAAAGTTTTTCTAGTGCATGAAAAGCGACGTCGGGTCAAGGAAAATGCGAGTCCGACGCGGTTCTTTCGCGATGTCGTCAACGTACCGCAGCTCGCTTTTTTTCTCGCGCCGAACTTTCATTCTCTATGCGGTTTTAGCGGGATAAAATTAAGTCCAAGAAAGCCAAAATATTGACCTGACAACTCCATTCTCGGCTTTCATCGAAACTTCTTTCGTCCCTGGATACATTGCACTTGGACTATGGATAGCCATGGCGCCGATCTATAAACTTCAGTTCATTTTTTTCGAGAACCTTTTTTCACCATTTCCGGGCGGACTATGCATTTCTGTCGAACCCCGGGGTTCTCTACCGGCATCGTGTCCAGATATTTCATGAAAATCAACTCGGAAAATAACTGAAATCATTATAAATCATACTTCATTCAGTTTTATAATCTGTATGCCACGGCTTGAAATTTCACGGAACGACATTCCGCTGTTCCGCTGCGTGCGTACGCGAAGCGTCTTTCGAATCTAGGTCACGCTTTCTATTGATTGTTATTGCTGTGAAAGCACATGAAAGTAGAGTACCTTAATGAAAGAAAACAAAAAATTAAAGCGTGACCAAGGTTCGCAAAAGCGCGCAGCGGCACTGCGGAATGTAATTTGGTAAAATTCCAAATCGCGGAACATAGGCTAACCTTGGGAAAAAAGTCAAAACAGATATGTCCCTTTTTTTGCACATTTTGCTAATTGCACTATATATCGCCCCAAAGTAGCGACGAATAGACTATTGAAAAACCTGAGAATCATTTTCATATTTTGCCGGAGAATCGTCAGTTTTCAATACAGTTTGAACGCGCCATTTGACATTCCCGACTTTTGGATCCGTTATGTTGCTGAAACATTTTTTTTTGTTAGAAAAATGGGTGCTACGACAACAACAAGTTTTTCTTTTCGAAAAGTACTGTATGTGAAGAGCCGCAAATGTGCACCATGCGTGTACATTTGCGGCCCTTCACATACAGTACTTTGTTTGCACATTTTGTCGCACCTCCAGTTTTGTTCGAAAATTTTTATCGAAATGACTAACTACTAGCAGACAGTTGGATTACGTCAACTTCATTTTGAATTATTGTAAAACAAAAAATAAACGAACAGAAAAAAAAATGAGACCACTTGAAATGTGCAAACACGCCAACTGCGGACTTTAACTTACAGTACCCTTCGAAAAAGGGAAAATCACTCTTGCCGAAGTTTCGAATGAAAATTGTGGAAAAACTTACTGTAAATAGTTAGCTACAGTATTCCCAGCTGTGTTCATGACCATCCTCTCATCGATATCGATAAAAGCGGACCATTTTGAATGATATTTGCTTCTTTGAAGGCAGTCCTAAACAGATGAACATTTTTTTTTCCATATTATTAATAATTTTTATAAAATTCTCTGCAATCCTAACTTAAAAATAAAATAAGTAGACTGCAAAAGTTTACGAAAACTCTTCAAAGACACATTAGTGACCTTTGCCATTCACTTAAAAAAATTTTTTTACAAAAGAACTTTTGAAAAATCAAAAATGTCGCCATATAATTTTAAAAGTCCTTGTTTTAGACCTCCGAAACTCACGAAAACCTCGACCATGTGAAACAACCAATCTGGCCTTTCAAATCGATCGTGCAGGATGATCAGATCGATCTCACCTGTCCTGAAATAACCAAAATACCTTGATTTATAAAAATTTCTTTGAATCACCTCACATAGTCATCCAATATAATGCGATCATATGGGCTAACTTCGATAAGATAAATGTAGAAATGGTCGGCTCCCTGAATGATATAATGAATGAAGACTGGCTAGAAATCAACTTGAAGCTTGTAATGTTCGATGAACTCGACGATTTGCATCCATTTCGGCTCGTCGCCGTAGAGAGGCGCCAGGCAGATCGAGAAGAAATGCTCGGGTTCTCAATTATTCTGGCTGACTTTTGGAGAAATCGATCAAACTTATTCATCACTGTTATTGGCAAAAGTGGTTTACGAACCTTTCTGTACTTAGAAACTTCAGAGTAGTCCCTATAGCGGAAATATCGAAGGCTTTTTGGAGGGAGGGGGTGATCACTACTAACAACTACTTTACCAACTCCTATAGGGCCCACTAAAGCTTGCAAAAGTGGTCCTTTTAGGTGCCACCCCAAGCCGTAAGCACCAATTTTTGGCCACTGTTTTTTCCCTTAACCCCTATAGAGACCACTCTGTGATTTTTAAGTATCTGATTTCATTGACCGTGTACCTTGTTCGGGATTAACTATCAACTACTATCTATTGTAGTAGCTCCCTGATTTTCTAACCTCTCTGTAACTTGAATTAGAAGTCAAGAAACCTGGCTGAGTCCTGTCCAAAATCGGAACTGGAGGCTGAGGTTTCTCCTCCAGCTTCTCAGTCAGGGACATGAACTTGGCGCCAGCCCTCCGGCCACAGTAAACTGTTGATTCCGGGAAAACTCTCGACTCAAATGCCATCTCGATTTCTCTCCGATGGCAGTCGAAATAGCGACAGTAGACTTTCTTACTGAAATCTGTGGTCATTCAAAATTTTCAGAGATCAAAACTAAAACGGACTTGAATAAATTCTGTGAAGTGATGGTAACAGAAATATGCTTCGGATAGACGTAGGCGCCTAAAAGCGACAAATTTGCCCGTAGATTGTTCTAAAAAAAGGTTTATAGTTTGATCATCTCAGTCATTCTAACCTCTCTGGACACTCCATTATGACGCCATCTATCGTGTAAATCTTGATTTGGTATTCGATCCGTCACAATATTATTCCAATCCTCGATTTGGCAACCATTTATTGTTCTCAAATGTAATCAGTTAGCATATCAAGAAAACTTTCCCGTGGTTTGAAACCGTCTGGCTTGTCTGCGCTCTCTTTTCTATCAAAAATCAAGAATGACTTGTTGAAACAACAACGCAAAAAAGCTAGAAGTCTTCAGTCATTGAGGAGAAAAATTTTATGGAAGTGATTATGGAAGTGTTAAAAGAACCTCAAAATTTTCGGCGCCTCTGTAGAAGTACTGGTAATGTTTTCCAAAGGCGGAAAATCCACCGATGAAGCTTTTAATGAATCTTGCAATTTTCTCACCATAACTTCTGACACTTCTGTGAGTTGGACCCCTAAAATTGTTTTTTATTGTCATTCACAGGCAAATGTGAAAGGTTCCTTTATGAATCTACAATGGCTGCGAAATGAAATCTTAAAGATTTTTACAGAAAAAACGGATTCGGACGGATCTTTTCTGTAGTTTATCTCGATTTTCGTAGGCTCTTCTACCGTTTCCATGTAATTTAGGTCTACAGCCCGCGCATGTTCAAGGCGGCCGGACGTATTACGGTAGTCAAATTAGATTTTTCAGTAATAAAATGAAAACTTGTGCACTTTTTGTAATGTAATTTATTTCGTAACCTCGAGAAATAGGTCCTCCAAAAATGGCAAAAAAAAAAAAGAAAAAAAAATTTGAAAAATTTCATGGCTCCAAAACTGACGGCCCAATTCTGACCGCCCACCGGCCACCGTAGAACTATCTTAAACATTCGTGAGCAGTCCGGTTGTTAGAAACTTTTTCGAAAATATTGCAAAAAGGCTCCAAAATGAGTCCAAAATTAACGAAAAAAGAGATCAATTGACAGATTGGATCCATCCGCATTTACCACGGTTTACCACGGTTTTCCAAGTTTTTTTTATTTTTAAAAGTTCAACCCACGTCTCGGATTATGTATAACAACAACGTAGAACATGGTGAAAGAAAAAATAGTTAGAAGAATCAAGAAAAAACCGCGATTATACATCCTTCCTGAAAAAATGTTTGTTAGACTTTTTTTCAAATTAAAGAAGGGCAATTTTTCTTTGAGTTTTTGAATTTTTTTCAAGTTAACCATAGTGTGTTGCCATAGATATTTACCATAGAAATACCATAGAAACCATAGAAAGAAGAGTTAACCAATAAAATTTCGGTTAAAAATCTTCACTTAGCGACCGCAAAGCCCTGCCCCTTTTCCCGATGGAAAAAAGGCCATTTTTTTGGTATTCAGGTTTTGATTGTTTCATACAACGGATAGAAATAATGTAAAATGATAAAAAATTTCAGCATATTCCCTTTTTTGGAGTGTAGCCGAAGTTAATTGACGTTTTAGAAATAAAGAATTAGTTTTATATACACAATCAACTTTTGAAAATCGAAAAAAAATCTTGAAAAGAAAAAGCTTCAAATTTGCTCAGAAATAAGGAAACAGCGGACGTCTTTCACGCAGATTTCCGTTTTGAATAATTTACTCGTAGTTATGGAAAAAATGTTTCTTTAGTTTGAAAAAAGCCTAGAATGAAGTCAAGATTATGTTCTTCCAATGTGACGAAATACGAGTAAAATTTTAAATTATTTTAAGAACGCCCTAAAAAAATGCTACCGTTTAAAAATATAAACTCATAAATCATCCTTCATAATAAAATAAAATATCACAAAAAAATTGGTCTCTGAACGAGGAAAATATAGGGGATTTGAGATGAAAACGAAATTGAACGATCCGAAGGGATTGAAAATGTTTCACACCAGGGCGGATAACAACTGGTCAAACACTTCTGACCGTTTTTAGTCGGCTGCACAATTAGCCCCTTTTGGAATCTTTTTCTTTTTTAGTTGCTTTAAAAGTTCAACAAGTGAAGCTCGGCTTTTCGAGTTTGAAAGAAAAGAAGCTTCCAAAGCATGGTTCAAAAGGTAGTTTTTTGAAATTTTGATCTGAGAAGTTATATTTATAATTTGAAGTTCAATTTTTCCTCTTTCGAGCTAGAGGACCTTTCTTCGATGCTTCTGAGCTGTCCCTGTGGCTTTAATATAACGCAAGTTTCGAGGCTAAATTGAAGGCGCATGCACAGAGACAGGCCATGCGCTTCGAAGGGAAGGGTTTTGCAGCTTGGAGGGAGGAATAATTGAACTTCGAAGACTATCAAAAAAGATTGTTTCTCTGAAGCAAACGCCCTCCACAGCTAATCAACAATCGGGACGTATATTTGAAACAAGAGATTCAGTTTTATTGCAGTTACCAAGAAATTCAGGAATAAACTGGCGGTGGCGCCATTATATGCGGTCCACAAATACAGACACCGTCTTCGCATTTCGCCCATCGAGTTCCCTTAAATAGAAATTCATCGAAGAGGAATAATACTGACGGTAGGGGGTTTAGAATTTCCATATGAGTAAATCAACTAAAAAGAGTGGAAATGATGGAAAAAGGAAGGAAGAAGAAATTCCAAATTTAGCCCTAAAAAATGCCAAGGAAAAAAAATTGTTTTTCTATTACCAGAAGGACAAGATCCACATACCATTCGATCAATCGGTTTCATTGAAGACTTTCGAAAGTCTCTAACTTTTTTTTACGGGCATTCTCTGCAGTTCTCGAGACCATATTTGGAATCAGCGTGAAAAACTTCATCTAGTAAATTTGGTCTCATTCACAAGTCCCACTGCGACCCTGCACCATTTTCTAGTGAGTTTGAGAACTTTAAACCGTAACTCCTAGAAAATTATTCCCAGAAATTTTTCAGAAAAAAGACCTCTTTCAGAGAAAAAAAATGATGTTTTTCGAGACACTCACATGACAGTAAATTTTGCAGGCAACTTCAATTATGCACAATACATCTGCTGAGGCGACGTGGAAAATAACAAAAAGTAATAAAAGAAACGGTTTCATTCTGAAAAAAAAAATAATGATTTTTTTAAAAGTCTACTTCAACCAACTTTGGCCTGAATAAAGAATGGAAATGAATTTTTGAAACAAATTTTCACGTTTTTCAAAGAATTATCCGCTTCAAAAAAAGTTCAGAAAAATTTTTTTGAAGATATACTAATTATAATAAGCTATGAGAGTTTGAACAAATGGAGTTTGAAATTTTTTTTTTTTTTTTTTTTAAACCCTTTTTTTCTTTCACCTGAAGTTTCTCGTATTTGGAATCTGAATAGGATTGTCAAATATTTGATGAAAAAAACTCCTTCCTTTCTGATGTTGATGTTTTTTTCGTGGCTGTGATTTGAAAAATAAGGATGTTTTTATTTTTATTTTTTTATCATCATTGAGTGATTTTTTTATACGTTCAAGTTATGTTTCAAACAACAACAAAAAAAACTCTAATTTGAAATTTATTCACGAAGGTAATCAGAGAAGTCGCAAGTTTACTGTGCTTTCAATAGAAAATAATATAATTTTTGTAAATCTGGCTCGCGATTTTTTGAGTTTCTTTTTTTTCATAGCCTTTCCCGGAAGTAGAAAACCAAAAAAAAAGAAGAACCTTTTGGCGGAAACCATGAGAACAGCGCTTCAGAATTTTAATTTGAAACAAATATATTTCTGGCCGAAGCGGAAAAAATACACTTTAGCTCGCTTCCTTTTTCTTTTCGCTTACTGACAGCGAAGGTAATTTTATTTTTTGGTTTGAACATTTTTGAAAATTGGCCGAACACTTCTTGAAGTACCAGATGAAAATCCTGAAAGTCTGAGCCTGTAAAAAGTTCTAATTCTAAAAAAGAACTCCTCAATAAAAAAACCTTGAAAATTCCTTTAAAAAAAAGGTCATTTTTGGCTTTCAGACCCTCATTTCTTGAGAAAAAAAGGTGGATGAGTAGGTTGAGAGTTTTAAAATCTTGATTTGGTACATTCTGAAACGACTTCCTTTGTGGGATAAATCTCGATAAATTCGCTTTATTTCAATATTAAGATTCAAAAAGATATCAGTTATATTGTCTTCTCCGAACAAAAAAATCTTCAAAGATCCATTACTTTAAAATTAACTTCTATATCACCTCTTATCACTTATTTGTGTCACCTCAAATCCGAAAATCAAATGAACCAAAATTTGCCTCGACTGATGATGATAAACCTGATTAAGACTTTTATCAGTTATCGATACAAACGAGGAAACTGATGAAGCACGCCTTCTCAGTACAGACTTTCCCTATTGAACTTTTTCACGTTGGAAGAAAAAACCACATTCGCGAAAATTTTACGAGTTTTGCATGAGAATAAATATTTGGTTTCCTCTTGATATAGGCTCTAGACCTTGGGAAAATCACTTTTTTCACAGTTTGTTCTGAATTTTTAGCCGAAAATGCTGAAGATTTACTATTTTTCCAGAGATTCTATGCATAAAACTTTCGTGACATGTTTATTTCTCACCCTGTTGTGCACGTTCTACGTCGCTGTTCTGTACAATCCTAGGGGTGGGTTTCTTTTTTCGAGTTATAGTCAATTTTCCTGGCTTAAAAGGCGAGAGGGGTGGATTGGTAAGAGTAAAGCGTTGCGTACGCGTCGCGGTTTTTGAAGGAGAACTCGAGGTGCCGCCATTTTTTCAATTTTTTTTGACAATTTTTGAAAAACTTCCTATTTTCATTGTTTTGGATAGCCTTTTTGGTTTCGGCGCGAAAAAGGTTTCTGAGAAGGGGCTGGAATTTTTTTCAAGTGTTGGTTGATGAAAAATGGTTCTCTCATTTCAGAATTGAAAGAAAAACGCAGAATATGATAATTTACTATTGAAATATAGTCTGCGTAATACTACTTGGGATTTCACCAAACGACACTCCGCTGTCCCCCTGCCAATCTACCCATCAATCGGGAAAAATCGTCAATATTTTCATTTATTTAAGGTTCAGCTTCAATAGAAGAGGAAAGCTTTGAAATTCCCACGTCAAATATTTCAAGAGCGAGTCGAAATTTGAACGGTTGCAAAATCGAGAAAGGGAACGATGTTTTCACGGATCGCATTCCACATGCAAGAGAGCACGAGGCATGGCTGGCCCGAGGTGTTTCCAAGGAGGTTTGGGCTTTTTTTTCGAAATTTTCTTTTCCAGTGCGTTTTCTAACAAGGCAGGTCGTTTCATTTTTTGGTTGGGATTTTCTAAAAATTTGTCTAGAACTCTCCTTGATGTATCAGATGAAGATCCTGAAAGTCCAGTTTTCAAAAAAAGGCACCTCGACCTTAAAAAAAACCCTCGAAATCCGGGAAAACTAGCCGTTTTGGAATTTGAGCTCGTTTTTCTTGAGAACTATAAAGTTTTACAGGTTGAAATTTTCAGAATATTCTTTTGGTATATCAAGGAGTTTTCTGGTCAATTTTCAGAAAATTATCAACCGCAAAGCTTCCTTGTAGAGCCTATTTCTGATTTTTCGAAAAAAAAAAAATCGCTTTCCAGGGAAACCTCGCAGCAAATCTCTCACTTCTCGGAGCCTACGTCTACAAGGATTACATTGCCGTCACAATTACTTCGCAGAATCTTTACAGGTTGGAAATAATCGTAAAAAATATTTCCAACCAAACAATCGTGATAAAATGTCAACGTTATGAAGAACACGTCGAGAGGAACGAAAAAATGATGATTTTTTAGCCGAAAAGTGTTCTGCCGTTATTATGACTGCACTCGGAGTGAAATCGGGCCAGCATTCCTGTCCAAAGTATTCCCGGAATCGACGATTTATTGCGGAAGACGGCCTGGGGCCAAGTTCATCTCCTTAACTCATGAGTTGGACGAGGAACCTTTGACGCCGATTCCAATCATGGACAGGACTTTTGACGGTTTCTTATTTTAGTTTAATTTTGAAAAATAGTCAATTATTCCTGACTTGAAAAATGGTGGACGCAATGTGAATAGCTTCGCGCGGTGCTAACAAAATGCGCCCGACCATAAAACGACTTTCGCGCGGCGTTCTTTGCCAACTTTCAACTCCTCATTTTAACCGCAAGAAGTTGAACCATTCTCCTTGAAGAATAGAGACTTTTCGATTTTCAAGCAGGCATTCAAAAGAAAATTTTACTGGAAAAAATTCTAAATTTGATTTATTAGTTCATACGATTTCACTTTTTTTATGTGTAAAAATAATTTAGTTGGGCCGATTGTAGTTTGAAAATTCATTTTTTTATCTTCGAAATTTGTAAATTCCACGCGTTTCGAATCGGCAGAGATCTTTCTTTTTCCGAGATTTAATCTCGATTCAAGTTTTTAGACGATTTCAATTTGAAAAAAAGATTTCAAACTTTGCAAAAAAAGGAAAAAAAATTACAATGTAAAAAAATTGAGCGCTTATTGAAAACATTTCAAAAGCTAAAAAAATTTTTCTTTTTTTTTCAGAACCTCCCCACTTTTTCTCGGTATGCCTGGCGCCCTTATACGGAGACGAGCCGAAATGGCTCCAATTGGTCGAATTTATCGAACACTACAAGCTTCAGGTATTCACCTTTCAAAGCTGCGGTCGCATTTGGAATGGCTCTAGTAATTGATTAAAATTATTTGATGCCTTCGCGCGCAACTCGTTTTTGGTCGGATGCGCGGGCCGTCCCAAGAGCGACCAAAGCCTTTTGTTATAGCTAGTCCGTTTAAAAACTTATTTCGTAATTTCAGGGTGCGACTCAATTCTACATTTATCTGATCGATGTTGATCCGTACACAAGGCTGCTCATTGATGACTATGTGAGGTTGAAAGTTGTTTTTATATAATCTAGCATAAAGCAAGGATTTAGAACAGGCGAGATCGAACTCGTGATAATGCACGATCGATATGAGAGGCCTCAATGGCTTTTTCACATGGTTGAAATTTTCGTGAGTTTTTTTTTCCGCTTTTAGAGTCTGTGTGCCACGAGTTGAAATTTCACGGAACGACATTCCGCTGTTCCGCTGCGTGCGTACGCGAAGCGTCTTTCGAATCTAGGTCACGCTTTCAATTGATTGTTATTGCTCTGGGAGCTCATGAAAGTAGAGTACCTTAATGAAAGAAAAAAAAAAATTAAAAGCGCAACCAAGGTTCGCGAACGCACGCAGCGGAATAGCGGAATGTCGTTCCGTGAAATTCCAAGTCGTGGTACACAGGCTATAGTTAATTTTACTAGTTGAAAAATGGTTTCTGTTGATTTTTAGGAGTAAAAAAAAACCAAAAACGTCAGTTTTATTGTAAAAAAGTCCAAATTTTACTTGGAAAAACTTTTCGTTTTTTGGCCGTTTTTGTTGAGGCCTCGGGCCGACTAGGGCTCAAAAATGGCCAGAGGATGACGGGTCAGCCCTCGCACAAGTCTGCCCTTCTTTCGTTATTTTAAAAAATTTCAGCTCCCTGAAGTTCTTTTGAAGCTTTTTTCTTTCAAAGGTATATTCTAGGACTGTCTCCAACGGAGCAAACATCACTCAAAATGGACGGCATTTGTGGATATTGACGAAAGAATGAACGTGACTGGATATTCTGGGACCATCGCTGATTATTTGAGGTTATCACCATTTGTTAAATCTAAGTTTCGAGATTTTTCTAGGGGCATAAAGGATCCGAAAGTCGCAAGTTTGGAATGGCGAAGCCAATGGGTTCTGAAAACTGGCGATTCTCCGGCCAAATATATCAATGAGAAACAGGTTGGTTTTTGTAAGAAATTTTCATTTTCCCGAAGTTTCGACCTTAAGTTTATGACATTGAATTTTCAAAAAAAGCGAGGTTTAAGATTCAAAAATTGGAAATCTCTAAAAAAGGGGATGAAATTCCTCATTTTAAATTTTCAAAAATTCCTATCCACTTCTAGAAAAAAGACAGCTATCAAACATTCGTACCATAGAGGGGGGATGTACCGTTTATTGATTACGTAACATTTATTGATTAGTTTTTTGAATAACTTTTTCAGCTTCGGGATGAACTAACATTCGTAAAATATACAAATACAACGGCTGTCGGACCAGTTGGCCACACTCAAAAATGCATTATAAGATCAGAAATGGTCAGTTTTTCAGTCCAAAGACTCTTCCAAAAACAATTTTGAAGGTTGGAGCGATGTCGATCCATTGGCCACACCTTTATGCTGGGGGCCGTGGCATGGGAATGCCGGCAAACCATGGCGTTACGAGGTAGATTTTCAAGTTCCTACACAAAATTCTAGCTTATCTGCGCTCTTTTTTCCCTCAATCATAGAAAAGGTTACTAGAAAACTTCTCGGACCCACCAACTAGGCGCTTTTTTTTAAAATCGTGTCAGGACCTTTTTTTCGATGGCTCAAGCCAGCCGTGGATCAGCTATACTAAATTTTAATCGAGTTTGTGGAGGGCCAGCCCCAGGCTCGACCCAATCTGGCCCGGCCTTATTTTCAATTTTAAATTATTCAGTCTTCAGAATAAGATGAATACCTGGCCCTAGCGAGGCCCCAAATAAAAAAGCCCAGAGAACGAAAATTTCCTAAGACATATAAATCAGCCTTTTTCAAGATAAAATTCTGGTTTTTGTTCTTTTTTCACCTAAAATTCAACAGAACTTCTGGTGAAAATTTTGACTTTTAGATAAAAAATTTTTTGACGGAATTCCAAAATTTTGTTTGAAACCGAGCTTGGCCCAAGCCCGCGCAGGCTTCTTCGCAAAAACTTAGCCCGGGCATGCCCAGACCTCCCAGCCTCATGCACAAGCCTTCATTAAATATATCGTTATTTTTTCAAGTTACCTTCGTTTGGCTATCTTTTTTCCCTTAATAAGAAATGATACAGCGACAATCAAGAACTGAAAAAACCTTACAGACACTACCGCAACGTCAAATTCCGCGTGTTCGGCAAAAATTGGGTGGATGGCGTTCTTGGCTTCGGCAAGTTGACGACGACGCATTTGGACCCGACGTATGCTGAAAAATTGTCGAAAGCCGTCGTTTCTCGTGTCAAAACAGTCTACGATATAATTCCCCTCGATTGCAAGAAAGTCTTGTCTTGGATCTGGCAGTCGCATGGCACTACCGACCCTTGCAAGAAGATGAACTGATTATTTTTTCCCAACTTCTCGAATCCCCTTTTACCGGTGTTAAACTGTTTTTAATGATATCTACGGGTGACTTTGTTAAGGGATATAATATGTTTTGAGAATTTTCCAATAAATAACTTCAAATGTTTCTGGCTTGACTGCTTCAAAAAGTCGGTTGGTTTCGCTTCATTCACCGCAATTCGAAAAGTCTGGCTTCTCTGCGCTCTCTCGTTTCTCCTGTTTTTCTGTTTCTATGCTGTGTATAGAGAAGAGAGCACAGAGAAGTTAGACTGTTTTGATAAAATCATCTCAAATGACCTGAATAAAAAAAATTGCTTGGAAAAAAAAGTAGAGTTTTGACCGAACAGCAAGACTAGGAATAAACGATTTTGGAGAGATTCTTTGAGATGAAAAGCCCGAAAAATACTCAAAAAACCAGCAAAATTATCTCCGAAACGGCGTTCCGAAGCGGGAAGCTGCCAGGCGCTTTAGAAAGTTTTTTTTTGAGTTTTTGTAGTTTGGGATTTTCATCAGAATGAATTGCTCTCAAAGGCAAAGTCGGAAGGACCCTCCGAGGGTCATAAAGGCTGCTGGAAGGCTCCATAGACATTTTCCTTTTAGGGTGACAAAACTCCCTTTTTGCTGCCGTTTTGCTCCATTGGCTCATCCCTTATGCACCATTTTTGCTGCCACTCTTTTTTTTCGACCATTTCTTGAGCCTTTAAATTCCTAGAAAAAATGGAAGGCTCGATAAAGGGACTCTTCTTGCTGCCTTTTTGGGGTTTTTTTTTTTGGGCCTTTTTGGGGCATTTTTGTTGCCCTTCTACGGCCTTTTTCGAGCCTCTCCCTTTTAGCGGCCATTATCCCCCATTCAGACTTTGCCCGAGCTATAGGTCCTTAAATATTACCCGAATAAAAAATATTTCCGTATAACTTTACAGGAAAATCTTCCGACGATAAAATCAAAATATTTGCACAGTTGGTCTGAAAACCGCCGGAGGGCCTATGGAACGACAAAGTACGGGTAAATATGAAGAGTCCGTTGTTATCGTTGTTTTGACGGTCCATCGCATTTTTCCCTGCAAGGAGGAACAGGAAGGCGAAACTTCATTTCTCCTTTGCTTTACAACAGCCAGGCGGCCTTTCCTACAAATCCGCCGCCCATTTTCCACTTTCTTTTGCCGTCCAAAACCGCCTAATTCGGTGCGGTTTTGGCATTGTACAGCTGATCAACATGTTCAGTTTATCACATATCTTCTAGGCTTCTTCTTGCTTTTTTCTCATTTTTCCAAGCTTTATATGAAAAAAACTGAATGAGCTATACTCTATAGTTGAATTTGAAAAATTGAAAATGTTTTTATTCAACTTCAAAAATTTATAGTTGTAAGCCATTCCAAATGCGATCATGATGCTTCAAAGTGTTCTGCATATAAATTTTGCCAAGCCTCAAAAATTTACGATTTTTACGAACCATGTCGCACTGCTAATTATATTCATTAAATTTTGATTTTCCGTTTTTTTTCCTCTTCTTTCCCATGCATAAAAGGCAGTATTGGGAGCTTTTGTTGAAAATGTTGACCTCCTGTATAGAATTATTTTTTTTTCAATCAACAACGATCAAAAATATTTTTTGATGTGCTTTTTGAAAACATCCCATACTTCATAAACATTCCTTTTATTTTCTCAATAATCGAAAACTTTCGCTTTTTAGAAAAACTTGATAATAAAAATTGAAAAAAATCTCAGTAACCGGGGAGATCAAAATATTGGTTGAGCCAGGCCTATAAATCCAAATTCCACTTTCTTGGACCAATAAAAAGAGACCCAATTTGAAAGGAAACTCATAAAGAGTGCTTAAGTAGCCACTTAACTCTAACCCAGTAATCTTCACACCTCATCAAAAGGCACGCCTTGACCTAGAACGACGCCACAACTTCTACCGGCCTACGCCCGCTTTTTTTTCATTTTTTTTTTCGCTTTTTCTCGCATTTTTTCCCGTATCAACTCGCTTTTTACAGATGGAACGAGATCAATTCAGCATTTCTGGCAATTCTCACTTTTATTTTGTTGGAATTAGTTTGGCCGTGTTCAAAATCTTCACAAACGTTGTGAATGTGAGTGAGGCATTCAGCCTCCATTTTCGTGTAGGTGAGGTTTTTTTTTTGCATTGTTCTTTTTAACAGAGGCTTCAGTAATAGAATAATTGTTGGAAAAAGCTCTAGTGGCCACTTAAGAGGTTCCTCCAGGACTACTTGGAGAAGACTCTGAGCTCACCTCTATAGAAACCACTATTTTGGATCTTAGTGGTCCCTATAGTAGTTTTTAGGACTCTAGTAGTTTCATTCAGATTTCTAAAGTGGCCACTAAATATTTTCCTAGTGTTTCGACAACTTTTTGTGTATCAAAAAATCCTTTCTGCAGATTTCTCCACAATTTTGATGTTTCTGATGCTTCTGGCCGTTCCTTTCTCAGTTTGGAACCCCGCCATCTGGTTTTCGATATTTTCCACGGCTTTGGCGGTCATGTTCTATGCGAATAGTACGTTTATACTTTTATGTGTTGTTTTCCAAATATATTTTCCATTTCTATTGCCTCAACTGACACTAATCTTCAGAGGACAAAAAAATAATACTTAATATTGTTATGAAGGTTCAAAAAAACTTCAAGGATTAGGGAGAAAAAAGGTTCAAATGGGAAAACATGATAACGAAAAGTTTAAAAATAACGGTCTTCGACTGAAATTAACTATGTTTTAGTGTTGTTTTATTTTAATGAAGCGGTTTTTATTTTAAATATCATGGTTACACTGCGTTCAAAAATGAAGTCTCCAACGACTTTTTTTGTTATAGTTTTCGATGTCTACCCGCGCAAGTAGGTTAGGGTCAGACGCGCTTCGAAAAAAACCTCATTTTAAATGCTACGTCGAGCCATTCCAAATGCGACTTCATCAATTAAGTTGAAGCGAAGAAAAAAATGAATCTAATATTACCAATAGGTTGAAAATGAAAGTTATAATTTAACAATTTTTAAGATTTCACTTTACTGAAAGAAATTTTTTTGAAAAATTGCAATAGAAAAATTAATGTCTCTCGGTTCGAAGTTGTTATTTTTTTCAATTCTGTGTGTTTCTCTCTAATCTTTTCAAAACTCAATGTACACATAAATTATGTAAATTGGCAATATCGCAAAAGTCCTGCTTTTTAGCCGTGTTTGTCTTGCTTTCGCCTTGGAGCGATATCGCATTTTTTCCGACGCGATTTCGAACTTTATAAGTTTTCAAATTTTTCTTTGGATGCGTGAGAAAAGCGAAAAAAAAAACTCATCATCGAGTCGAAAAAAATGCGAGTCCGGCGCGGCGACAACGCGGTTAGTTTGCGATGTCGCCAATGTACTGCAGCCGGACTAGACTTTCATCTTTAATGTATATATTTTTTCAGATTACCCCAACGTTTCGCTATTCACCTTGATCGTTATGTTCCTCACCCTTTACGGACACGAATATGTCCAGTGGCGAATTTGCCAACAAAGACGAGTCTATGAAGAGGAACGAGCCCCGATCTTCACAGTCCGATCAGATGGAAAATTGAAAAGCGTCGAGTATATTTGATTGATTTCCAAATTTTGGAACATAATCAATATATCGATTCAATGTTTCCATCAAATTATTATCATTATTTATTCCCCAATTGTTTCTGTATATGTTGTGTTTGTGTGTGCGAAGAATAAATTCCGATAGAAGTTCCCGCATTTTTTTCACAAATGTAAAGAAATGATTGAAAACAGAAGAATCATGTCGGGAAATCGGCGCCACAATGGCTGTTGAAATTAACCAAAAAAAGCAGGGCGAAATTGAGTCTTTTTCTGAATTTTTTTAATTTTTTTGAATGGATGTTTTACAGATTTTTTTCTAATAGCGTAAAAAGTCAGGATTAACTTAGAATAGCTTAGGAATGGTTCCTACAAAGGTCTCCCTTGAGGAGCCATCACACCTCCCCTTAATAAGCATTTAAAACTGCAAAAGTGGTCACTCTAGGGGAGCTTGCTAGTGGTCTCTACACGTTTAAAATAACAAAAAAGGATCAAAAACCACTATAGGGGCCCCTTGAGCTTGAGAGGCTTAAAAACCGGGCCCTAAACCCCTCTAGGGACTTTTGAAGAGCACTTTTTGTCTCCTACTGGAAAACTTTTAGTGGCCACCATAGGGTTTTGACGTTTTAGTGGCCACTATAGTAGTCTAATTAGTGGCCACTTAAGGGGTTAAAAATTAGTGGTCACTATAGAGGTGTAAGTGCTACTACTAGACAACTAATAATTCTAGTAGCCACTTTAGGGGTCAATGGATCAACGTAACTGGTCCAATTTGTTTTTTTTTTAAATTATCAGAGCTACTGGAAGGAAAACTGGATGAAAAACTACTGAAGTGGCCACTAAAACGGAAAATAGTGGCCACTATAAAGGTGGGTTTAGTGGCCACTTTAGTGTCCTCTCCAAATAGTCTATAGTGCCCACTAAAAATTTTCCCAGTACGAAGGATTTTTTCCTGAACCCTCTAGTGAACTTTCTGGCGTTCCTAAAGACATTAAAAAAATTTTCTTTTTGAGACCTTTAAGAATTTCGTCTATACTCCTTTAAAAAAAACCCAGATTTTTGAAGGAGATGTTGAAAACTTGCTTTTTTGCTGGACTACTGACTATTCTTCGGCGTTATTTCATTAGAGTTCTGTTTGTCAGTAGAGTTCTGTTGTTTCTCATCCTGGGAATCAGTAATTTGAAAAAAAGTAAAAATCAAGCTCACAAACTCCTTTGATCTCTTGTCGAAAATGTTCCCGCCACGCTGAAATTTGTTCTTTTTATTTTGGAAGATCTGAATTTATTCAGCTTCTCGAAGCAGATGCAATCAATAGATTATTATTTCAAATATTAAAAAAAAAAATGAAATTACCACTGGTGACAATGGCGCTAACGTTGTACTCCTCTGAAAAGAAAAAAAATAGACTTTTTTGAAAAAAATAATTAAATTACCAAAACACGATCTTCCGGCAACACACTGCGATTCATACGGAAAAAAAGTTCTGGAAGAAAAAAATACTTTAAAAAAATCCGTTTTTCAGAGTGTAAATTTATTCTTTCAAAGCAAGGGTCATAAAAAAATGAAAAAAAGATTAATTTGAAAAATTGAGGCAGATTATCAATGGAGCGTAATCAACTTCACAAAATTTTTGCGCTTAAAAAAATCAATTTTTTTGTTTTTATAACTATTTTTTTGAAATTTTTTTCCGTCGTCCTTATTTATATTTACACTTCTTCATTCTGAAAGGGAGCATTCTAAAAAAATGCTAAAATAAGTTTCCAAAAGTTTTTTTCAAACTTAAGGCCCTTCTAGACGTTTCCTACGTATTTCTCATGAAGAAAAAGATTTTTTGCGCCCTTGAATTTTTCAGTTCAGCTCATTTTACATTGAAACTTTCAGTCTCTTTTCATTTCTTGAAACCTTATTTCTAAAATAAGAAAATAACGGACAGCTTTGCTCTTGGTCGTCCTGGACATGGTGCTGCTTATCGGCATGCTCATGGAAGACGGTCTTCCGCCTCCATTTCCGCTGGAACGGACCGCGTCGAAAAGAGGATTTCTCGCCTGTCGCTGCTTCATCCCCAGAAGCTCGTTCCATTTCAACTTAACAGTTTCTTCGAACCAAATGTTTCAGAAAAAAACGCAACAAAATTATTTTTAACCTGTGAGAGTAGTGAATTTATTTTTGAATGACTCGGAAGGAAAGGTACCTTTGAAATGGACTTGAAAGAGAAACTTTTTGATCCACCCAAGAAAAAAATTCAGAGATTAAGGTTAAGGAGAAAAAAAATCTTTATAGAACAACCGTCGGCGTTGGTTTGGAAAATGATTAGATAATCAAAAAAAAAAGAAATTTTTGAGACAAAAGGGACAAGTCTGACAAGATTAGTGTAATAATTTGATATATTTGTATTGAAAAAAGAGAAAAGATAAGATTACTGTAGAGGCTCTGCCCATGATGAAGTTTTTTTCAAGATTCTAACTTCAATTTTTTTGAAATTTTGGTTTTTGAATTTTTAAGGAACTTTTTTTCAGAGAAGGTCAAAAAAATCAACAAATTATAGCTTTTTCAAAATTAAACATCACGAACTTCTTATCAAAATTTTTCCAATAATGTATTGCACTAAAGAAAAAAAGCTGATTTTCAATAATCTTCCCGTTTTCTCAAAATTCTTCACTGTTTCCATTTCTTTGCGAATAAAAGTCCAAAAAATGAAAAAAATCATTTATTCAAAACTTTTTCGATCTCGTGAACCAAGTTAAAAATAGTGCGATTTGTTGAATAGAAAAAAATGTAAGAAATCAGTGAAGAATCCTGAAAAAGGGACAAAAATAATCTGTTCTTGTTCTGAATTGGTCATACCATTGATAAAAGTACGATCCAAAGTTCAAATCGAAATATTCAACGTTTATTCTTCTTATTGCGATTACTGGCGCCCGGGGCTTGCCCTTGGCCTTTCTTCACTTTCACATTCACAGCAAGTTTTTCTCGGCTGTATTTCCCCGTCAGAAGCTTAATCACACAGTTTCAGACAAGTCGAATTTTCAGTTTTTGTTTTCAGAAAAATAATCAATTTCTGACATTCTCTCTTATTGATGAAAAAAAAAACGAACCTTGCGACGATTCGGATTTTGCTGGTTGCTCGACGGTTGCAGGTTCCTACTTCCCGAATTCGGAGACAATGGATTCATATTTGTGGATTCCTAGATTTTTCCGGTTATTCTCAAGAAAAAAAAACAGAAATCTTACCTGAGGACCCCTGCCGCCATCACCCGACTTTTCATTTTTCGAAGTCCTGCCCACCGCCGACTTCTTTTCGTCAATGTTTTTCGGTAGATTTTTCAATATTTTCTGCATTTGCTTGTCGACGTCGCTCATGGACGGACGGTCTTGTGGATTGGTAAGCCAGCATTTTCGCTGTAAATAGAACTTTGAAAACAGAAAAAAATGAAAAAAATTTCGCGATTTTTCAAATAAAATTTGCCGGCCTCTAAAAAAAGTCGTCAGATATGCTGTTTGTTGTGCAAAAAAACCTGACAGAAATTTACATACTGTCTAAAATTTATTTTTTTAATTTTCATCAAAATTAACAAGAACTCTTTTTGAGTTCTATTGATAATTTTTATCAAGACGAGAGAGCCTGATGGGAAAAAAAATGAGAAATTTGGAACATTCCATATTTTTCTACATTTATTCCGTCGATTGTGCGTGAGAAATAAAAGTCTTATTTTGATTTGATTTCCCAACGTAAAATATCTCACAATCAACATAGCGATTTCGTAAGGAATATAAGGAGCGATGTCCATGCGATAGCCTTCCTTGACGCGGCAATGAACCTCGGCCACGGTCATGTTGGGATATGGCTCCAAGCCGTCTTCGAAAATCTCCCAGCACAAAATGCCTGAGAAACATGGAGTTGATCCTATATCAAGTTGAAAATCTCCAAACCAAACGCAAAGACGTCCGTTTTCTGCGAATAGACCGATAATCTCAGTGTTTCTGGCGCGAGCCAACGAATGGGAACTCGGTTTTGGGGATCCATTTGGTAGATAGTGCCTTGTCTCGACAATCCAAAATCGGATATCTTCACCTGATAAAGAAGGGATATTGTTAGGTTTCTAGTGAGTTTGAATTAACCACTCCATCGCCAATTAGACAATTCCTTGCTGCAATGTCTCTGTGAAGGATCGTTACCGAATGGAGATAATCCAGACCTTTTGCCGCCTGTGATTTGAGATATTTTATTATTTTAATATCAACATATTTAATTTAATTCTGGAAAATTTTTCGAGATGAAAAAAAATTCAAAGTTGCTGGAACAGCTTTTTGTTCGCAAAAATCCTCATTTTCCCTAGATTTTACTCACCAGGAAGGCCAATTTTCTATGAGGATGAGACTTTTTCTCAAATCTGGCCAGATTTTTTTCTCGACATGGTAAATAAATATTCCAAAATTCACAACATTTAAACTTTCTATTTTTCGAAAAAAATGATACCTCAAAGCTAAAATAGGCAATTTTTCAAAGTTTAGTCCGTAATTTCCGGGTCTTTCGCATTTTCAGAAACTTCATCTAGTACATCAAGAAGCATACTGGTTAATTTTGAAGAAATTATCAATTTCTTTCTGAGATTTCTCTTCGAATTCACACTTCAAAATAAATTTTGTTTCCTAAAAATAAAATTTCTCACGATACCTGCCAGACAAAATCACACTTGGTCGACGTAGGCGTGTTCTTTTTCTTCAGAAAACTGTCCAAACTACCGCCAGTGGCCTGGAAATAGTAAAATCCTCCAGGATTCTAAAATCTCTTTTCACCAGCTCCATGACCACCATCAAAGGTTCTTGTCCGGCGGCGACCCCGTAAAACTTGACAATGTTCTTGTGATTGAAGTCCCGCATCAGCCGCGCTTCCCGCATTATTTCCTTGATCTGTTCTTTCGTCAACGTCTCCAGCTTTGCCTGGAGCAATCAAAGAGATAAAAATCAATTTCGATGTAAGAATATCTCACCACTTTAACAGCCACATCGACCTGCTCGCCGCTCTTCAGTTTCAGTGTACCTTTCCGTACCTGGAAATGATTGATTAATTATAATATTTCAAAAAGAGCTTTTTGTGCGTTTATTCCAAAAGTCCGCCTTTAGAGTCTAGAGACTCCCTCCAGATACAATTCTAAAGGTTGGCGTATTGGACCTTCCTGTTTGGGATGTCAGCTGCTTGACACAGGGAAATACAGGCAGGCAGGAGTTAAGGAGAGATAGAGGGGACACGCGGAACCAGCAACCCACCAACTGAGGAACCTTCGCCCACGCGGGGCGTGGTCGAAGGTTCTCCTATCGCTGGGCTGGTACATCTCCCCCTATTTTTTTCCTGTTTTTTTAATCACTCCTGTGATTTTTTTTAAAAAAAATTAAACAGACAATTTTTTTGACAAAAAAACATGATTCTTAACTAGCGAAAGCATTTTGTTAAAGCAAAAAAATAAGGCTAAAAAGGGAGATCTTAACAGCGAGAAAAAAATTTAAAAAAATTCCTGAAAAGGGAGGTTAGATTATTGCTTTCGCTTAAAAAAATTTCTTAGCTAAAAATAGTGGCACTCAAACAAACAAAAAAATACAGAAAAATAATAGCACACACACAAAAATAAAATACAACAAGTACAAAATATAAAAAAACAAACTTATAGGTTACTGTCTTAGAGACTATAGTCGTCCAAATCGCGGTTCCACTTCGAGCTGCAAGGATCGTCATCCTCCGGGGTGGCTCTTCGAAGGCGGTCTTCATCGATGGCGGCTGGATTCGCACTCTTCTCAATGCTTGGTCCACGATGACGTCCGGCATCACGAGTAGTCGACCTCTGCGGCGTCGGCGTGGCTGCTCCTCGGCGGGTTCTCGGCTTTGTAGTTGATGGCTGAGCTGCTGCTCGGCGTGTAGTCGAACGGGCTGGAGGGCGGCTGGCTGGCGACGATTGGCGACTGCTGGCCGGACTGTTAGTCGACGGGAGTGTCGAACTGGCGGTGCGGTCCTTTGTAGATACGGGCGACGGCGGCGAAGGAGAAGCGGAAAAATTCGGCGACTGTCGCTTGGCCGTCGAGCTGCGAGTCTTTCGAATCGGCGGCTTTTTGGCGGCTGGATTCGTGGTTGAAGACTGCGGCAACGACAACGGTGAAGCTGTGTTCGGGTGGTTTTCGGCTTCTTCTAATATATTTTCTTCTTCTTCGACGTCCTCGTCGATGATCTCTTTGCGTTGGCGGCTTCGATTTCAGCTGACGAACGTCCTTTTTGTGAGCCACGAATGTTTTTCCGATGTTTCGTGGAGTTTTCGGCTGGCTCGGATGACGTCTCGTGAGGTTTTGTTTCTCCTTTGGCAGAGAATGCAATGACTCACGAAGAATTGACGTCTTTTTGGAGGTTCGTCTAGCTGAAACGGCGACGGGACGTGGAGAACGGCATTTTCGAGGGTGTAGCGCTTCCTGATGTTGATGGCTTTCTTGTCGTCTTCGGCACTCTTTTGAAGAATCTTCACTGCTTCTCGGCGATATTCGGCGCGTTCTTGAGCGACTCTGATTTTGTCGAGGCCGATTTCGACTTGAAGCGCAGGATCTTCGACTTCCAAAGCTGCAACTGAAGTATCATTGTTGCTTTCAATTTCGGATGCTTCATCTTCATCGGCATGAAGCAGATCGAACGAGGTGAAGAAGCGGCTTCCGTGTGTCAAGTCGATGATTTTTGCGATAATTCGCGGTGAAGCAGAAGCTGTGACAGTTGAGATTCCCATTGAGCTTCTAGTGGAACGTATTCTTCAATCGTTGACATCTTCGATCTTCGTCGGAGAGAACCAGCGTATTGCAGAGGAAGATTGTTGGATCTGTTCTGTCTACAGATTTTCCGATATTGAAGTTCTGTCTGATCTCGATTCGAACTTTTCCGATGAGAAAGAACGTAGATCCATTTTCTGGCGCTTTGATGGGTTTGAGAGCTTCAAATGACCGCAGGGAGAAAGAAAAAGATTGGTTTTGATGATTTTTGATTTCGGCCGAAAGAATTCTATTACGCGTATTAATTTGAAAGTTTTGAATATAAATTAAAGTTTTGAAGTTAATTTTAAAGATTTGATATTTTGAAGAATTTTTGGTTTGATAGTTAGAAGTTTTTTTGAGATTAAAAGTTAAATAGAAAAAATGAAATGAAATGAAAAGGATTTCCCAGCTGAGAAGCTTGGGTTGGCCTTTTTGAAAACGCGTCAGGATTTCTTTTGGTCCAACTTGAGATTGAAGAGCCTTTTGTGAGAAGAAGAAAAAAATACAAAAAGATAAAAAGAAGTTGAAAAACTGTACACATCAAATAATGAAAACAAGAGTTGGGAGTGTGTGACTAAAGTACCAGGGGGTGGGACAGTAAGCTCCGGTCAGAAAAGGTGTGGGAATTAATTAAAAGATAAATAGTTGCTAAGGGTCTGGCGTCCTAAGTCGGCGTCTTGCGCTTCAAGCAAGCGTCTGGTGAGCTTACCTAGGAGATTAGGGTGATTGTAATACTTGAGTACGGTATGAGACACGAACATGTGGCGTGGGACGCTTGGTAGCGTGACCCAAAAACAATCTTGAAAGAAACTTAGCGCCTAATAAATGATATGAGCAAACGATTTACGATACAGTACCTGGGAAAGATTAGATATGTTGTTTTACAGTATAAATGGTGAAAAATTGAACGATTTGATTTAGAAGAAAAAAAATTAATTGAAGTTGAGAAATAAGCTAGAAAACATTTGAAAAATTTGAGTGACAAAAGAGAAAAAAAAATATATATATACGCGATAGCAGAGAAAAAAAAAACAGAAAAATGTAAAGAATTTTGGTTGAAAGATTGTGAAAAAGCAGAGAAGAATATTTTCTCAGGAAAAAAAGTATTGTGAAAAAAACGAGTGAAAATTTTGTAAGAAACAGTGAAAAAAATGTTGTGAGACTCTATGGGGAAATTTGGTTGTGTAGTGGAATTTTTAAGTGATAAAAAAATAAACGAAATTGAAGAAATGCCAGTTTGATTTGAAGATTAAAAAGTTGAAAAATAAAAAAAGTTTTTTTGAGAATTTGAACAATTTCATGAGAAAAAGGGTTTTGAAAATTTGAACAAAAATTGTGTGGAATGGGTTTTTGAAAATTTGAAAGAAAGTTGTGAGAAAAAGAAGCTTGTGAATTTGAACTAAAAGGATGAAAATGAACCAAACTAATACAGAAATACACGAAAATACACGAAAATGAAATAATTAAAATAAAATGGGCTGACCGGAGGGGGGAATGAGTTGGTGGGCTCGCGACGTCTCCTCTACAATCCTGAGCCGTATTGGACGGTGAGCGGCCGTTCATAAAAGGACAGCGTCGAGAAGGTACGAGCAGGATCGCAACTTCTACACGTGGAATGGGCCCTGGGACATTGAGCGACCGCGGATCCACGTGATGCGTCTCCTCGTTAATGAAAGCGTCCGGAGATGGTCGGCACCTTGATCAGGGGTGCTTCACAAACCGTAGTCGATCCTGGCGAGAAAGAGGCACTTTCGGCTTCCATACAAAAATAGGCGCGAAGGGCTGTATGATTTAATCCACCTCTCTTCCAGAGGACGCCATGGCGACGCCAACTGTGTTTAGCTCCAGAGACAGAAGAAATATGTCCACAGCGGATGGGAAGTAGCGTTTAGCTAGACTTCCGAACGGCACGTCCACGACTCACCTGCTTATGTGGCACTGGACTGCTCGGAAAGAAAACCCAAGAATCGAGTCTCAAGTGGGACCTCCATATTCCAAATGTCCGCCTTTAGAGTCTAGAGACTCCCTCCAGATACAATTCTAAAGGTTGGCGTATTGGACCTTCCTGTTTGGGATGTCAGCTGCTTGACACAGGGAAATACAGGCAGGCAGGAGTTAAGGAGAGATAGAGGGGACACGCGGAACCAGCAACCCACCAACTGAGGAACCTTCGCCCACGCGGGGGCGTGGTCGAAGGTTCTCCTATCGCTGGGCTGGTACACGTTTCAAGATGTTAACGGTTCGAAATTACAGATTTATTTAGGGACCGCAGAGCCGCGCCCACTTTGCAGTTCAAAAAACTTTGTCATTTTCGCTGCATTTTGGTTCTTTTTATATTTTAAAACAATTTTCTTGCACCGATTTAGGAAAAAATTGAGGGAAACATACAATCGTCTATGCTTAACAATCCTACATAAAAGAAAATACTGAGAAATGAGAAATAAGAATGTATGACGACAGTTTTTAAAACGCATTTGTGGCCGAAAACGGATAAAAATCCCGTTTTTTCTTGAAAGTTTCTGGGCAACTTTTTTTTATTTTTGAATATCATAAAGCAACTAATAACGCATCTCCTGGCAAAAAATAAAAAATTCATTTATTCAAAAAAGGATTCGTTTCAAAATCTTTAAGAAATTTTCTTTTTTGTCTTATATTTTTTATGTTTCACCAGAAAATGATCATACATCTCGTAGTCATATGCGCTTTGAAGAAATGAATAATTTTAGTTCAAAACTACTCGGACATTGGTAACACGAAACGGACGTGCTCCGGACGTTTCTGGGCGATTCTAGGGACCACTTAAAAGTTCTGAGGCTACTAAAGTGGTCACTAGAAATGCCCCGGCACGTCCGAGTACTTCGGTAACTTCGAAACTTGCCATAATGAGAAACCGTCTAAGACTCTAAACCCTTTCAACAGACCTCTCCAAAAGCGCCTTCGCCAAGTTTTTTTGTCAGCTCAATGTCATCGTGGTAGAGTTCCCAAGGCATTCTGGGCACCGGCTTCAGAAGACGCAGATTTTCGTTCTGAAGATTCTTTTGAAGTGAGATTTGGAAAATTATCTAACTTAGGATAGCGATACAGGTCATTATAAGAGTAAGGATCTAATCCCTAAGCTCTTAAAGCTCAAGTGACGCCTGTAGGGTCCACTTTTGCTGTTTATTGAGTTTTTCGCATAAGAATGCTTAGAGTTCGTAACTATAATCGACTGGTATGTCACTCTAGGGGCCACTTCTGCAAGCTTTCGTAGCCTTATAGGAGGAGCTGAAGTGATCCCTAGAGAAGAAGCTTCAAAGTCCCTAAGGGACCACTTTAGAGGCTCCTAGAAATATTCACCACTTGTAAGCTGCCTTTGGTTGAATAGTGGTCAATCAGTTCCTGCATGGAATTGAAATCGATGTCCCTCAGCGTGAATTTGTTGTTACTCTCGCGGATCACATAGTGGCGGGTCTGAATTTGCTTCTTCCTCAAATAAAATAAATATTTTCAAACTCCTTCTTCGAGCTCTTCGTGATGCATTACGGAAAGGATGATTTGTCGTTGTTCGCCGGCGTTTGGTTCAGAGGTCCTGACGAGGTAGTCGCCATTTTTGCGAAGCATCACCTGAAAGTTTCTTTAAAAGTCTGGAAGTCCTTTTATGGCCCTTTATCAGAATTTCTCAAGAAAAATGATTTTTATGAGTTTTTTTTTAGCTCTTGACCTTAATAAGGCATTCTTCTCTTTTTTTTCTAGCTCATCTACAAGTCAAACTGAGAGGAGGTCATTTTAATTTGCGGTTCAATTTTTTTTTTAGAACACTCCTTGATATACCAGATAAAGATCCCGGACGTCTCAATCTGCGAAATATGGAATTCTTTGAAAAAGGGCACCTCAACGTCAAAAAAAGCTCTCAGAATCCGTTAAAATAGGCTCTTAGGGACTTCGAGCCCTTAATTCTCGTAGACGAGGAAATTTTGTAGATTGTGGCTTTCAGAATCTTCTTCTGGTCTATCAAGGAATATTCTGGTCAAGGAAATTCCCTACCACACAATAAAATTATCTTCCTTGTAAGCACCTTTTTCTCACCTTTTTGAAACTTCAGTTTTATACCTTGATATGTCATTTTTCTTTTCCACACCTTTTTATCCCAAAATAGGAATGAAAATCCCGTTTCTCGTTGCTTGGTTAAAACTGCGGTTCTTCATTTCGAAATTTGAAAGAAATTGATTTTTCTGCACCATTATAGTCAATGTTCAACCGCCATCGACTCTTTGAAAAGCCCGTTTTTCGCTTTTTTTCATTCCTTTTTCAATTATTTATTGATTATGTTCATGTGTGCATCAAAAAATAGTAGAAAACATTGAAAAAGAGCGGCTGCCGAGGTTTGTAAATAGTCGGCGGCAATTGAATTGGACTCGTGCCAAGAACCGCGTACGCACACGCTACGCGTCCCGCCCCTTGCCCCGCCTCCTTCGCCTTTTAAGTCGGGAAACATTCACTATACAAGTTGAGAACCGACCCGAACGTCTTCTCTTGGGAGCAGCCCATGGTACCAGATCTCTTTGAGCATTGAGGTCGGTACAGACGACATCGCGTCGCCCTGCTTTCGATACGAAATACGATCTCCTCACTTTGATCTTATCTCACTTTTCACGCTCTTTTCATAACCCCTTGACAAAAAAACTCGGAAGTTGAAAGGTGCCTATTTGGACAAGGTAATTGTAGCTTTTGCTTCAGATCTGGTGAGGAATGTCGAGAAATTTCCACATAACTTGGAATGTTGCGATGGTTTTGGATTGCCCTTCTCGTTTTTTATTGGAATGGATTTTTGGTGGTTCGAAGCGAAACGGGTTGGTCTTTGTATCAATTTATTCATTTTTAAAGAAAAAATTTTTACTCCTTAGAAATCTTACAACTTTTAGCGTCCTCTATATAGGCTGTGTACCACGAATTTGAACTTCACGGAACGACATTCCGCTGTGCCGCTGCGCTTATTTGCGAACCTTGGTCGCGCTTTTAATTTTTTAATTTCTTTTTTATTAAGGTACTCTACTTTCAGGTGCTTCTACAGCAATAATCAATTGAAAGCGTGACCTAGATTCGAGAGACGCTTCACGAACGCACGCAGTGGAACAGCGGAATGTCGTTCCGTGAAATTCCAAGTCGCGGCACACGGGTCATGACACGATTTGCAAAAGAGAGAGTGCTTGATTTGTGGAGAGCGCAGACAGGCCACGCCCATTTACGTTTCAAGCTGGTCGTGAATCGGCTTTAGACTGTATGAGTCAAGATTCAACAAAAACGGGAGGTAAAGTGGCCCCTTGAGGGGATCCTACAAGCGTCCTCTAGTCACCGCTGGTGTTCCGAGCACTCAAGAAAAAGTTTCAAGACCTATTCTTCTTTTGAAACAACCCAATTTTCATCAAATTCACATTTTTTCAGTATGTCAGGTCAAGAACTACACGACGGATTCCCTACCAGAAAACTGCACGAAAGTGGTCGGATTGGTTCAAATTATCGGGTCGGCCAATCCCGCGGTCAGAATGTACCTTTTCAACAATTTTTTCAAAGAACTTTCCAGAAATTGGAAAAAATCCTGAGTACTGTTGAAGTCATCGAAGGCTGTGTCTTCATCAGCAGTACAAACTTGAAAAATCTCAATTTTCTGCGCAATTTGAAGGTCGTCAATTGCACTTTCATCACCGTCATACAACGTAAGGAGTTTTTTTCTCATGTGAGAAAGCCGGGACAAAGTACATTTTTTTTTAAAATAATGGGCTTGCAGCTCGAGGCAACCTTATCATTAAGGACGAGTTCGAAAAAGAGTTCGTTAGAACCAAAAAATATTAGAAACACACTAATTTTGAAATTCTTTGCTTGAATCCTTATCAACTAACTCCATATGACTCATACAGTCCGAAAGTAAGATGAGAACAGTCTATAAAGGGGCGTGGCCTGTCTGCGCTCTCCACCAATCAAGCACTCTCTCTTTTCTTATCGTGTCAGGACCCTTTTTTCGATAATTCAAGCCAGCCGTACATGTGTAGATTTTCTAAGTCTCCTGTGATCCAAAAAAAAACTTCCATTCAACCAAAGACAACCGAAATCTGCCTTTCAGCAGGTCCAATTCCCGCGATCTTCATAGAAGGAAACGAAAAACTGTTGAATTTTGGGATTCCGAATCTGAAAAACGTGACGATGACGCCGCCGCCGGACACAGATTTGAAAGAATCCACAGTTTCTTCGATTTTCATGTCGATAAACCCGCTATTGTGTCTGACCTACGACGAATTCAATTCTTTATCATATCTTCCATTTATCAGTATTACCGAAATTCCAATGTGTCCTACTCCAAAACCGCCTTGTGAGTTTATAACTTTTTTTTTGAGAAAATTGGAAAATGGATCGTTACTTCAAAACTCAAGTTTTTTTTTTCTGGTCTGTGATTCATTTTCTTGCTTTTTGAAAACTTTTTGAATAAGTTAAGCTTTTCATAACTTCTGTTAATGCTCAAAAAGCTCTAGGATGTTGGTGTTTTGCGTCATTTCAAACTCTAGAACGTGATAAAAATCACAGATTAACCTTTTTCAGTGCCTTTTTGTCTTCTACTGCCACCTAATAACGACTTCGCTGAAACATGCGAAATTTTTATTGGAACCATCTTTGCAAGTTTTTTGATTATCTTTATTCAAAATACAGTTAAGAAGAAATTCTCAAGACATACTTTAAGATTCAGAAAAAAAAGAGCTTGTCTGCTTTTGTTGAGCTTCCAAAAACGGATTTTAAAAAAATTCGCATTTTTACAGATCAGTGAAACGTCAAAGCCCAAAGACGTTTCGAAACTGTCAAAGTTGAAGCAACTTTTCGGCCAAATCGCGATTCGAGATTCAACTTTAGAAGAAATCATTCTACCAAGTTTAACCCTGTTAGCAAATACCAACTCCGCTGGTGAACTTTTCAACTTCAAACTTGAAACTCATGAAATTGAGTTCAGAGCTGCCAGCGATTGTTCTCGTCAGGAACGTCGAACTGAAAACTATCCGTTTTCCTAAGCTAACGGTTATTTTTCTATGAAGTGCAATGGGTCGAGACCAATTTAAATTTAGGAAACCCGAGGAGAAAGTCCATATTTCGACATGTTGCTCTCCAAAAATCCGTCTTTGAACTTTTCCTGTGAAGCTGTGTTCCCATTGGACAAAACGGCTGTGGTGATCGATGAAAGCGGATTTCTTTGTTCCAACGAAACAAGCTCAATTTCTTCAAACAATGGTAATCAAACTTTTCACTTTGCTTTTTTTCAAAGTCCAATGTGTTTGCGTCTTTTTTCTTCATGTGAAAAATCAAAGAAACTTGAAAGTAAAATGAAAATCTAGTCTGTTCACGCTGACAAGTGTATAGGGGTTACTAACTAAAACCTCCCTGGAACCCTAAAGGGGAACCTTTGAGGGCCCCTAGAAGGACCACTCTGAAGTCCCAAAGACGTCTTTCTCTTTCAAATCGCAAAAAACGGAGTATAAGTTGTTAGAGATAAGAGAAGACAGACAAACCAGTTTCAAGCCGGAAAGTATATAAAATATAGTCTGTGTGCCACGACTTGAACTTTCACCGAACGACATTCCGCTGTTCCGCTGCGTGCGTTCGCGAAGCGTCTTTCGAATTTTGGTCACGCTTTCAATTTATTGTTATTCTTGTGGGAGCACAAGAAAGTAGGGAACCTTAATGAAAGAAAAAAAAATTAAAAGCACGGCCAAGGTTCGCAAAGGCGTGCAGCGGCACCGCGGAATGTCGTTTGATGAAATTCCAAGTCGTGGTACCAGGCTATAACTTATAATTTAAAAAAAGTATATGAAATAATTTATAATAAAGATAATAATTTTTAACAGGGTACAACCATCCTACACTGATGATGATAGCACTGTTTGGAGCGAATCGACTTATTTGATAACTATGAAACCAGTTTTCATGTAATTCATTTGGAAATAAATGATATAATTCGTGTTCAGACTTATGCAAAATCCGAAATTTATACATTATCAAGGATTACGAAACGACTGAAATTCAAAGGGTTTCTGAGTTTGAAAAAATCCTAGCGTACTTTTTTGCCAATTTTTCGCAAGTATTACGTTGGAGTGTGACTGACAGGAAACTACTTGCGCTCGACCGCATCTCTCATTAAAAAAATTGGAAGCTTCTGCTTTCGGTTCCTTGGAAGGTGTTTGGAAGCTTTCCAGCAGGTAGTCAAGCACCTTTTAAATGACTTTCAAAACCTTCTTCTTATCTTCCAGAAGCCTACCGGAAGGTTTTTAGTAGGTATTTCCAATTTTTTTACCTTCCAATTATTTTCTGAGCTCCTTACCAAGGCCTTCTCAAGACCATCTAGCTTTAATTTTCTTTCCCAACACCTTCCCAGGGTTTTCCTGAGCCTGGCACATACAGAAAAGTCAGCCAAGGTCGGGTGCAACTATAAAGGATATTCTAAATTTGGAGCCACAATTTCCACCGTCATCAAGCATCGCCACCTCTACATTCTCTCTAAAGATTTTTTTTCCAAAACTATTCCATTATGGAATAAACTTACCTCTAGAATAAATTTTAACGTCTCTACGGATGCGCTACGGGTTAAACTTAATGATCTCCCTAACTCTGCCTTTTTCGAATCCATTCCTTCCCGTTTGCTCTGACTTCCTTTCTATCCCCGGGTCATAGTCTACTCGTTAGGGTGGACTAATTCCCGTTTTGGTTATTCTGCTGCTTTCGTATTCTGAACTATTTTATTTATTATTTTCCAACAGTATGCAGTGAATAAACCTATTATTATTCTCGGTATTTACCTCGTGGATTTTTTTTTTAAGTTGTGGGAAATTGAGTAAGTCTCGTGTTATCGATTCGCCATTTAAAGTCGACTCAAACGTGCTTATTTGAGATGGAAATTGTAGCTTTTGTTTCATTTGAAACCGAGACATATCACAAACTCATAACGTACCTCGGAATGTTACATTGGTGTTGGCTGGCTCTACTTGTTTTCCACTGGAATGGATTTTTGGTTCGAAGCGAAACGGGTTGGTTTTTGTTCCAGTACCCTGAAATCACGCTCGTTTTCCAATTTTCAAAAGGTTCTGAGGCTCTTTCCTTGACGTGAATTATTCAGAAATATTTTTCTTCAACTTCACTCACTAGAGTCTGACCCCTCAGCCCCTTTAAAGTGGCCCCCATAGTGATATTTACTTTTTTTTCTGACTTGAAGTTGAAAAAGACGTACAGCAGCATACTTCCATTGAGTGGCCACTTCGGCAAGATTCACTATAAAAGGAGGTAAATTGATCCCTCTAGGGGATCGCACGAGAGTCTCTAAGTTTGCCCCTATAGTATCCACTCTAGATCCTAAACAGAGCTTTCAATTCGAGTAACCCAAAAAATTTCAAAAAAAGCTTTTAAAAGAGCAATTTTCTTCACCTACACACATTTTTCAGCATGCGAAATCAAAAACGGTACGACGGAGTCTCTTCCAGAAAACTGCACGAAAGTTATCGGCTTGGTAAAAATTGTTGGACCGACCAACCCTGTAGTCAGAATTTTCTTTCTTATTAAACACATGTTTTGAAATATTTCCAGAAATTGGAAAATCTTCTGAAGACGGTCGAGGTCATCGAAGGATGTGTGATGATTAGCAATACAACTCTGGTAAACCTCAACTTCCTACGAAATTTGAAGGCTGTTAACTGCACGTCTGTCTTCGTCCAACAGCGTAAGACTCAAAATAATTTTTTTAAGTATAAAAATACAGAATCATTTTTCAGCAGAGATAGTCGCGGCAATACTGGTAGAAGGAAACCCGCTACTGATGACTTTTGGGATTCCGAGCCTAAAAAACGTGACGATGACGCCGCCCGCGGGCGTGAACTTGGATGAAGCTTTGGTTGGAACAGTTGTCTTCTCGGAGAATCCCAAAATCTGTCTGACATACAACGAATTCAACCTGGTGACTAGTCTACCAATGATCAGTCTCCGAGCTGTTCGGATGTGTCCTACACCGGCCCCGCCCCGTGAGTTTTTATATTTCTTATCAGGGAATGGTCTCTGGTCGCAGTGGGACTTCTGAATGAGACCGAGTTTTTTAGATGTAGTTTTTACGCTGATTCCGAATCTGGTTTCAAAAACTGTCGAGAAGGTCTATGAAAATGTTAGGGGCTCTCAAAACTGTATATGCCCTCCAATAATAAGCTCACTCGGAGACACTGAAGCTTTCGACTTTGAGAGTCCATAACTTTTTTCACAGATATCCTTGGCAGTTATTGAGACCAGATCTGGAATCGGCGTGAAAAAAACGACATTAACTTGGTCCTGGCTTTATTCAGAAGACCCACGGCGACTAGAGACAATTCATCAGATAAGTTATTTCCACCCATCCAGAAGGTGAAAAAGGATAAATAAATGCAGTTTTGAGCCGCCCTAATGAATTACTGGACACTATTCCTAAAGAAACGATCAAATGATCTTTTAAAATTTTGTTCTTTCAGTGCCTTTTTGCCATTTTCCTTCTCCCCATGGCGTAGATGAAGCTTGCGAACTCTTTATTGGTATCGTCTATGTGAGTTATTTTTTTAAATTTTCGTTTAAAGTTAGCTAGTCCGTTTCTCGCGACTTGAAATGAGACTTCTCTGCGCCCTCTTTATCTCTCGCCGACCCTCTCATGCTCACGTGCTATTTCCATGTTTCTCTGATCTCGCCGGTGAGAGAACAGAGAGACGCAGACACGCGAAAACTGTCAAGTCGCGGCGGACGGACTATGTCCATAAATAGAATTTCAAAGAAAACTTATAAGCCTTGTTTTTTTTCAATTTCCAAACACAGATTGAACTATAGTTTGTTCAGATTTTGAATGTCAAGTCGTCGCTCAAGCTCCGCCCCTAATGGCGCGATAAACCAATCAGAGAGCGAGCCATCCACAGAGTGTTTTTGAATGACGTCATTGCACTTGACATTCAAAATATGAACAGACTATACGGTTGTAACTGAGAAGCATTCGAAAAGAGGCAAAATTCTTAGAAAATACATTTTGTTTCAGATAGATGCGTCGATGAAGACTGAACACGTTGCGAAACTCACAAAGATGAAACAATTATACGGTCAAATCACGATCTCAAACTCTTCGATTCAAGAATTCATCCTCCCTAATTTAACGCAACTCGTGAACATCAATTCCGCTCGTAACCCTCTCATTCCCAATTCATAACTTTGAAATTATATTCCAGAACTGCCGTCGATGCTCATCTACAGAAACAACGCCTTGAAAACTGTCAGTTTTCCAAAGCTAACGGTTTTTCGCGGATGAAGAGAGTTTTTACGAAAAAGGAGATTTAGGATATCCGAGGAGGAGGTCAATCGTATGATTTGTTGGTCGCTCAGAATCCGTCGCTGAACTTTTCCTGTTCGACAGTGTTCCCTCAGAACAAAAAGGCGATAGTTTTGGATGAAACCGGAATAATTTGTTCCGAAAAGGGTACTCGGCCTTTACTCGGACCTTGGTAACGCAAACCGGACATTCCTGAGCACTTCTTTTTCACTTTAACAATCTCATTTTTCTTAAGTGATCCCTAGAACGCTCAGAAACATGGGGAGACGTCCAGTTTGCGTTACCCAGTTCCGATTTGGAATATAATAACTTTAATTTAAACTCTTATAGTGCCCATCCAACCGGTGGCTCTGACGATCGCAATATTTTTCAGCGATTCGACTACTTCTATAATAAAATATATATTTATTATATATTTTTCTTTGATGGAAAAAAACCGTCGCGTTGTGCATTATAGTTGAAATAGTTCATTGAAAAAAATCTCGAATATTCCCGTCTAATAAAGTTTTTTTCTGTTGATTTTTTTCTTCGATGAAATTCATTTGCAGTCTCACCAGTGCAACCGACAAGATACTACTTGCGCACGACGATATAGTCTGTTCCGATTATGGATCCTTGTCCAAGCTCCGCCCCCTAATAAACCAATCAGAGGGCAAGCCATCTACAGAGAATTTTCGAATGACGTCATTCTACTTGACACTTAAAATCTGAACAAACTGTAAGCTAAGAAAAAAAGAAGTTTATAGTTTGCAACCAAAAAACCGTTCGTCACATTATTCCTACAGTTTCACAAATTTTCAAGCCATAGTGAATAAAGTTTTTCTCGTCGCCCTATACGGGGAAATTGTTCCAAAGGTACTCATTAGAGGGTAATTGTAGGTTTTTTTCGCATGAAAAAATCGCAAACTTCTATCTCTCAACAAAAAAATGCCGCCCGGGTTTTTGGGTTTTTTTGCTTTTGTTTTTTTCACTACAATGGATTCGAGGCTAAAAGGCGAGACAGGTTGGTTTTAAGGAAAATTATTTAAAAATTTTTTTTTGATATTTTTTTCTGTTGTCCAGCGAGTCTCAAAAAAATACAAAAAGTTGAGATGCAGATATTTTTTTCATATAAATTATCTGCCTAGAAAACCATTCAACTGTGCTTCCAAGTTCAGAAAAGCGTGTAAATCGTAAGTCGTGGTTGGGGGTCGAGGCGGGGGTCGAACTTGTGACCCTGTGGACCGTAGACAGGAACACAACCTGTTGCGCTACGGTGCGCCCCTTTCAGTAGACAACTATTCTCTTCAGAAAGACTTTTTTTTCTTGTAAACGGCCCTTTTTTCAGTATGCGAAGTCAAGAACTCAGCGACGGAGGCTCTCCCAACAAACTGTACAAAAATTATCGGACTGGTTAGAATCCTTGGAGCGGCCAATCCTAAAGTCAGAGTTGACAGAACGATCCGCCTTAAACCATTTTCCAGAAGTTGGAGAATATTCTGAGCACTGTGGAGGTCATTGAAGGCTGTGTTCTCATAAGCAATACAAGTCTGAAGAATCTCAACTTCCTGCGAAATTTGAAGACTGTCAACTGCACGTTTCTTAGCGCCCAAGACAGTAAGATTTGGCTACCTTTGAACTTTTATTTAACAAACTTTCTCCGAGAAAAGCGATGAACCGATGGTACTAGAATTTAAAGTTTTGTTTTGAGAGTCGAAATTATTATCACAGTTACTAGACATAATTTGTAAACTTCTAGGCTAGTTACTGTGAGGCTCCGCCACCTCACTGGCTCCGCCCCTCACCCCTCACAAAATTAAAATTTTATTACTCTCAAAACTACTCTAAAGACTGGTCAATTCAGAATATTGGCTATTAAATTTATTTAACCACTTTAAAGCTCAAAAATGTCCAAATTCAGCAAGTTCAATATCGGCGGTTTCGATAAAAGGTAACAATCAACTATTGAGTTTTGGGATTCCGAATCTCAAAAACGTGACAATGACGCCACCTCCCTGGGTCAATTTGCGAGAATCGATAGTTGCATCAGTTACCTTCTTGGGAAATCCGAAGTTTTGTCTGACCTACGACGAATTCAATTCTCTATCTTATCTTCCACTAATCAGTATTAACGAAGTTCCCATGTGTCCTACTCCAAAACCGCCTCGTGAGTCTTATTGTTGAATATTTTTGACGTGTTGGATTCATATAATCAATCCTTCGCGACTTGAAAGGCGAGATGCCATTTTTTTTTATCCCGCTTTTTTGATAGCTTCTTAACAACCTTTCTTTTATTAGGTTTTAAAAAATTTAGTTGAACGAATAAAAGAAGAAACGTAAACTTATGTTTTCTTTAAAAACTGTTCAACTGCAAACTACCTGCAAGCAAGTCATTCGCAACTTGTAAAGTAATCCCTTACAGGAGCTGCAAACTAGAGCGTTTTTAATTGCAAAGCTCTTCCAAATTGTACCGAGTACATTCTCTAGTGATTGCTGCTGATCTCGAGGTCTTCGCCAAGTAGCCGCGTCGCGTACGCAACGCATCACTTTTGCCAATACTGGGAAATTTTTAGTGGCCACTATAGAGGCTCGACAAGGACTACTTGGAGAAGACACTAAAGTGGCCACTAAACCCACCTCTATAGTGGCCTCTATTTCCCGTTTTAGGGGCCACTATAGAGGTTTCATTAAGTGGCAACTTTAGTAGTTTTTCATCCAATATTTCTTACAGTAACTCTGATAATTTTTAAACAAAAAGATTGGACCAGTTATGTTGATCCATTGACCCCTAAAGTGGCCACAAGAATTTTTGGTGGTCTAGTAATAGCTCTTAGACCTCTATAGTGGCCACTATTTTTAACTCCTTAAGTGGCCATTAATTTTACTACTATAGTGGTCACTAAAAAGTTTTTCCCAGCATCCATCTCGTCCTTATTTTTGGTCGGCAGAAATTGACTATAATTCATTTATTCTGATTTTTTCAGTTCCTTTTTGCTTTGTACCGACCGATTACAGCTTCGACTTTGATGAAAAATGCGAACTTTTCGTCGGCACCATTTATGTTAGTTCATTTTTTTAAATATAGAAAAGAGGGGTCATCAAAAATCTCGAAAATCCTCTCTTAGAACTTTTCTTACAGTTTCGAGACACGGCGAAGCCTGAAACCGTTTCGAAATTGTTAAACATGAAGCAACTTTACGGTCAAATCGTGATCCGAAGCACTTCTTTCGAAGAATTCGTCCTACCAAACTTAACGTTCATTGTGAACACTGATAGCGCCCGTAACTTTATCCATTTCCAACCTTGAATTTTTTCTATTTTTCAGATGTGCCAGCTTTTTTTTTCATCGGCAATGACTTATTGAAAACTATCGGTTTCCCAAAGTTAACAGTTCGCTTTTTATTGGATTAAAAAAGTTTAAAAAAAAAACTTCAGGGAGTTCGAGGAAGAACCGATGAGTTCGACATGTTTCTTCTAGATAATCCGTCTTTGGAAGTTTCCTGCGAAGCTGATTTCCCTCTAGGGGAAACTATTATAGTGCGGAATGAAAGTGTCCTTATGGGTCAAGATGGAAATATTTGTCCTAACGGAGCTGATTCTCTCCTCACCGAAAACGGTTACTGCTCTCGTTGGATAATTTAAGAAACATTTTTTCAGGGTACATAAATCTCATAATTCTGATGACACTAGTACATGGGACGAATCGACTATTTCGATGAAAAAGAAAAAGTTTTCTATAAGATATTGTGAATTTTGAAATAAAGGTGTTTCTTTCGCATGTCCAATCTGACAGTTATAAAAGTTAGGAAGGCAGTTTTTGGAAAATTAGGCCGTTTGTTCCATTTGTGAATTACGACCTTCACGACAATTAGGACAGTAATTTTTTTTACCGTCCAAACTTTGGTTTTGCCTTCCAAGTTCACAATTCGAAGGATAAAATGCCCGTATAGGTCCTTGAAAAATATCGCTTCAAGCTGAATCAAAAAAGAAGAAATTTCGGTTTTCAAGAAGCCGTGAAGCCGTGAAATTAAGGGCCATACTTCGTTTGACATGGTTTTCTATTTTTCTTTAAGATTTAGGATGAACGCTAGAAAAAAAAAATTAAATAAAATGAACTATCTTCATTCGTCGGAAATAAACCTCATGGTTATATTTCGAAACATCGAGACACTTTGCTGTAAATTTAGTATGTCTTTTGCTATCGACTTTCCAAAGAAGGCGCTTATTAAAAATGATAAACACAGCCTTGGTTTCTCACAAATCGCAAAAGTATCAAAAGCTTCTTCATAACTTAAAATGTCGCAGAGGTCTTGGCTGGTTCTTTTCGTTTTTTATTCGACTGGATTCGAAGTTCGAAGTGAAACAGGTAGCTTTGATTTTAATCTTATTTTCAATCTAATACCATTTTTGGTCCAGTCGCAACGATTTTGGAAGCTTTCATAGTGATCAGATTTGTTTTCCAGAAATTATTTTTTCTTGTACTTTGTTACATTTTTTTCAGTTTGCGAGATGAAAAACTCTACGATAGAGGCCCTTCTAATCAACTGTACGAAAATAATCGGACTAGTTCAAATTCTTGGCACGGCAGATCCAGTGGTCAGATCGAACTAAAAAAATTCATAAAAAAATTTTTCAGAAGTTGGATAATCTTCTGAGCACAGTTGAATTTATCGAAGGCTGTCTTTTTATCAGTAATACTAATCTGAAAAATCTCAACTTCCTACGAAATTTGAAGGAAGTCAATTGCACTTCTGCGACCGTCCAACAACGTCAGATATTTTTTTAATAAAAAAAAGCTTGTGGTACATTGACGACATCGCGAAAGTTCCGCTATGAATCCACGGTCTTGCATTTTGCATTTCAATAACGCATATTTCTCGGCGCGACATCGCATTTGGACAAAGTTTTGAGTGCGAAAGAGAAAGGACAGAAATGAGAGTATGGTGCAACGAAAACGCGATATCGCGAATGTACCGCGTCAATGTTTTGCTCGGAAAAAAGTATCAAAGTCTTAATTTTTGCAAAAAACGGCTAGGCTTAATATAGCAGACATCATTCGGGAAGTATTTCTCAAAAACTTGAGATAAAAAGATAAGTTTTTTTTTTTTTTGAGCCAAGCAATCGGGTTTTTTGGATTCAATTACCCATATATTTTTGATCCCATCTTCATCCCTGGTTTTTTTCAGGGTGAAGTAAATGAATAATATGAATTATTGACAGTAGTACCCTTTAAAATTACTCACATAATTTTTCTTCCAGCTGGGGTGATCGCCGCGATTTTCATAGACCGCAATGAAGATTTATTGAGCTTCGGAATCGGAAATCTGAAAAATGTAACGATGACGCCGCCGCCGGACATGGATTTAGATGAAACGATTGTTGGATCAGTTATATTTCTAGGAAATACTCATCTCTGCCTGACCTACGACGAGTTCAATTCTTTATCTTATCTACCATTAATCAGCCTCACCGAGATCCCAATGTGCCCCACTCCGAAACCGCCTCGTGAGTTACAATTTTTTTTAAACTTAAAAAACTTCAGAAGATTGAATTTCAGTACCTGCATGTTATGTGACGCCTGATCTCGACGTTGATAAATCTTGCGAACTTTTCGTCGGCATCGTTTTTGTGAGTTGCTCCTTTTCGGATATTGCAAACCTGAAATAAGGCACGGCGTTTTTGTTAAAATGCAAAAGCAAAAATTAAGGGGGTTTGGTCAAAACCTCGTTCCCATATGAGGTCATGGAAAAAACGCGTAAAAATAGGAAATATTGAAGGCGCATAAGTGGATCATGAGACGAATCTATTTCTCATTTTAAAAAAATAATTTCGCAAAATCCAAAATAGCCACCAGAGAGTGAAAAATATAAGGGAACTTCAGAAATTGGAATAAAAATTATTATTCCGCGAAAAATATTTTGAGCGTGGCATGTGCCAGAGCGACGAGGTGCATGCACACAGCACACTAAAATTTACGGAAAAAATAGGGGCGTGGTGTCACCAAACGAACGCCGTGAAGGAAGAATTTGTTGTATAGTGTGTTCAGAAAATAATCAGTATGTGCTTAAAAAAGCATAGAAAATCTCAATAAAGGTCTCTCAGCGAAGAAAAATTTTCAAGTTTATTTTATTTATTCACTTTTAACACGTTAGTATTGACACCTTTCAGTGACTTTTCTGATGGCAAAAGACGAATTTTCACGCTTATTACAGGTATCCTTGAAATAATCACTTCGAAAAAAATTATTTTTTTGAGAAATATTCGAAAAACGTTTTTCTCTATTATCATTTTGACGCATAAACTTTTTCTGAGCAAAAAAACATATTTAAAAAAAAAAAACTCTATAAAATTGCGATGATTTCGTACTTCTGGTATAGATTTGAAACATTCTGCAAACATAACAAACTGAAAAAAAACGGGGAAAAAGTTGAAAAAACAAGGAAAAATATGAAAATCAGACCAAGAGACGGAAAAGAATTGAGCCAGCCAAAAAAGGTCTGTAAAGCGAAATTTTTTTGGATGAGTTGATTTCATTTTAATAATTTTTCGTGATGAAATACTTATTTGAAAGCTAAAATATCGCCTTTTTATGAATTTTAAGCTCTTCTGGGAAGGATTTGATAGGACTGGAAATTTTTTTGGCCCAGCGAAAAAATGATTAAATGGTTTTTTGCTCCTTCTGCACGGCGTTCCACGCAGTGAAAGCAAATGTAAAAAGATTGCCGCCGACCGATGGAGCGCACTTTGTGCAGGCCCCCGCGAAATTCAAATTTTTTTCGGTTTTTATGTCATTTTTCGGTGGTTTTTCAAATTATTCTCTGTCTATTCATGTTTGGGTTTTGCGAGATGTCCATATTGTGAAATAGTAGCATATTACACGTCTATTGAAAGCGGTTCCATGGAATTTCGTTCAAAACTGAGGGAGGAGTTAGTTTTTGAAAATTCGTCAATTTCTTTGTTCACAGTTTTCGCTGATTTTGCTCGTTTCTTTTTATATAACTCTTTGGTTTTAATATGGATATCCATTATTTGTTTTTCTGAAGCTAGGTTTTCAAGGTATATAAAATGTTTCTTTTTTTCATTTGCTCCTCGAATTTCGCTCATTTCAATATTTTTCGTATTTACAATTGCTTATTCAATGAGAGCTGATTCACCTTCATAATATTTTTTGTTTTCATTTTGTAATCAGTAATATAGAGTTTTCCCCTCTTAAAATGGTTCCTGAATGCTTTTTTAACGTAAGTGAATGTTTTTCACATCATTTTCTTTAAACTGACAAGACTTCGAACATTTCAGGAACTATTATCCAAAAAATGCAAATTCTAAAATTGGAAAAAGAAATTTCGAGTATGCGATAGTGCGTCTCGGTGTGCTTACACCCTAAACATCATAATTTACGAGAAGTCTTGACCTTGCGTAATAAAAAAAACGCTGTGTCTGAAGAAACTTCTAATTTAGAGTTGGAGTTAGATATTCTGATAAGATCAAAGTTGTGTCAAGTAACAAGAAAAAACACTCGGTCAACTTTTCAGATCGATGAAACGACAGAACCCGAAGACGTCGCCAAAATTTCGAAGATGAAGCAACTTTACGGCCAATTTTCCGTTCGAGACTCTCTAATCGAAGAACTTATCCTCCCAAATTTAACACTCATAGTCAATACTGCCACCGCCGGTTATCTCTATGAAATTTCGGCTTTCAATTCAAAAATTTCAGAAATGCCAGCGATTCTCGTTCTCCAGAACAGCGCCTTGAAAACTCTCAGTTTCCCCAAGCTGACGGTTATCTTCATTTATTAAAATTGAAGGCAGAATTGTTCAGGAATTTCGAGGGGACAGTCCATTTTTCGACTTGTTACTCTCTGATAATCCTTCTTTGAACTTTTCCTGTGAAGCTGTGTTTCCCGCGGACAAAACGGCTGTCGTTTTGGATGAGAGCGGATTTCTCTGTTCCAACGGAACGAGCTCTCTTCTTTTAAACAATGGTACTTGCACTTCCTGGAAGGAAAATTTGAATAAAATAAGAATTTTTACAGAATTCAGTCGCCCAAGAAGATTGATGACACTGATAGCAATGATCGGAGTGATGACATTTCTTTATTAAATAAAAATAAAATGTTTTTATCAAGGATAAAACAGACAATTTTTAGTGTTCCGATAGAAAGTTGCAGAAAGATACATTTTGAGAAATTTATAGAAATTTGGGAGATGCTCTCTAGAACCACTTGTGAAACCGATTCATGGCTGGCTAGATCCCTCGAAAAAATGGTCCTGACACGATAAAAAAGAGAGAGCGTCTGACTGGTGGAGAGCGCAGACAGGCCACGCCCTTTGCGTCACAAGCGGGCCTTGAATCGTCTTTACAGTCAAAAATTTTAAAAATATATGGATTTATTCAGTAAATCGCTCCGCAAACATTGCAGCGGTAATATCGACGAACGCAGAAAATGAGGTAACAAAGAGGGAAAAAGAAAAATCCGCCGATGAGGGCCAGCATCACCATTAACATGTCCACTTCTTGCACCAAAACTCCGTAACCCTGAACGTTGGCTGGTCAACTTTTTGTTATCTTTTGAAATGCGAAAGGACAGGGCCAATGCCGGATTCGGAGTACTATAGCCTGTGTATAGTCTGTGTGCCACAACTTGAAATTTCACGGAACGATATTCCGCTGTTCCGCTGCGTGCGTTCGCGAAGCGTCTTTTGAATATAGAACACGCTTTCAATTGATTGTTATTTTTGTGGGAGCACATGAAAATAGAGTACCTTAATAATAGAAAAAAAAATTAAAAGCGCGACCACGCAGCGGAACAGCGGAATGTCGTCCGGTGAAATTTCAAGTCGAGGCACACAGACTATAGAACGGATGTTTTTTTGAGGTTCACTGTATGAATCTTATGGTTATTACTCAAAAAAAACTCACGCAAAGGCCGCAAACCATGACGGCGCCGGCATCCGCTCGTGGTACTTCCGCCGGCGTCGACTTCACCTCGGAAACATCTTCCGTTTTTCCTTGAGGTCAAAAGTAATCCAACGATTTCTTTTTTGAGAAAAACCGGCCGGTTCCATGTCGATGGCTACGACCATTTTTTCGATTGGTTCGTTACGGAACCTTGAATAGGAATGATTAGATTGAGCACGTCATTTTGTTTTTTGAAAATTTTTTCCCAGTTCATTTACTACAAGTTTGATTCGAGTTCAAGGAGCTCTGCAGTAACCGAAGGTTCGGCTAATTTTTCCAAAGTAGGCCGCATTTGGAATGGCTTGAAGCGATGCGGTCGAGAAAAGTTCTAAGGCGGGCTGACATTTATTTCTCTACTTTACGATATTTCTCACTAGCCACGCATTTGAACAGTCGGGCCTTCCATAATTTCTTGAAAATAAAAAACTGCGGACGCTTTTCAAATGGCTTGGAGCTACGCGGTCGCGTTGCGGTTGGGATGAGATCTAAGGCAGTTTGTCATTTATTTTTCCCGATATTTTCCATTCACCACGACTTTGAACAGTCTGTCCTTTCTGCGTCTCTCTTCTCTCTTCGGTAAGGCATAGAAACATAGAAATAGCACACAAAGGCGAGAGCGTCGCCGAGGAGATGCGCGGTGAAATTATTCGGCGGAGAGTCATACCTCCGCGCGCAAACCGTTTTTGGTCCGGCGCGACCGAAATTCAGTCCTTAAACCTCAAGGTATTCCACATACGGTTTTGAAACTTTTCAGCAAGACATTTTTAAAGTTTCTCGCTTTTTTGAAGCCGATTCCAGAGAATTTCTCTCTTTCTTGACGGAATTTTAAAATTCTTCTGCTTTTCTTTTTTTGTGGAAATAAGTTCTGATTCACTTGTCCGATGGATTTATCCATAACACGTCCGTTGCTCACTTTATCGAAGGAATTCAGACTTTTTTGGTGACCGGACAGACCGTCGGAGGAGCCTTTGTCGGTTTCCTGTCGGTGACCAAGACTTGCTTCTGTTTTTTCGAAGCATCTGTAAAAATAGACTTTTTTTCTGTTCATTTAGGAATCTCTGACCAATCGCCTTCATTCCGCAGAGGTAGCCGTAGACGCCCTTGTTTCCTCGCTCCTTCAGGCCTTGTCTGGTATCACAGCTGAAAAATTATTCTTTACTAAAAAAAATATGGAGAGATGCTTTTGATGCTATTTCCTTCTACCTCACCGTCGAGAGAAAAGAGACCCAGACAGGTCAGAATGTCATATTCGCCATGATCCAAGGAGATTAAATCTGATGTAGTCTGTTTTTCACGACTTGCAAGTGCGGGACTTCTCTGCGCCCTCCTCGTCTCTCGGCGACTCTCTACTGTTTACCTGCTATTTTCACGTTTCTCTGACCTCGCCGGTGAGGGAACAGAAAGACGCAGACACGCAAAAACTTTCAAGTCGCGGCGAATGGACTATAAAACCGCAAAAAAGGTTCCGAGAGACGTAAAGCAACCGCCCGAGAGTAAAAAAAAAATAAATAACTATTGGAGGGACAGGGACAAATTCTATATTACTCTACCAAAAAAAGAATAAGCTCAAGATAAGCCTATTTATTTATTTTTTTGCTTTTTTGAAAGTGGCGTCAGTTCCAGTGTCGCGTACGCAAACAGCGACATTGACGTAACAGCTCCAAAATAATGAACTTTCACCAAAAATCAAGCTAAAACAATGAAATACTTGAAGACTCACGCCGTGTCGCGGAATTTCGCGTCCTTCAGGTCATTGGTCAGGACCAGGCAATTTTCTCGTTCTTGTCTGGAAATTTCCTTTTCTTTTTGGACTTTTATCAAATGTTCTATCTTGATAATTGTTTTTTAAACTCACGTCCAGCGATCGAAGTTGTTATCCGGCTCTCCGGTGGCCCATTTACTCGGGAATGCAAAGGAATTGTTCGATTTGTCGGTGAAGGCGAAAGACTCAACATCCAGAATTTCAAAAATATTTATTGGCGTTTTTTCTAGAAAAACAGGTAAGTTCCTTCTAGGACCTTCAAAAAGAGCTGAAAAGGTACCGCTGAAAGTACCGAAAACGATAAGAAAAAGGTATTTTGAGCTCCTTTTTCATACAAAAAACTTTTCTTCTTTAACGGTTGTTAATTGAAAATTAACTGAATTTTGGAATTTTAGTACAGGCTGGCAAGTGTCCTCAAATCTTCCTTTCTTTGAATATTCTCAGAATTAGCTATAACTCTTCACCTTCCCTGAGATATCGCAATTGGCCTTCGTGGAAAGAGATCCGAGACAATTTTCCTTTCTTTTTCCACCGACCCAAATTGAAAGGCCTTCCGAGAGTCCGAGATCTGCGGCCATCATGCCGGTGTAAACTGGAAAAATATATTTTTCCATTATTTTTTGAAGTTAAAACTCTTGAAGAGGTCCAATTCATCCTTGTTATCGATTCCAGAAAGAGCTGCGCCCAACTTTTCGCACTGTGTCTGGGCGGTCGCTTGAGAAATGATTCCAGGAAACAGCTGAACCTTTTTTTTGAGGAAAATTCAATTTTTTATTTGAAAACTTTCATACACCAAGTTTGGTTTTTCGCTCTTATGAAGCCTAACCAATTCTCGTGCGGGCAGATGAGACCTATAAATTATATTTCTCAGAAGTTTGTTTTAAAAAAATCATTTAAACATGCTTTGTTAGACAGCCCTTCCAATAGAAACTTGATTTCAAAAATCGAGAAATCGAAACAAAAAAGTTCGCTGTTGGTTTGTAAGTCGCTGGTTCAATTCCAGCAAGCGTTCATTTTTTTGCATCTACTGATATCAAAAAACCACAAGTTTAGTACAAAAAAAACGGAAAAACTGAATTTTGAGGCCTAGGCCCTAGGGTAAGAAAAAATGAATGAATAAACAAATATTCTGAACTGTCAGCGTTTAAAGAACGGGCTTTTCCGTTTTTTTTTTCAGGTTAGTCTTCTCTTTTTCATATATAGCTGATTCAGGGCTGGCTTCAACCCTCGGAAAAAGGTCCTGACACGATGAAAAAGGAGATAGTGCCTGGTTGGTGGAGAGCGCAGACAAGCCACGCCCCTTAAGCTAGCCTTGAGTTGGCTATTTTAAATATTTTTGAAAACTCCCGACTCACTACTATCCGCACACATCGACAGCTGCAAACATGCCAGAACGAAGAGCAAAATGGACGGATTCATTTCCAGACGCCTTTCCACCAAGGCCAACCATCCGTTTTATACAAATCCCAGCTATTAAATTTACTATGTAGTTTTTCACACGAATAAAGGAAATTTTATTGTTATTTTCGAGGCTATGTTTTATGCTTTTTATTTTATGGCATCAAAAAAAAACGGCAGACATTCTCACGGATAAAATTTATGAGTTTGAAAGTTCTTCTTTTGATCGAAGTGATAAATTTTGATAGACAGGGAACTGTTTTATACACGGACTTTTTTTATCTTTTTAAAACTGAAAAATAAAACCTTTTTAATAAGATCTGAGTAATACTTTATTAGCAAAAAGAAAGATGAAAAAAAGAGTTAAAATTTAAAGAATTTTTGCTTACTAGGGGATGGTCTCCGGTCGAAGTGGGGCTTCTGAATGGGACCAGGTCTTCTAGATGTGTTTTTTCACGCTGATTTGATTTCAGAAACTGACCTGAAACGCTTTGAAAAAATTGACGGCTCTCAAAAGTCTTACATTTCAACGTCAACGATTTGCTAGGATCCCCTTCTCATAAACTAAGCTTTGAAAAGCTTGGGCTTTAAAATTTGTCTGAAAAAATTAATTTTTTTCACTGACCGAAATAACAAGGACTATATACCCTCCAAAAATGTGCCTTCTTCGAATTTTTTCACACGCATTGAGAGCCGTTTTTAAGGCCATATTTAGGATCAATTTGAATAAAATATATCTAGTGAACCTAGTCTCCTTTAGAAGTCCCACTGCGACTAGAGGCACTTAAAAACTCTAAAGGAATCAAAAAAAAAAAACTATCTTCAACTTTTTATTAGAGCTCAAAAACGCCTCAAATTCTCTTTTCTCCACTGCGGTAATGAAGTTCAAACTACATAGGCAAAGTCTTTCTTTTTCTATTCACGGACCCTTTACTTTTTACACGCAAAAATTTTTTCTTCACAGGTGGGGTTAGTTAATCCACCTAGTGGTCTTTTTCCCTCCCTGCAACATCACCATACCATCCCGATGTTGCGAAAAATAAATTGATTGAATTGAAAAAGTCGGAAAGGGTGGGAAAAATAAATGTTCCTTTTAAGGAGACAAAGGTTACTTTTTTCTGCCTTTTTGCGCCATTCCATCGGCCCTTATGCACCATGTTTGCTACCTCCCCCTTTTTCCACCATTTTTTGAGCCTTAAAAAACCCAGAAAAATGGAAAGCTCGATGAAGGGACTCTTTTTGCTCCCTTTCTGCAGCCTTTTTTGAGCCTCTGCCTTTTAGGGGCCATTATCCATCATTCCGACTTCGCCCGAGTCTCTTGCTTCTTGGGCGAAGAAATAAAATTATTAAAATATGCTATTTTTTCTTGAGCCTTTTTTCTTCAAAGTGTCTTTTGATCTTGTTGGAAACTCTTTATAAAAAGTCTTGTAATTCTGAAAAGAATTCGAGGAGATAATTCGGATCTGTTTCATTTTTTTTGAGTCATTATCGATTCCTAACTATTCAATATTTTGATAAGATCAAATTACATTGAAAAATCGACCTAGGAATTACAGACAAGAGCTCGAAAACTTTTTTTCTCGAAGAAAAATAAAAAGCTCAAACGTCATCAAGTCTCGATCGATTCAAGACTAAAGTTTTCACCTTTTGCGTCCATTTTTCATAACTTTTCCCATTCTTACAGTGGACGACTCTTCCAAATTCAAATATTCTTCTTGAAGAGCGAACAAAACAATTCATCAATGATTTATTCAACATCAAAAAGTGGATTTTTTCAAACGTCGACAGTGAGGGGTGTGGTTGTTGTTTTCACTTTCTTCTTTTTGGTAGTCGGAGACTCTGAAGCGGTCGTTGAATCGTGAGCCGTCGTGGGGGTCGTGGATTCAGAAGACTCCTCTGCCGAAGTTGTTGGATCAGAAGCCGTCGTTTGAGCCGCTGAAGTCGTAGATCCAGAAGACGTTGCTGAGGCAGTAGTCGAATCGGAAGCCTTCGTCGGAGCCGTTGGAGTCGTGGATTCGGAAGACGCCGTCGTCGTGGAGCCAGAAGACGCCGAAGAAGTCGTCACACCAGGAGACGTTATTGCAACCGTTGAGCCACCGGCACAGACCGCCAATTGCTCTTCCGCCTGTTTCTCGATTATTTGCCCCTCCTCTTTCAGGTCTTCGAGGAGTTTCGTGCCTTCTGAAACTCTTTCGAAACTTGATATAAACTCAAGAAGGCCAAACCGATTCCAGGCATGCCGCAAGCAAAACCAACGACCAGGCCCAAGTTTTCGATGGTGTTACGTTTCGTCACGTCTTTTGTTGGGTCACATCTTGAAAAGCGCAAATTTAAAGCTTCCCTTATTATTGGGGAAGCTTTGAAAGTTCTTACTACTTAGGAACGCCAGAATAGTCTCTATAAACTAGACCTTAGGGGCCCTCGAAGGTCCCCTTTAGGGGTCACTTTACCGTCCGTTAAAAGGGCTACTACATCTTGAAAAAGTAGCCCCTACAGTGGAGCCAGCAAGTCATTTATTTTTTTATGAACTCTATGAAAAGGATTATTTTTCATGAAATACTCAACTAATTTACCCTGTTTCAATGAAAAAAATATCAAAAAGAGGATTAATGATCACTTATTAAATACGCCTTTATTAATCGACTTTATTATTTTGCTCGCTTACGTAGAAGAAGCGACCAAAGCGGATCGACTCCTGGTATCGTTATAAATGAAGTTTTTGATCACCAGACAATCTCTGGGCGAACCGCTGGAAAAGAAGATTTTTTGAACAGTATTTTTCTGAACACGAACTCTACTGGATCAGGAGCGCTGCTCGGCTCTCCCTCGGCCCATTGATAATTGAAATCAGTGGTGAACGCGACCGAGGATCCGTCGGTGAAAGTGAAGGACTATAAATGCATTTTCCTTCAACTTTTGAACTGCGAAAACAGCGACAAAATTGGCTAAAATTGAGTTTTTTTTTTGGCACTTTTCTTTACATCGTATTCAAAGTGATTTTTCAAAATTCAAAAGAACTGTTATAGAGTGAAAAAGACAACTTAATTTTTGGCGAGTCAGAGATAATTTTTGATTTTTCGCAAAATGACTTTTTTTCTACTTTTAATGATCTGTTTTTTTCAAAAATTTTTTTAACACGATTCCACCTTTGAATATTTTTTTGCCCTGATTTCAGACTTTAAAAAAACCTTGAAGACGAGAGAAAATTGGGAAAAAATAAAAAAAAAATAATTACGGCTTTTCCTGAGAATTTTTATAAATATATTGTGTAGTTCTCTATAAAAGTTCCTCTCGAAAAAACATTTTTTCACAACTTTTTGAAAAAATAATAATTTCTTGTAATTATTATGTATTGACTTTGATTTTAGGAAAAGTAAAGGAAATAGGAGAAACTAGAAAAATCAAATTCCGACTAGTCTTCAGAATTTTTTATTTTTATTTCGATTCCAAACTCACCTTCCGAGGCTCGCAGGCGTTGTTCTTTTTGCATTCTTCCTTTCTTTTGGCTCCGATCCAGAAACCTGCGCCGTTGGGTAGCGTCAGTTGGCGCCATCTTTGACCGGCAGTGTCTGGAAAACTATTTTTTTTGTTAGCGACTCTCCTTTTTTCGAATTATGAGTACGGCTGAGTCATATGTGACTTAAGACAAAGGGTCCTGGCACGAAAAAAAATAATGCTGGTTTGGTGGAGAGCGTAGACAGGCCACGCCCCTTTTGAGTTAGTTGTGAATCAGCTTTAAAACTCAACTATTTCAAGATCAAGGTTCTCAAGAGCGTGACAAGGAAAAAAAAAGGCCCTAAGGAAAATCTTTAAAATTTTTTAAATTTTAATTGGTCCTTTTTGGTAGATCCAAGAAAAATTCGATCAAAATTGCTATGAGAGGACCCTTTTTCTCAAACTCACCTTTCAAAAAGACGATTTCAGCGGTAGTCTCTAATCCGGAAAGCTTCGCTCCGACTTTTGCGCAAGCCTGTTCAGCCTCGTCCCGCGTGTTCATTCCTTCGAAGTACTAGAAAAAATAAAAACTTTTCAAAATTCAAGAAAGGGTAATTTGAACATTTTGAAGCTTGAAATTTGAAAAGTAGTGAAAAAATTATCCTGAATGAGACAGAAAATGAATGAAATCAAGCTCATTTCTAGTCGAAATCGTACTTTGAAATTGAACAAAACCATCAAGCAACGTTTTTACCTTGACACACCAGACTTTTCCGCCTTCTCTTTCGCTTCGGTACCAATTGTAGTCGGGGCAAACCACTGAAAACGGATTTTTCCAGAAATAGAGTTAAAAAAGCAAAAATTATTCAAAAAAGTTGACCCAAAGTCTTCAAAAAACATAAAGCTTGACTTACATCTAGCAATGCTCAGTCTCAAACAAACTAGGGCTACCAAAAGCCCCAAATAGTTCATTTCGAACGGAATGGAGGAAAAATGCCTACCGCAATGGCCATGAATTGACCTTTTATACAAATCACAGCTATTAAAATTAATACCCTTGCTTTTCACATAGACAATATTTTTTTTATAATCGCCGTTTTATTTAAACGAGGTTTTTACTATCATTTTATCATTTAATTCACACGGTCCGTTTTTGATGTTTTTTTTTCGAAAAAAAAAACCTTTCACAAGGGGTTTTAACTCACCGAATCATCCGCAGATACTCGAGTTTTTGCCCTCATGCAAGACGCAAAAGGCTAGCAGTTGATGATCAAAAAGTAGTTTTACCAACAAAAAAAAATCCAATGAAAAAGAACTTTCTAGAGGGGCCACTTGAAATGTTCTTTTGCGTTGGAGCACATTTGGAAGATTTTTTGGTCGATTTACTTTTTCTCTTTTTTTTTCAATGGCATTTTCATCGGACAAAACTTAAATTGCTTTGAAACGCAAAAAATTGCTCCAAAACAAAAATTAGTACTGTTTTGAAGCAACTTTGGCGCGCCGATGGACACGATTTTTCGTTTTGAAGCATGTTCCTTTTCTCCGATGAACACGCCATAAAGATCAGTTTTACATGTTTTATCTATGAATTCGTCGTTTTCCTTTCCAATTTATAACTTCTGGATAGAGAAATATTTTAAACCTGTGCCTTTATTGTTGAGATTGCCCATTTTTCAAAATTCAATCTAATCAAGCTTCAGAAAAATGGACGCGCGTGCGTACGCACAAATTAAAGAAGACTTGGACACGAAAGATTGCCATTTGAATGCAAATATCGATGAGAAACAACTAAGAAGCAAAGTAGAGGATCAATTCTCAGAGGATTTAAAAGAAGTCGCGGAAGATATTCCGCTTGTACTTCTTCCAAAGAAAAAGGTATTTTTCATCTTCTTCTATACAAAAAAATTCTTATTATTTTTACAGCACTTCATTTCTGCAGAATGTGTCTTCAGTTTTGGGCGATGAATTTCTGGAATATTCTCTTCCTGAAAATAGTGGTACGACACCCGAGTTTCAGTTTTCGGAAACTTGTAAGTTTTTATTATCATTTCATCTTTTTTTTCAATTTCCTTGTTTGATTTTCACTTTGGTTTAATTTTCAGCGACGCTGGCCTCAGCTTTCGGATATGAAAAGAAGAAAAATATGTTGGAGCCGATGGATTCAGGGGCTACAAAGATGAAGGATATGATGAAAAAACGTCGGCCGGTGTAATTTTTTCACGTTTAAAGAAGAATTCGAAAAAATAAGAACCTTAAAGTTTTTTGGGTATACTTTGCCGTGGTTATGCACTATATTTAAGTTTCTTTATTATTATTTTTCAGGAAATCCCCTGAACGGATTCCCGACCCAGAACCAGTGCCTGATGAGCCCAAAATAGAAGTTGTTACGATTGAAGAGGTGCTTTTTTTGATAAATTTAAGCTAATTTTTATTAAAATTCAGGAATCGGATCTAGAAATCGATGAGCAAGGCATTCCGTTGAAACCAGAAATGCAGTTTCCTGTTGTAAATTATTTATTCTTTGATTGTAGTTTTTTTAAAAGATTTTTTTAGAGCCAATATATAGTCTTTGGAATAAGAATGTTAGATATTTTCAATTTTCATTGATTATTCAGTACAATCCACTCCAAGCCGCGACGCGACGCGAGAAATCCAAAAATGGTCGCAGGCGAAAATGGCAAACGCTAGAAACCGAATTGTTTTACAGTAGGTTCTTTTCAAATTCTTTTTTTTTTCAGTCATCACAGTATCTTTTTTTCGCTGCGAAATTATATATTTCTGATTTATGTGTTGAAGTTATTGTATAGGTGTGTATCTTTAATTCTAACTCGTCAAATTACCTGGTGCTTGCATTATTGAGGTGAAAAGTTCCAGTTCTCATTCAAAACCTTATAAATGCGCGGTTTTTGGAGACCTTACCCTCAAACTACACTTAACCACCCGTCGCAAGTAGTTTCTGGTCGGGCGAGCTCAAAAATGATTTTAGAAAATCAAAACAGTTCGAGGCTTCACGAAGAAAAAAATAGAGGTCATTTTAGATTAGAAGTCTTTCTGTTCGATAATTTTAAGCAATATTAATTTTTTTTTTCGCGTTTTTTTTCGATTTTTACATTTTCTTTTGGTTCAGTGAGAAGCTGAAAGCGAATGCTTCATCCACGTTTTTCAGAGTTGATCAAAGTAACTGGGGTCAATTTCGACATGATGAGCGAGTTCATGCCGTCAAGAACTGCAGATGAACATCGAGCCAAGTATAAAAAAGAGTACAAAGTTGATTTTGAGCGAATGAGTCAAGTTTGAAAGTGAGGATAATTTTTGATTCAAAATGATTTTTTCTAGACTTTGAGTTCACCTGGCGTTTTGGACTCTGAAGTCTTGGAAGAAATCAAAAAACAAGACGTCGAGAATGAAAAAAATCGGAATTTGCCGTTGAAAATGAAACAAGCAGTGAGTTGAAATGATGAAAAATTGAAAAAGAGAATAAAATCATTCTGAAAGTTTAGCAAAAACGAGAAGAGGCAAAGCAAAGGACTTTGAAGGCGAGAACTGAGAGAAAAGCGGCGTGAGTTCCATTTATTTTTGGGGAGTCACAGATAAATTTGCATTTCGTGGAAATTGCTTTGAACACATTTGCAATATCATCGAGCGATGAAAAGTTTTTAACTCTAAAATTTTATGACTTGTCTGTGCCCTCTCAGTCCCTCGTCGATATTTTTTTTTCAAATGATCTTTAGGGAAAAGAGAGTCCAGACAGGTTAGACTGCTTCAAGTCGTATCTGAACAGGCGTAAAAGAAAAATTTTCAATTCAAGCCATCATTTTCAATTTTTTTTTTCTATACCTTTTCAACCCTGAAAAGCGTGGTAATCTCTGCGTTCTCCATCAACTAGACAGTCTCTCATTTTTTCCGTGTCGAGACCCGTTTTTCGATGGCTCAAGTCATCCTTGAATCGGCTAAAATTAGTTCTCACATACTTTGATAGAAATCATTAGGCGTTAGAAAAACACTTTTTGCGTTCATTTTTCAGAAAATTCACTAAATTTGGAAGCTTTTACCACGCAGAACTTGTGCTCAAACGCCAAAAAAATGGAAAAAAAAATGAGAAAAAAAGACAATGCATTGTTTCTACGTTCCAGGTGAAAATTTTTTTTGGATTTCAATCAAAATTAAAGCTGCAAATATATTTTTCTTCAAAAAAATTACAGATTTTAGATCTCTGAAACATAAACAGGTTGAAATACGTAAATATTCCTTTCGAACTCCATTTCGGTCTGTTCATATGCTTTTTTCAACACCGCGAAAATTCCTTCCAGAAAAGCGGAAGCGGCTCTGAAACAAAACGTGGAGAAGAAACAACAACGCGCCGCGGTCAAAGCTCAGCTTCTGGCCAGAAAAGTTGGAAAAACGGAAGAATCTCAAAAGTACGACACGATTTTATGTCAAAAAGATGTCTCAGAAACCAAGTTTGATTATTCGCCGAAGAGGAAGACCGCTAGACTAGAAAATACTCAAGAAAAATTGGCTCTTGAATAAGTCTCGAAATTTTTATTTCAAAAAGAGTCCAATACTGTGTTACGTTTGAAAATTGTTTTATCGCTTTGTAAAATATTAAAAAATAAATTTACGATATGTTCATGGAAAGGGCTTATTTTCTGAATGGGGTGACGGTAACAAAGAGCTGCTTTGCCTTTTTTGCTTTTAGTAAACATCAGGATAAACTAAATATTTATGTGGAAAACCATGTTATCCAGCAAAATGTAAAAGTCCAAGAGAAAAGAATGAGGAAAAATGATATATTATAAATGATGTGTGTAAATGAATATAACATGAAAAAAAGTACTGGCAGAAATTTAAGTGGCCACTTTAGGGTTTCGACTTTTTAGATGCCTCTTTAGAAGTCTAAGAAGCCGTAAGTTATACTGGACCACTAAAATTTAGAAAAAGAGGAAATTTATGAGCAAAAACCGTAATGGCAAGTTCAGCAGGATTTTCTACGATTAATAATAATCAAAATCGCAAGGATGGAATATGGCAAGTAACATTGAATATTTAAAGCTTGATTGGAAGGATATTAAAAAGTTTTGCTCTTTCAGCTTCAAATCGGATTGAAGAGGTGCCAACTTTCATCCTAGTAGGTCTGTAAAATTGAATTTTCCAAATAATAAAGAGCTGATAAGGCTGACCATTATCCGAGCGAAGCTGCCGTTCGATTGGACGGCTTCATGAGTCATAACAAGAAGCTCGGCGTAATCGCCAAAAATAACTTTTGTTTGATCGATTTCATTCTCCAACATAGGGACTTTGCTTGCTTGATATTCATGGAACTGTAAAAACAAGAGAAAGAAAATGTTGAAAACCATTTTAGTTACGCGAAAATCATCCAGTGATTGTATTACGCAGCGCAGTTTTCCATCACAAGCCTCTTCCCATTTCTGAAAAGAAATTTCGGCGAACTATTGTTCAAGACAGGTCTGAAAAACCTTAATATTCTCATAAACATTGTTTCTGATGAGAAACGCGATGGATTCGTCGCATTGTAGATAAAAAGGCGTCTCCGTTTGATGTACAAATAGGAATTTGCACATCTGAAACCAAAGTTTTCTGTTTTTCGAAAAAGTTTAGTGAACGGAATGGAAACGCTCTCACAAGTGTAGACTACCGAAATCTTCAATAAATGACAAAAATCACCCTTTCCACGCAATCCGCAGGATCGCCTCTCGCAATCTGAAACTTGATTTTGATGAAAGTTCGAGCAAAAAGGGTTCCTCACAGATTGGAAGAGTTCAACGCGGTTATTATCTAAACCCTCTTGGAAATGTTGGACATCCCACAGGTGCGCTGTGAGGGAGTTGCTCACCCGAAATCGCATTTCCATCGAAACTTGCGCTAATCTGAAAGTTTGTAGTGACCTTTCATTCCAAGAAGAAAACAAAAGTCGATTTTTTGATCTTTTTCTACAAAATAGCAAACATTTAAACACTGCCTCCCTCTCTTTCAATTTTTTTCAAGAAAAAAGTCAGAAAAGTTGAAAAAAGCCCCATAGAAATGTCCCTTCTCTGCGCCATTTTATAGGCTCTTATGCACCAATTTTGCTACCTTTTTCCACCATTTCTGAAGCCTTTAAATTTCTAGGAAAATAATGGAAGGCTCGATAGAGAGACTCTTTTTGCTGCCTTTCTGAGGCCTATTTTGAGTCTTTTAGCGGCTGTTATCCATTATTCCGAATTTGCCCGAGATCGCTTTTATGAGTCAAGTTTATTATTCTAATTTTATCCGAGTTCAAAAAAAATTGTCTTTTTTTGTTTCAAACAAAATTAATCTTTTTTTAATGAGGCGAAGCTTCTTGCTTTTCAAAATTTGCTCCATATATGCTCCAAAACTGTTAAAACTTCCAAATAGCAAGATTTATTTATCCCAGAAGCCGCTCACAAGTATGAATCATTCTCTACGGCTTGACACCTGTCTGCCTTCTCTGCGCTCTCTTTTCTCTCTTAGACTGCAGTGTAGTGACTACACTCCGACTTTTACGTTCTTTTTTCACGTTTCCATCGCTTTTCTTGTGGGAGAAAAGACGTCGCAGATAAATATATTTTAAGTATTGAATAATAAAATATAGCTAACTGATATTTTTTTTTGAAGCCTCAATTCTAACTCACTTTTGACTCGAAACGAGATGACGAAGCTGACTTTTGTGCGTTTCTTCTGTTTTCAACCGTTCCAATTCTCTCCTCAGACTTTCTTTTTGATTACGACTTTTCTCCTCGACTATCTTGTGTTCGAGAACACGGATCTGTTCTTGATAGGCTTTTTCCACATCTCTTTTTTGCTTCTCCTCGAGATAACTTGCCAAGAAGGCATCTTTTGGAAGCAATGAAGTTTTTGAACTTTCTGGTTGCTCCGAAAACATCGAAGCTCTCGAACTTGTCGGTTCAGTGAGATCTGGAGAATGTGGCTCCTGGAAAGGATACGTTCAGTGAGGTAGAATAATTTATATTTTTTTGTAATCACGCGAGATTTTCGGAGGTTTTTTTTCGCCTTTTTTTGAACTTGAAATGCTCATCTCTTGTAAAATCACCATCTTAAACATCCAAACTTTAAATTTCCGAACGAAATAACCAAAATGTCATTATCTGAAGCTTCGAAAATTTTTGCACACACGTTCATTTATTTAATTTAAACTTAATCGCCGGAAATCATCAAAAAATCAAAAAAAAGGAATTCAAAAAAGTTCGCAAGTCACATTTCAGACAAAAAAAAACGAAAGAGAATCTTTGAATGAATAAAGACTCACTGATGTTGTTCGCTGTGAATCTTCAGGAGCGTCGATCTGAAAATAAAAAAATCATATTGAAAAAAAAAATGTTTGATCACCGAGATCCCGAATTCCTCAAAAAGGGGAACGAGGTCTACCGAAGGCGCCTAAAATGGTCACGAGGGATTAGAAAAGTATTGCTGATCTTACAATCCCCAAACAAAGATGGATGGCCTCGGTCAAGTTTTTGAGGTCCGTTCATTCCGTCTAAAAAAAATAAATTATTTCTTGATTTCAAAATTACGCTTAAAAAAATTGATTAACAAGAAATTGAGAAGGATCAAGAATGCGATAAAAACAGAAAGAAATCAAAAATGAACGTTTTATTGGAAATTGAGTGGACAGGGAAAAATAAGTTTATCAGAGCGGCGATTTCTCATACTAGCCATTTCTCTCTCCTTTCAGTATTGATTTTTGCGCTTTCCAACGACAAATGTACCCAAATTGAAGTTTTTGAGGTGTTGAGATCATTGAAAAAGAACAAAACAGGGAAAGAAGGCCGAAGAATCGATTGAAAGAAAAGTTTGCGTGTCGCTTACCTTTTTTTCCGATCGTTATCAGGGAAAAACGTTTCAATGAGCACACTACACACACTTATTGAATGATACATGATATTCAAGAAAAGTTGGACAGCTTATGAGGGGAAATATATTAGAGAAAAAAAGTTAGGAAAAAGAAATATTTTGAACTGATTTTTCCAATACTTTTTTTTTTCAGTACTAAGTTCTTTGTAAGTTTTTTTTTTATTTCCCCGTTTATTCGGTCATTTTTCCAGAATCATGTCTTGAAAATTGAATTTTTTGTTTGCCAAAGAATGATTTTTTTGTAATTTTTTTCGAATGAGACCACCTCTGCTTAATTTTTTTACCAGCTTGGTTAGTTTTTACCTTAGAAAATTATATTTCTAAATATTTTCGCTCACAATTTTTTTCAATCATTCTTTTTTGAAAAAAATATTTTAGATACAATTATTTTTTTCAAAAAACCCCGAATCGGTTTTACCATCGAAAAACTTCCCGTGGTCAAAAAAAGCCCAAACATTCCATCAAAGTTTGAAGAAGGAAAAATTTCAAATCCTCACGGGAACATTATTTTTCGAAATTCCACAGGAAACACCAGCTTTGAAAAGTTCCTCGTTTTATTTTTCGTTCCTTCTCTTTGGGAAATTCTCCCTGAAAATTTGGTTCCGAAAACACGTGTTTTTTGTTGAGTTTTTGTTGTTGACCTCTGGTCCAAATCAAACAGAGAAAGGTAAAGAGCAAGGTAAGTGTCACGTGCTGGAGATTTGAACTGTTTGTGAACGAAAGTAGATAAAATGATAAGAAGAGATAAACTCTTTGATAAAAAGATCGGGAAAAGTCGAAGAAGCTTGGAATAAAGAGCGAAAAATTTTTCCGTCGAAAAGAAATTTTTTTCAGAATAATCTTGAGCTTTTCTTTCAATCATTTTCATTTTTTACAAAAATGATTTTTTTCAACTTTGTAGCATCTTTTTTTCCGTGTGTAGCGTAGCTGGGAGTTTATATCTATGGTCCTGTTGATTTCTAATTTCTTATCTTTCGAAAATACGCAATGTTTCCATGACAGGACGTGACAGAGAATTGTCAGAGCAAAAAAATGCGTGGAAATCTATTTGAATTTCCCGGAGAAAAGTTATGGAAAAGTGTAGATTGAACTGTTTTTTCAGCTTTTTTTTAATCCTTTTCGAGCAATTTCAGTACTCCTTTCTTTGAAACTCGTCTGATAATTTTAAAATCTGATGTGAGAGAATGGCCGTAAATTATGTAAAAGTGTCGCTCCTTTTACAAGGAAGGTTAATAAAATGCTGAAAATCGGCCAGTACACTCTTTGACGTACCAAATAAACATTTTGAAAGTCTCGATCTGCACAAATTTCTATTTTTTGTGGTAGGGCACTTCAAAGTCAAAGAAAACCCTCGAAAATCGACCATTTTGGGGTTTTGAGCCCTAATTTCTGAAAAACCAGAAAATTGTGTGGGTAGAGACTTTCAGGAACGTTTTTCGGTACATCCAGGAGTGCTCTCGCCAGTTTATAAAAGATTTCAAACCGTAAAGTGAAATGACCTCCCTTCTGAGAAACGTAACTCTCCGAAGTTCATTCTTTCTTACTCCGGCCCAAAATACAAAGATCTCTTTTAAAAAATTGTCCCGGAAGACCACCTTTCTCTCTCTTTTTCCCCTCTATGACGTCAATCATCAACTGAAGGAGACTCACGAAAAAAAGGCCCAAACGAGCCTCGGAACGCAATTTCCAGTGTAAATAAGTGTGCACAAATTTGTGCTCCGGACTTTGTTATGTAGAAAAAAAACGGCGTTTTTTCGAAGTTTCAGGGTCCAAAGTTTGGCTTTCCGTCTCGAAAATGTTTGGTCGTGGAATTATTCAAATTTTGTTCGTTTTCATAAATTTTATTGAATTTTGAACTCTAGGGAGTTAAGGGATGTTTTAGGTGGAAAATTCGAGGAATTTCCAGGATTTTTTTCCACGAGATAATAAAAAAATATTATTTATTTTTTTAAAATTCAAAGTTTATAGAGAGTTTCTGAAAACTTCTGAAAATAAAAAAATTTTTAAAAATTCTGGCGAGCTTGGCTCTGTTTTTCAATGGAAAAAAACAGCTGTTGATAGCCAATTTTCCAATCATTTCTGATACCGAGATCACTCCTTATCAGTTGGAGAACTACACGGTGTATCGGGATTTTTGACGCATCCTATTCAGACTTGACGTCATTTTCAGACCAACCTTTGAAAGATAAGAAAATGAATATTTATTTCCATTTATTTCAATTCCGTCTTTTGGAACCTGAAAAAGAAACTTTTGCGATTTTAAAGCTTGACTTTGAATCTTCAAAAAGCTTTTGGGTGTTCAGAAAATTATCCAATTTTACCTGGTTCGAATAAATTCGAATAATATTTTTTTAATCACTCTACGAGCTTAAATTTCGAGTTACAACACAAATTAGTAGGTTTTTTTCCGATTAAGTTCCAGAAAAATTTTTTTATTAAAAAAACTTAGAATGATTGATATGCTATTTAAAAAAAGTTTTTCTGGATTGGTTTAAACATGAGAAATAAATCGAAACGTTTGTTTGAGCTTAAATTTTGAGTCACAACTCAAAAAAAAAAATTTCCGGTTTAGTCTCACCCGATTTCTAGAAAAGCTTTGGATTCTCAAATTTTTTAAATTTCGGGAATAAACCCACAACTTTTCTTCTGTACGCTTCAATTTTAAGTTACAATTCTAAAAAAAATATGTATTTTTGGTTTCCTCGCCTATTTCCAGAAATCTTTTGGATGATGAGAAATTTTTTTAATATCTTTCGAAACAAAAGCCCAGAATTTCACTTTTGTAAGCTTCATTTTCGAGTCACAACTCAAAAATTACTTTTTTTTTCCGGCCGTGACCCCATCGCAACAACTGTCGAATTACTTTGTATCGTCAACCACGTGGGGACCTCCCTTTACACTTTTTTCTTCAAAATCAACGTCATTCCAATAGATTTGAACCTTGACGTGTGTCTGTGATTTGGACCCTTTTTCGTCTATTTCTGATTGAGAAGACGTCATTGTTGTCCTAAGTTGGGAGAAGTTCCTTGTTTTTTGATTCAAAACAAGATTTTAATGTTTTTTTTCGAGAAATTTTCTGATTCCATACAATATTTAGTAGGAAGTGGATTTCAAAATTTCAAGAAGAGGAAGTTTTTTTTGGAATACTATAAATACTCACTCATTATGTGACGTTTTCATTTTATTTTCATGATTTTTTTGTTCTGAATTGAAGTTTTTTCGACTATTTAAAAAACTTTCAATTCAAATTGGGCTTCCACTTTTTCCTCATTTATAAACCTCTCACAGCAAATTTAAATTCCTGGGAAAGTTTTAGTGGCTACTTTAGGGTTCAAGTCACCACTATAGTATTCTAATCAGTGGCCACGTAAAGGACTAAAATTTAGTGGCCTCTTTAGGAGTCTCAGTGGTACTACCACAAAAAACTACTTTAGTGGTCACTAAGACACAAAATAGTGACTTCTAAAGAGGTGGTTTCAGTGGCCACTTTAGAGTCCTTGTTCTTGAGGAACCTATTAAGGGGCCACTAGAGATTTTTCCGGTCAGAAGAAATCAAAGCAATTTTTTTTTGGAATGAAAAATGTTTTGACCTTTTATCAAGATTAAACGTCATGAAGCAAGTTTCTTTTCTATTCAAAAAGTCTTTCCTAGAAACCTAAATTTTTCTGAAGTGAATTTTGTGAAAAGGAAAAAGTCATATTGGACTAAGCACCAACTTCCCAACTACTGGGAAAATTTTTAGTGGCCACTATAGAGGCTCGCCAAGGACTACTTATAGGACACTAAAGTGGCCACTAATTTCCGTTTTAGTGGTCACTATAGAGGTTCTCTATTTAGTGGCCACTTCAGTAGTTTTTCATTCAGTATTCCTTCCAGTAACTCTAATAGTTTTAAAACAAACGAGTTACGTTGATCCATTGACCCCTAAAGTGGCCACTAAAGTTTTTAGTGGTCTAGTAGTAGGACTTAGACCTCTATAGTGGCCACTAATTTTCAACCCTTTAAGTGCCCATTAATTTGACTACTATAGTGGCCTCTAAAACGTCAAACCCCTATAGTGGCTACTGAAATTGTTCCCAACTAGTTTCGAAAATATTGTTATTTCCCACTGATGTCAACTTTAATCAAGAAAATGAAAAAAGCCAAGAAGTCAAAGTACTCGGATCTCTACGGAAGCCATGCTTTCATGTTTTCTTGTTTGTTTGTTTGCTTTTTTTTCTCAATGGAGCGCGATGTTTTGCGCCGTGTTTATTTCGTTTCCCGCCAAGCTCCGCCCACTTCTCGTGCTGACTCCGCCTCTTCGGCTCTCCAGAAATGTCAATTCGTTTTGAGCTTTGGCAGTTCTTCGTTTTTTCTTGAATTTCTTCTAGAGTATCAAGTTTTAACTGATTTTCTTATTTAATAAAATCGAGGTTTGAAAAAAATCTCTGAAGAAGGGATGACTAAAAAAGCAGGAGAAATGAATTTTTTTCAATTTTTTTTTTCAAAATTTTGTCTAATAGTATTTTTTCTTGTCTTGATGTTTCATATCCCGTTTATTAACAACTTTGAAGCGTCTGACTTCTCTGGGCTCTCTTTTCTCTCTGAGGGATTGAGAGAGCGCAGGAAGGGCAGAAGTGATGCCGAAATGAAGCCTGAAAATTATTTTCGCTGGTTTTTAATGATTTTTCGAATTTTCCTGATTTTTTCAACGTAAAAACCCATTTTTGAGATCTATTGGTCACTTTCTGGTTCACATAGATTTTTAAATTTTTTTTTAAATTTTTTTTTTCAAATGCCAGTTTATTATGAAGCTTGAAAACCGGATTTTCATTCCTTTTTTTTTGCAAGTCCTCTTTCAAGCTTTGAATTTTTTATACCCTACTTTGAATAAAATGTCCATCCAGTTATCCAATTTTCCTCCAGATTCAAAGTATGAGATCGACAATGATCCCAGTCGGATTCGTCTATTTTCTGCTCGTCGCCAATTTCTACAACGAATCGGCCGGATTTGACAAAGACCACACGCCTTACTACTCATTATGGTAATTTTTGAAAGAATCTATTTTTTGGAAAAAAATTCTTCTCAGGAAAGTGACGCCGATCGCTTCTCTGGCCGGTTTTTCCTTGTTCCACGGTGCCGGATTATCAGATAAAGATCGGCTTTTGGCCGGATTGGGCCTGATTTTTGGAGGAATCGGTGATTATGTGATTGGTCAGTTTCATTGGAAGTTAAAACTTTTAAAATTGAAAAAAAATTTATTGCGACTTTTTCTTACGCATTATTTTAACCGATAATATTTTTTTCCTCGAGTTTTTCAATTTTTTTTTGATCGCCAATATGATTTTTCCAGTTCCAAAAAATGTTGCACACAGGCCTCAAATTTGTAGTTAGCTTCATCGGATTCCTAGAAATCTAACTTTTTTGTTTTCTGATTTTTACAAGCTGCTGAATTATCTCACTTCCTCCTTTGATAAATTTTAATAAATTGAAAAATTGCAGGCAGTTCAAACGAAGGAATCGTCGCAGGAGCCATCGCTTTCGGTATCGGACACGTTTTTTACCTGGTCAGTTAAAAAAAGATTCAAACGATTATCGAAAAGTATTTTCTCTGTTTAGGATAAATCTTTAAATAAATATCCGAATGCTTTAAAAGTATTGGTTTCTTTCAAACTTGATAATTTCCAATAACTCAGGCTTTTATAAAAAAATAAATTGAGTTCAAAAATTAATCCTTGGTCATTCATCCTTGCAATTGTTTTGCTCTAAGAAACTCGATCCTCGCCTTTTTTTTTTCCCCGGCAACTTTATGGCAAAACATCGCCTCGGGGCGTGAACATGACACTCTGTCGGTGAAAACAAAAAACAACGGCTCCCGTGGAAATTGCCTTCTTTTGTTGGTCTCTCGTTTTGGGATGAAGTAGATGATGAGGAATTCCAGAGGCGTTCTGTTTTATTAGGTTGGCCGGTTAGAAATGAGCGTTGGGTTGTCGTCGGTTTTTTTTTTCAAAGGCAAAGGTTCGAGAAGGAAATTCAATCTACGCAAAGAAATAGTTACAAGTCACAGGTAAAAATCGAAAACAACTTTTTGTATCGATTTTTTTATTATAATACTCTATAGTGATATGAACTACCAACAGAAAACCTAATAGGATATTTAGAATAGTTGAAACTTTTAAAAAAAGAGTGGCCACTAAACCCACCTCTATAGTGGCCACTTTAGAGGTTCTCTATTTAGTGGCCACTTCAGTAGTTTTTCATCCAGTATTCCTTCCAGTAACTCTAATAATTTTAAAACAAACGAGTTATGTTGATCCATTGACCCCTTTTTAACCCCTCAAGTGGTCACTAGTTTGACCACTTTAGTGGCCACTAAAAGTTTTCCCAGTAAACCAGATAAAATTCGAATTTCTGTCCGGATATGCGAATCCTGTAGACTACATGTGTTGAATAAGAGTAAAGATGAAAATACTTTTTGTAAAAATTTATTTGCGCCATCGTATTTACCTTTTTTGTGGATATCACCTCAAAAGAACTGAAATAGAAAAAGAAAAAATTGAAAGAAACTTGAAGAAGCTTTTAAAAAATTAAGGAATGTCAAATTTTACTAATTGTTTTTCTTCTCATATCACATGGAAAATCTAATTTTTTAATCTAGAAGATTTCCATCATTTTCCAGATGCTCTTCATGAACTACCAGACGAAAGTCCATCAGCCACTGGTGGCGGCGATGATCTTCTGGGGAGCCGTCATCAGCAAGGTGTGTTTCCTGCCGCTCCTCGAGGAACATCCTATCGCCATGCTCATCATGGCTTCTTATGCGGTTCTTCTGACGTCGTGCTTCGTCATTGCCGCTTCGCAGTATCTCAATGGCACCGCAACGCAAAATGAGAAGGTTTGTGGGCTTTTTGGAGCATTTCGAAACAAATTAAGAAATTTAGCCCTGTAAAATACAAAAAAGGAAACGTTGCATTCAAATCTTTCTAGCTACTTTTTGTTTTGAAAATTTCAGTTTGCCGTTAGAATTTTGAAAAGTTTTTTGAGAAGTGATACTGAAATTTTTTTATGAATTGAAAAAAACTAAGTCTTTTTAGTGAAATAAATAAAAAGCTCCAAACTCAAGGAAAAAAAGCAGAGCTTATTTTTTTGTAATTCATCTTTTGAAAAAAAGGTTTTTTTGTTTTTCTTCAAAATATTTACACGTCTCCATGGAAATATTTAGTATTTGGTCTCCGATTTTTCTTGCATTTCCTTTCAAACTTCCGTTGTTTTTTTCGAAGAAGAACCTTCAGAAAAAAATTAGCCGAACGAAAATCACAAAAAAAGTGAGAAAGAAATAAAGAATTTTCATAGTAAAAAAAGATTAATATTTTTTTATTCGAGGCTTTTTTTATTTCTAAGTTTTTTTCAGGGAGTTTGGATTCGCGCCCTTGGATTCCTGTCGTTTTTTTCTTCTCCGACTCGGTCCTTATCCTGTCCCACATGGACATCAGAACGCCGTATTGTGATTTCCTGGTCCTCGGAAGCTACTACCTCGCCCAGTACCTCATTCTCTACGGAAACATCGTCGCGAAAGTTACACCGACGCACAAAAAAGTCGCCAATCTCAAACCGTACCAACCCCGATCTCTTGTTTCCGCAAATTGATACAATTATTTTACAAATATCTCATTTCGTGTTGTGATTTCTAGTCGGAGAACAAGAGCTTTAATTGCAGATTTTTTACTTACTAATAAGAAGGTCATGATGACTTTTAATGTTGTAAATATATGTACATAACTTCAATAAATCTTTTTTTCTTTTTGATAGTGAGGATATATCGCAAGAAATAAAGAAGAAAACTTGAAATTTTCGGGAAAGAGAAAGATGCGAAAAAAATTAAAAAAATTACTGTGCACAAAGAATACGCAGTTCGCCGTGTATGCCAAAACATCAAACTTGACGCCAATTTCTAATTTCTCGCCACCAAATAATTTTTATTTTTATTCAAAAAAATAATTGTTTCATTCAGAGCTGTTTGATTTTATAGTATTTTTCCGGCTTCATACTTCACCGACTTATTTAATTTCAGAAATGTCCGAAAATACTTTATTAATCTTCTTTGTTTTGATTTTTCGGTGTTTTGGATGAAGAGATTGTCTTCCTTTCAACGTTTGATGATCCTGCATGTTGAAGGTGCGTTTTTTTCTTTATTAATCAATTTTTTTCTTTTTTTCAAAATTATAAATTCCTAGCCAAATTGTAAAAATATTTTTGATATATTTGAGGAAAAAAAATTTAAGAATTTGACGGATTATACGGCTGTTGCGATAACTTGGAGCGAGACGGTTGAATGTGAAAAAGCCTGTTTTTGTCGAATTTGCTCGGAAGAAATTTCGATAAATGTTTGATCAATTCTCGATGTCGTAGAGTGTATATGAAGAAGTTGGCGATCATCTGAATATTCCATTATTTGAAATTGTTTTTCAAACTGCTTACTTTGAGAAGGAAAAAGGCGAAATAAAGGACATGTGAAATTTGGAAGCCAAAGGGCTGGAAATGATAAACGATGTCTGGTATCAGAATCAGGAAACAAGACGCGGTTGTTGACATTCCTGAAGATATTTTTTTTTTTTTGAAGTCTTGGGATATTTTTTCTACCGATAGTTATTGTCAAATTCTTCATTCCACTGTCTTTCGATGATCTTCTCACTGTTTGTTTCTTCTGTAATCATCTTTAAGTTTCTGATTTCAATATCTTTGCCGGTTAAAAGCAATTGTTTTTCGCGAAATCTTAGGAAATAATTCTTAGAAGTGGTCTTGAAATGTTTTCGGAAAAACCTTGCGCATGGAGAAATAAATGTAAGCGTAGATGATTGAGCCGACGGCGACGCAAAATATCCGCTCGCCGGCCAGGTAAAGCCGGAACTCATTTCGCATTGTCTGTAAATTTCGGACTTTGGTTTCGGAAAAGGTTTCTGAGAAGGCGCTGGACTTCTTTTCAAGTATTGGCTAATGAAAAATGGTTTTCATATTGCAGAATTGAAAAAAAAACGGATAAATTGAAAATTTCGTATTGAAATATTTCAGAGTGCTAATGATTCTTGAGGCGGTTTTCAAAGTGATTTTCGCGAAATTTTCTCTGGCTCTCCGAAAATGCGTTATCTTTTTCCACTCTCTGACGGATTTTCTGATGTTGGCTTTTGAAGTATAGAGAATCTTTTTTTGGGCTTTGATTGAGCTTTTCTAAATTTTCTGATGAAAATTTTGAAGAAAACTTACATTATACAGCGGACAGAGGTGGTCGAATAAAGTTGGAGGCTCGAAATGTATCGAAATAATATTCATAATGCATCCAATGAGCGACCCGAGGAATGGCACTGAAAAAAAATTATTTTCCGAAAATTTGTTCCGATTTTTTTCGAAGAAAAAAAAGTTGAAGAATGAAGTTTGTGATATCTTCAAAACATTCAGAAAAATGAAACTGTAAAGATTAAATCTCTTTTTTTAATGATCTCGAAACATTTTAATGATAAAATAAATGAAATTATCGTTTTTTTAAGATTTTTAAAAAAATTGGCAAAAAAATGCTCACTACAAATGAGCGTGGCCGTGTACCGAAATCCCATCCCGGCGTATTTCAAAGGGCTCAAAACTGCGAAAAATCGGTCGAGAGCCACCACAAACATGAACATGTTATCCAACTGAAAATATACTGTATACAGATTTTTTTTTCTTGACATGACCTAGCTCAAGACCGACGCGGACGCTTTTAGTTTACGACCGATTGTATTTTTGCTCGTTTGCGGCTTTTTTGATTTATGATTTTCGGCTTTTTTTTTGAAGTCTCGAATGTTTGAAATTTCAATTTTCAAGTTTCAAACAAGTCATCGGTTCCGATTAGAAGTAATATTTTCAGAAGGATTTTTCTTGTAATCAGTTTTTAAACTGCAAAAATAATTTCGATGCGAAAATAATTTAGTTTGGTCAAAAGTGGAGCCGCTTTTTCGAGGTCTTTTATTTTATAAAAATCACCTTTTTTCACACCTATCTTACCTAGTTACTCGGAGATCATAGAAAAATGTCTTCCCAAAGGCCGAACAAGGCCAATATTTGCTCAATAGAAAAGGTGCTAATTACAGGTGTGAAAAATTCGATTTTCATATCAGGTGTGAAAGTTCAAGATAGACAGAACAAAGACTTCAAAGGGGTTGCCGCATCTGTCATATGGCTTAGATTCCTGTTAATCTTTTTTTAAAAGAGAATTTGAAAATGTTAAAACATTCTTTCATTAAGAATCTAGAGAACTCATCTATAAGGAGGTTAGAAAATTTCACCTGAATTGAAAAGGTAACCATCATGGTAACGGGTCTCAAGGCGCATTCCATTCGTAATACGTTGTGAGATTCTGGAAATTATTTTGATCGAAAAAGCTCCAAATGAAAAGTGGGGTTTGTAATTATTCAAAAGTTCAGCATTTTGAATATACTCATCAAGTAGAAAAAAATAATGGTCTCTTAAAAAAATCTAACAATACTTGGAGTTCAACTTCACAACTTCACCTTCAAGTTAAAAAGAAGATTGAGATAGAAAAAAACTCATATTTTTTTGTTGGAAAAAAATTTTTAAGTTGGTTTTTTTCAGTTTAAATAATTTTTTTAGGTTATTTTTTTACTCATTTTTCTGCATTTTTCTCTGCTATTCTGAACCCAAAAAAATCTGTTCATTTTGAAACGAACCATGATCCAAAGCGAAAAAAAGTGTAGGAAACGGAGGCGATCCCCTCGGTGGCCAACGCGATGTCGCACATGGACAGGATAATCATCATGAAAAGTTCTTTCTTTTCTCGAGTCACCGTCGTGATCAAGTAGATCGTCAGGGGCGCATTCAGAGCGATCACTATTGGCCCTGAAAAAAATGAACGATTTTTTGTTCTAGTTCCAGTTTAATAACCTTTTTCGTCATTTTTTGTGCATCAGCTAGATTTTCGATTTCGAAGAGAGGCTTTTGGAAAATGAGAACTCCTTGATTTGAAGTTCAGAAAAAAAATCATCTAGTTTTGAGAATATTTTCTCAACTTTATTTTATTCAAAAATGGAATTGTTGAAAGTCGATACTCGAATTTAGATCAGAGGCCGATGAGGAAAAATAAGGGAACGAATAATAAAATTGCGTGAGAAATTCTCCAAAATTTGATTTAGTTTTTATCCCATTCTGTTCGAGTTCTTTTTTCTTTGCTGTTTTGAAAACTTCTAATGACTTCCAAAAAAAATTAACCCGTATGGAAAACTTGTAGTTTCATGAAACCTACCCAAAACGAGATAAACTAGAATAACGTCCAGTGTGATCAAAACTGGCTTTTGGAAATGCAAATCCGTCGCAACCGTCGAATATAACTCCATTATAGAACAAGATAACTTGTAACTTCAAAAATCAAGAAACTGAAGAAAAAAGTGTTGTCTATCACGTTTTCGGCAAGGTTTTTCGGCTTCCCTGGAAATATTTGATCTAATTTAGTCTTTAACTGAAAATTACGCGCATTTGATTGCTTTAAGCTTGTGGGCGTTCCGACGAGGAAACAATTGAACTTTTTGGAATCGAGCCAAAATTGGAAATGAGAAAAAAACTAGAAAATGCTTAGAGAATCTTTTTCAAATATTTGGAACAAGCTTCTTTTTCATAGGACTAGTAATTTATAATATAATACTCTTTATAGAAAGGGTTAAAAAAATTCTGCTTTAAACTTTTGTGACAGACAAATTTTAGCGGATGAATTAAGAAAAATAAAATTGCACCCAGTATAACTCGATTTTTGCTTCATCTCCTTCTTTCTCCTTCCGATTAAGTTCCTGATAAACCATTTTTTTCAGACAATCTCATCCATATTTTTTGAATGTATGTTGTTCTCGCACATATCCAGCCATGGTCTACGAGATGATGAGGTGTGACCCAACCTGCCATGTCGCTAGGTCAAGGAAAAGAGCGCGTCTGAGCAAGACGCAGACTGCGATGCGCTCGGGCCACAGGCACGCAGTAGAGGCGTCGCTTGGGAGAGGTCAACCAACGCACCGCCCATTTTGTGTATATATAGCCGCTGACCTCGCCAGATAGAACCATTTGATCGCCTTCTGCTCCTGCATTCGCTTCTTTCCTCCTGCTATAGCTGTTCATCGATTTTCTTGGTCCAAGGGTCTATCCAGATCTGGTATGAAACTGTTAAGCTTTCACCGGGTGTAGATTGACGCTTGGCCCTCGAGCCATTTTTCTTCTTCATCTTTCTCAACTCTCTTGGTCCGACCGTCTATCCAGATCTGGTATGAAACTGTTAAGCTTTCACCGGGTATAGATTGACGCTTGGCCCTCGAGCCATTTTTCTTCTTCATCTTTCTCAACTCTCTTGGTCCGACCGTCTATCCAGATCTGGTATGAAACTGTTAAGCTTTCACCGGGTATAGATTGACGCTTGGCCCTCGAGCCATTTTTTTCTTCTTCATCTTTCTCAACTCTCTTGGTCCGACCGTCTATCCAGATCTGGTATGAAACTGTTAAGCTTTCACCGGGTGTAGATTGACGCTTGGCCCTCGAGCCATTTTTTTCTTCTTCATCTTTCTCAACTCTCTTGGTCCGACCGTCTATCCAGATCTGGTATGAAACTGTTAAGCTTTCACCGGGTGTAGATTGACGCTTGGCCCTCGAGCCATTTTTTTCTTCTTCATCTTTCTCAACTCTCTTGGTCCGACCGTCTATCCAGATCTGGTATGAAACTGTTAAGCTTTCACCGGGTATAGATTGACGCTTGGCCCTCGAGCCATTTTTTTCTTCTTCATCTTTCTCAACTCTCTTGGTCCGACCGTCTATCCAGATCTGGTATGAAACTGTTAAGCTTTCACCGGGTGTAGATTGACGCTTGGCCCTCGAGCCATTTTTTTCTTCTTCATCTTTCTCAACTCTCTTGGTCCGACCGTCTATCCAGATCTGGTATGAAACTGTTAAGCTTTCACCGGGTATAGATTGACGCTTGGCCCCTCGAGCCATTTTTTTCTTCTTCATCTTTCTCAACTCTCTTGGTCCGACCGTCTATCCAGATCTGGTATGAAACTGTTAAGCTTTCACCGGGTGTAGATTGACGCTTGGCCCTCGAGCCATTTTTTTCTTCTTCATCTTTCTCAACTCTCTTGGTCCGACCGTCTATCCAGATCTGGTATGAAACTGTTAAGCTTTCACCGGGTATAGATTGACGCTTGGCCCTCGAGCCATTTTTTTCTTCTTCATCTTTCTCAACTCTCTTGGTCCGACCGTCTATCCAGATCTGGTATGAAACTGTTAAGCTTTCACCGGGTATAGATTGACGCTTGGCCCTCGAGCCATTTTTTTCTTCTTCATCTTTCTCAACTCTCTTGGTCCGACCGTCTATCCAGATCTGGTATGAAACTGTTAAGCTTTCACCGGGTGTAGATTGACGCTTGGCCCTCGAGCCATTTTTTTCTTCTTCATCTTTCTCAACTCTCTTGGTCCGACCGTCTATCCAGATCTGGTATGAAACTGTTAAGCTTTCACCGGGTATAGATTGACGCTTGGCCCTCGAGCCATTTTTTTCTTCTTCATCTTTCTCAACTCTCTTGGTCCGACCGTCTATCCAGATCTGGTATGAAACTGTTAAGCTTTCACCGGGTATAGATTGACGCTTGGCCCTCGAGCCATTTTTTTCTTCTTCATCTTTCTCAACTCTCTTGGTCCGACCGTCTATCCAGATCTGGTATGAAACTGTTAAGCTTTCACCGGGTATAGATTGACGCTTGGCCCCTCGAGCCATTTTTTTCTTCTTCATCTTTTCTCAACTCTCTTGGTCCGACCGTCTATCCAGATCTGGTATGAAACTGTTAAGCTTTCACCGGGTATAGATTGACGCTTGGCCCTCGAGCCATTTTTTTCTTCTTCATCTTTTCTCAACTCTCTTGGTCCGACCGTCTATCCAGATCTGGTATGAAACTGTTAAGCTTTCACCGGGTATAGATTGACGCTTGGCCCTCGAGCCATTTTTTTCTTCTTCATCTTTCTCAACTCTCTTGGTCCGACCGTCTATCCAGATCTGGTATGAAACTGTTAAGCTTTTCACCGGGTGTAGATTGACGCTTGGCCCTCGAGCCATTTTTTTCTTCTTCATCTTTCTCAACTCTCTTGGTCCGACCGTCTATCCAGATCTGGTATGAAACTGTTAAGCTTTCACCGGGTGTAGATTGACGCTTGGCCCTCGAGCCATTTTTTTCTTCTTCATCTTTCTCAACTCTCTTGGTCCGACCGTCTATCCAGATCTGGTATGAAACTGTTAAGCTTTCACCGGGTGTAGATTGACGCTTGGCCCTCGAGCCATTTTTTTCTTCTTCATCTTTCTCAACTCTCTTGGTCCGACCGTCTATCCAGATCTGGTATGAAACTGTTAAGCTTTCACCGGGTATAGATTGACGCTTGGCCCTCGAGCCATTTTTTTCTTCTTCATCTTTCTCAACTCTCTTGGTCCGACCGTCTATCCAGATCTGGTATGAAACTGTTAAGCTTTCACCGGGTGTAGATTGACGCTTGGCCCTCGAGCCATTTTTCTTCTTCATCTTTTCTCAACTCTCTTGGTCCGACCGTCTATCCAGATCTGGTATGAAACTGTTAAGCTTTTCACCGGGTGTAGATTGACGCTTGGCCCTCGAGCCATTTTTTTCTTCTTCATCTTTTCTCAACTCTCTTGGTCCGACCGTCTATCCAGATCTGGTATGAAACTGTTAAGCTTTTCACCGGGTGTAGATTGACGCTTGGCCCTCGAGCCATTTTTTTCTTCTTCATCTTTCTCAACTCTCTTGGTCCGACCGTCTATCCAGATCTGGTATGAAACTGTTAAGCTTTCACCGGGTATAGATTGACGCTTGGCCCTCGAGCCATTTTTTTCTTCTTCATCTTTTCTCAACTCTCTTGGTCCGACCGTCTATCCAGATCTGGTATGAAACTGTTAAGCTTTCACCGGGTGTAGATTGACGCTTGGCCCCTCGAGCCATTTTTTTCTTCTTCATCTTTCTCAACTCTCTTGGTCCGACCGTCTATCCAGATCTGGTATGAAACTGTTAAGCTTTCACCGGGTGTAGATTGACGCTTGGCCCTCGAGCCATTTTTTTCTTCTTCATCTTTCTCAACTCTCTTGGTCCGACCGTCTATCCAGATCTGGTATGAAACTGTTAAGCTTTCACCGGGTGTAGATTGACGCTTGGCCCTCGAGCCATTTTTTTCTTCTTCATCTTTCTCAACTCTCTTGGTCCGACCGTCTATCCAGATCTGGTATGAAACTGTTAAGCTTTTCACCGGGTGTAGATTGACGCTTGGCCCCTCGAGCCATTTTTTTCTTCTTCATCTTTCTCAACTCTCTTGGTCCGACCGTCTATCCAGATCTGGTATGAAACTGTTAAGCTTTCACCGGGTATAGATTGACGCTTGGCCCTCGAGCCATTTTTCTTCTTCATCTTTTCTCAACTCTCTTGGTCCGACCGTCTATCCAGATCTGGTATGAAACTGTTAAGCTTTCACCGGGTGTAGATTGACGCTTGGCCCCTCGAGCCATTTTTTTCTTCTTCATCTTTCTCAACTCTCTTGGTCCGACCGTCTATCCAGATCTGGTATGAAACTGTTAAGCTTTCACCGGGTGTAGATTGACGCTTGGCCCTCGAGCCATTTTTTTCTTCTTCATCTTTCTCAACTCTCTTGGTCCGACCGTCTATCCAGATCTGGTATGAAACTGTTAAGCTTTCACCGGGTGTAGATTGACGCTTGGCCCTCGAGCCATTTTTTTCTTCTTCATCTTTCTCAACTCTCTTGGTCCGACCGTCTATCCAGATCTGGTATGAAACTGTTAAGCTTTCACCGGGTGTAGATTGACGCTTGGCCCCTCGAGCCATTTTTCTTCTTCATCTTTCTCAACTCTCTTGGTCCGACCGTCTATCCAGATCTGGTATGAAACTGTTAAGCTTTCACCGGGTGTAGATTGACGCTTGGCCCTCGAGCCATTTTTTTCTTCTTCATCTTTCTCAACTCTCTTGGTCCGACCGTCTATCCAGATCTGGTATGAAACTGTTAAGCTTTCACCGGGTATAGATTGACGCTTGGCCCCTCGAGCCATTTTTTTCTTCTTCATCTTTCTCAACTCTCTTGGTCCGACCGTCTATCCAGATCTGGTATGAAACTGTTAAGCTTTCACCGGGTATAGATTGACGCTTGGCCCTCGAGCCATTTTTCTTCTTCATCTTTCTCAACTCTCTTGGTCCGACCGTCTATCCAGATCTGGTATGAAACTGTTAAGCTTTCACCGGGTATAGATTGACGCTTGGCCCTCGAGCCATTTTTCTTCTTCATCTTTCTCAACTCTCTTGGTCCGACCGTCTATCCAGATCTGGTATGAAACTGTTAAGCTTTCACCGGGTATAGATTGACGCTTGGCCCTCGAGCCATTTTTTTCTTCTTCATCTTTTCTCAACTCTCTTGGTCCGACCGTCTATCCAGATCTGGTATGAAACTGTTAAGCTTTCACCGGGTGTAGATTGACGCTTGGCCCTCGAGCCATTTTTCTTCTTCATCTTTCTCAACTCTCTTGGTCCGACCGTCTATCCAGATCTGGTATGAAACTGTTAAGCTTTCACCGGGTGTAGATTGACGCTTGGCCCCTCGAGCCATTTTTTCTTCTTCATCTTTCTCAACTCTCTTGGTCCGACCGTCTATCCAGATCTGGTATGAAACTGTTAAGCTTTCACCGGGTGTAGATTGACGCTTGGCCCCTCGAGCCATTTTTTTCTTCTTCATCTTTCTCAACTCTCTTGGTCCGACCGTCTATCCAGATCTGGTATGAAACTGTTAAGCTTTCACCGGGTGTAGATTGACGCTTGGCCCTCGAGCCATTTTTTTCTTCTTCATCTTTCTCAACTCTCTTGGTCCGACCGTCTATCCAGATCTGGTATGAAACTGTTAAGCTTTCACCGGGTATAGATTGACGCTTGGCCCTCGAGCCATTTTTTTCTTCTTCATCTTTCTCAACTCTCTTGGTCCGACCGTCTATCCAGATCTGGTATGAAACTGTTAAGCTTTTCACCGGGTGTAGATTGACGCTTGGCCCTCGAGCCATTTTTTTCTTCTTCATCTTTCTCAACTCTCTTGGTCCGACCGTCTATCCAGATCTGGTATGAAACTGTTAAGCTTTCACCGGGTATAGATTGACGCTTGGCCCTCGAGCCATTTTTCTTCTTCATCTTTTCTCAACTCTCTTGGTCCGACCGTCTATCCAGATCTGGTATGAAACTGTTAAGCTTTCACCGGGTATAGATTGACGCTTGGCCCTCGAGCCATTTTTTTCTTCTTCATCTTTCTCAACTCTCTTGGTCCGACCGTCTATCCAGATCTGGTATGAAACTGTTAAGCTTTCACCGGGTATAGATTGACGCTTGGCCCCTCGAGCCATTTTTTTCTTCTTCATCTTTCTCAACTCTCTTGGTCCGACCGTCTATCCAGATCTGGTATGAAACTGTTAAGCTTTTCACCGGGTATAGATTGACGCTTGGCCCTCGAGCCATTTTTTTCTTCTTCATCTTTCTCAACTCTCTTGGTCCGACCGTCTATCCAGATCTGGTATGAAACTGTTAAGCTTTCACCGGGTATAGATTGACGCTTGGCCCTCGAGCCATTTTTTCTTCTTCATCTTTCTCAACTCTCTTGGTCCGACCGTCTATCCAGATCTGGTATGAAACTGTTAAGCTTTCACCGGGTATAGATTGACGCTTGGCCCCTCGAGCCATTTTTTTCTTCTTCATCTTTCTCAACTCTCTTGGTCCGACCGTCTATCCAGATCTGGTATGAAACTGTTAAGCTTTTCACCGGGTGTAGATTGACGCTTGGCCCTCGAGCCATTTTTTTCATCTTCATCTTTCTCAACTCTCTTGGTCCGACCGTCTATCCAGATCTGGTATGAAACTGTTAAGCTTTCACCGGGTATAGATTGACGCTTGGCCCTCGAGCCATTTTTTTCTTCTTCATCTTTCTCAACTCTCTTGGTCCGACCGTCTATCCAGATCTGGTATGAAACTGTTAAGCTTTCACCGGGTATAGATTGACGCTTGGCCCTCGAGCCATTTTTTTCTTCTTCATCTTTCTCAACTCTCTTGGTCCGACCGTCTATCCAGATCTGGTATGAAACTGTTAAGCTTTCACCGGGTATAGATTGACGCTTGGCCCTCGAGCCATTTTTTTCTTCTTCATCTTTCTCAACTCTCTTGGTCCGACCGTCTATCCAGATCTGGTATGAAACTGTTAAGCTTTCACCGGGTGTAGATTGACGCTTGGCCCTCGAGCCATTTTTTTCTTCTTCATCTTTCTCAACTCTCTTGGTCCGACCGTCTATCCAGATCTGGTATGAAACTGTTAAGCTTTCACCGGGTGTAGATTGACGCTTGGCCCTCGAGCCATTTTTTTCTTCTTCATCTTTCTCAACTCTCTTGGTCCGACCGTCTATCCAGATCTGGTATGAAACTGTTAAGCTTTTCACCGGGTATAGATTGACGCTTGGCCCTCGAGCCATTTTTTTCTTCTTCATCTTTCTCAACTCTCTTGGTCCGACCGTCTATCCAGATCTGGTATGAAACTGTTAAGCTTTCACCGGGTATAGATTGACGCTTGGCCCTCGAGCCATTTTTCTTCTTCATCTTTCTCAACTCTCTTGGTCCGACCGTCTATCCAGATCTGGTATGAAACTGTTAAGCTTTCACCGGGTATAGATTGACGCTTGGCCCTCGAGCCATTTTTCTTCTTCATCTTTCTCAACTCTCTTGGTCCGACCGTCTATCCAGATCTGGTATGAAACTGTTAAGCTTTCACCGGGTATAGATTGACGCTTGGCCCTCGAGCCATTTTTCTTCTTCATCTTTCTCAACTCTCTTGGTCCGACCGTCTATCCAGATCTGGTATGAAACTGTTAAGCTTTCACCGGGTATAGATTGACGCTTGGCCCTCGAGCCATTTTTTTCTTCTTCATCTTTCTCAACTCTCTTGGTCCGACCGTCTATCCAGATCTGGTATGAAACTGTTAAGCTTTCACCGGGTATAGATTGACGCTTGGCCCTCGAGCCATTTTTTCTTCTTCATCTTTCTCAACTCTCTTGGTCCGACCGTCTATCCAGATCTGGTATGAAACTGTTAAGCTTTCACCGGGTGTAGATTGACGCTTGGCCCTCGAGCCATTTTTTTCTTCTTCATCTTTCTCAACTCTCTTGGTCCGACCGTCTATCCAGATCTGGTATGAAACTGTTAAGCTTTCACCGGGTATAGATTGACGCTTGGCCCCTCGAGCCATTTTTTTCTTCTTCATCTTTCTCAACTCTCTTGGTCCGACCGTCTATCCAGATCTGGTATGAAACTGTTAAGCTTTCACCGGGTATAGATTGACGCTTGGCCCTCGAGCCATTTTTTTCTTCTTCATCTTTTCTCAACTCTCTTGGTCCGACCGTCTATCCAGATCTGGTATGAAACTGTTAAGCTTTCACCGGGTATAGATTGACGCTTGGCCCTCGAGCCATTTTTTTCTTCTTCATCTTTCTCAACTCTCTTGGTCCGACCGTCTATCCAGATCTGGTATGAAACTGTTAAGCTTTTCACCGGGTGTAGATTGACGCTTGGCCCTCGAGCCATTTTTTTCATCTTCATCTTTCTCAACTCTCTTGGTCCGACCGTCTATCCAGATCTGGTATGAAACTGTTAAGCTTTCACCGGGTATAGATTGACGCTTGGCCCTCGAGCCATTTTTTTCTTCTTCATCTTTCTCAACTCTCTTGGTCCGACCGTCTATCCAGATCTGGTATGAAACTGTTAAGCTTTTCACCGGGTATAGATTGACGCTTGGCCCTCGAGCCATTTTTTCATCTTCATCTTTCTCAACTCTCTTGGTCCGACCGTCTATCCAGATCTGGTATGAAACTGTTAAGCTTTCACCGGGTATAGATTGACGCTTGGCCCTCGAGCCATTTTTTTCTTCTTCATCTTTCTCAACTCTCTTGGTCCGACCGTCTATCCAGATCTGGTATGAAACTGTTAAGCTTTCACCGGGTGTAGATTGACGCTTGGCCCTCGAGCCATTTTTTCATCTTCATCTTTCTCAACTCTCTTGGTCCGACCGTCTATCCAGATCTGGTATGAAACTGTTAAGCTTTCACCGGGTATAGATTGACGCTTGGCCCTCGAGCCATTTTTTTCTTCTTCATCTTTCTCAACTCTCTTGGTCCGACCGTCTATCCAGATCTGGTATGAAACTGTTAAGCTTTCACCGGGTATAGATTGACGCTTGGCCCTCGAGCCATTTTTTTCATCTTCATCTTTCTCAACTCTCTTGGTCCGACCGTCTATCCAGATCTGGTATGAAACTGTTAAGCTTTTCACCGGGTGTAGATTGACGCTTGGCCCCTCGAGCCATTTTTTTCATCTTCATCTTTCTCAACTCTCTTGGTCCGACCGTCTATCCAGATCTGGTATGAAACTGTTAAGCTTTCACCGGGTATAGATTGACGCTTGGCCCCTCGAGCCATTTTTTTCTTCTTCATCTTTCTCAACTCTCTTGGTCCGACCGTCTATCCAGATCTGGTATGAAACTGTTAAGCTTTTCACCGGGTATAGATTGACGCTTGGCCCTCGAGCCATTTTTTTCTTCTTCATCTTTCTCAACTCTCTTGGTCCGACCGTCTATCCAGATCTGGTATGAAACTGTTAAGCTTTTCACCGGGTGTAGATTGACGCTTGGCCCTCGAGCCATTTTTTTCATCTTCATCTTTCTCAACTCTCTTGGTCCGACCGTCTATCCAGATCTGGTATGAAACTGTTAAGCTTTCACCGGGTATAGATTGACGCTTGGCCCTCGAGGCCATTTTTTTCATCTTCATCTTTCTCAACTCTCTTGGTCCGACCGTCTATCCAGATCTGGTATGAAACTGTTAAGCTTTCACCGGGTGTAGATTGACGCTTGGCCCTCGAGCCATTTTTTTCATCTTCATCTTTCTCAACTCTCTTGGTCCGACCGTCTATCCAGATCTGGTATGAAAACTGTTAAGCTTTCACCGGGTATAGATTGACGCTTGGCCCCTCGAGCCATTTTTTTCATCTTCATCTTTCTCAACTCTCTTGGTCCGACCGTCTATCCAGATCTGGTATGAAACTGTTAAGCTTTCACCGGGTGTAGATTGACGCTTGGCCCTCGAGGCCATTTTTTTCATCTTCATCTTTCTCAACTCTCTTGGTCCGACCGTCTATCCAGATCTGGTATGAAACTGTTAAGCTTTCACCGGGTATAGATTGACGCTTGGCCCTCGAGCCATTTTTCATCTTCATCTTTCTCAACTCTCTTGGTCCGACCGTCTATCCAGATCTGGTATGAAACTGTTAAGCTTTCACCGGGTGTAGATTGACGCTTGGCCCTCGAGCCATTTTTCATCTTCATCTTTCTCAACTCTCTTGGTCCGACCGTCTATCCAGATCTGGTATGAAACTGTTAAGCTTTCACCGGGTATAGATTGACGCTTGGCCCTCGAGGCCATTTTTCATCTTCATCTTTCTCAACTCTCTTGGTCCGACCGTCTATCCAGATCTGGTATGAAACTGTTAAGCTTTCACCGGGTATAGATTGACGCTTGGCCCTCGAGGCCATTTTTTTCATCTTCATCTTTCTCAACTCTCTTGGTCCGACCGTCTATCCAGATCTGGTATGAAACTGTTAAGCTTTCACCGGGTATAGATTGACGCTTGGCCCTCGGGCCATTTTTCATCTTCATCTTTCTCAACTCTCTTGGTCCGACCGTCTATCCAGATCTGGTATGAAACTGTTAAGCTTTCACCGGGTATAGATTGACGCTTGGCCCCTCGAGGCCATTTTTTTCATCTTCATCTTTCTCAACTCTCTTGGTCCGACCGTCTATCCAGATCTGGTATGAAACTGTTAAGCTTTCACCGGGTATAGATTGACGCTTGGCCCTCGAGCCATTTTTTTCATCTTCATCTTTCTCAACTCTCTTGGTCCGACCGTCTATCCAGATCTGGTATGAAACTGTTAAGCTTTCACCGGGTATAGATTGACGCTTGGCCCTCGAGGCCATTTTTTTCATCTTCATCTTTCTCAACTCTCTTGGTCCGACCGTCTATCCAGATCTGGTATGAAACTGTTAAGCTTTTCACCGGGTATAGATTGACGCTTGGCCCTCGAGGCCATTTTTTTCATCTTCATCTTTCTCAACTCTCTTGGTCCGACCGTCTATCCAGATCTGGTATGAAACTGTTAAGCTTTCACCGGGTGTAGATTGACGCTTGGCCCTCGAGGCCATTTTTTTCATCTTCATCTTTCTCAACTCTCTTGGTCCGACCGTCTATCCAGATCTGGTATGAAACTGTTAAGCTTTCACCGGGTATAGATTGACGCTTGGCCCCTCGAGCCATTTTTTTCATCTTCATCTTTCATAACTCTCTTGGTCCGACCGTCTATCCAGATCTGGTATGAAACTGTTAAGCTTTCACCGGGTATAGATTGACGCTTGGCCCTCGAGCCATTTTTCATCTTCATCTTTCTCAACTCTCTTGGTCCGACCGTCTATCCAGATCTGGTATGAAACTGTTAAGCTTTCACCGGGTGTAGATTGACGCTTGGCCCTCGAGCCATTTTTCATCTTCATCTTTCTCAACTCTCTTGGTCCGACCGTCTATCCAGATCTGGTATGAAACTGTTAAGCTTTCACCGGGTATAGATTGACGCTTGGCCCTCGAGCCATTTTTCATCTTCATCTTTCTCAACTCTCTTGGTCCGACCGTCTATCCAGATCTGGTATGAAACTGTTAAGCTTTCACCGGGTATAGATTGACGCTTGGCCCTCGGGCCATTTTTCATCTTCATCTTTCTCAATTCTCTTGGTCCGACCGTCTATCCAGATCTGGTATGAAACTGTTAAGCTTTCACCGGGTGTAGATTGACGCTTGGCCCCTCGAGCCATTTTTTTCATCTTCATCTTTCTCAACTCTCTTGGTCCGACCGTCTATCCAGATCTGGTATGAAACTGTTAAGCTTTCACCGGGTATAGATTGACGCTTGGCCCTCGGGCCATTTTTCATCTTCATCTTTCTCAACTCTCTTGGTCCGACCGTCTATCCAGATCTGGTATGAAACTGTTAAGCTTTCACCGGGTATAGATTGACGCTTGGCCCTCGGGCCATTTTTCATCTTCATCTTTCTCAACTCTCTTGGTCCGACCGTCTATCCAGATCTGGTATGAAACTGTTAAGCTTTCACCGGGTGTAGATTGACGCTTGGCCCTCGAGGCCATTTTTTTCATCTTCATCTTTCTCAACTCTCTTGGTCCGACCGTCTATCCAGATCTGGTATGAAACTGTTAAGCTTTTCACCGGGTGTAGATTGACGCTTGGCCCTCGAGCCATTTTTTTCTTCTTCATCTTTCTCAACTCTCTTGGTCCGACCGTCTATCCAGATCTGGTATGAAACTGTTAAGCTTTCACCGGGTATAGATTGACGCTTGGCCCCTCGAGCCATTTTTTTCATCTTCATCTTTCTCAACTCTCTTGGTCCGACCGTCTATCCAGATCTGGTATGAAACTGTTAAGCTTTTCACCGGGTGTAGATTGACGCTTGGCCCTCGAGCCATTTTTTTCATCTTCATCTTTCTCAACTCTCTTGGTCCGACCGTCTATCCAGATCTGGTATGAAACTGTTAAGCTTTCACCGGGTATAGATTGACGCTTGGCCCTCGAGCCATTTTTTTCATCTTCATCTTTCTCAACTCTCTTGGTCCGACCGTCTATCCAGATCTGGTATGAAACTGTTAAGCTTTCACCGGGTATAGATTGACGCTTGGCCCCTCGAGGCCATTTTTTTCATCTTCATCTTTCTCAACTCTCTTGGTCCGACCGTCTATCCAGATCTGGTATGAAACTGTTAAGCTTTCACCGGGTATAGATTGACGCTTGGCCCTCGAGCCATTTTTTTCATCTTCATCTTTCTCAACTCTCTTGGTCCGACCGTCTATCCAGATCTGGTATGAAACTGTTAAGCTTTCACCGGGTATAGATTGACGCTTGGCCCTCGAGGCCATTTTTTTCATCTTCATCTTTCTCAACTCTCTTGGTCCGACCGTCTATCCAGATCTGGTATGAAACTGTTAAGCTTTTCACCGGGTATAGATTGACGCTTGGCCCTCGAGCCATTTTTTTCATCTTCATCTTTCTCAACTCTCTTGGTCCGACCGTCTATCCAGATCTGGTATGAAACTGTTAAGCTTTTCACCGGGTATAGATTGACGCTTGGCCCTCGAGCCATTTTTCTTCTTCATCTTTCTCAACTCTCTTGGTCCGACCGTCTATCCAGATCTGGTATGAAACTGTTAAGCTTTTCACCGGGTGTAGATTGACGCTTGGCCCCTCGAGCCATTTTTTTCATCTTCATCTTTCTCAACTCTCTTGGTCCGACCGTCTATCCAGATCTGGTATGAAACTGTTAAGCTTTTCACCGGGTATAGATTGACGCTTGGCCCTCGGGCCATTTTTCATCTTCATCTTTCTCAACTCTCTTGGTCCGACCGTCTATCCAGATCTGGTATGAAACTGTTAAGCTTTCACCGGGTGTAGATTGACGCTTGGCCCCTCGAGCCATTTTTCATCTTCATCTTTCTCAACTCTCTTGGTCCGACCGTCTATCCAGATCTGGTATGAAACTGTTAAGCTTTCACCGGGTATAGATTGACGCTTGGCCCTCGAGCCATTTTTCATCTTCATCTTTCTCAACTCTCTTGGTCCGACCGTCTATCCAGATCTGGTATGAAACTGTTAAGCTTTCACCGGGTATAGATTGACGCTTGGCCCTCGGGCCATTTTTCTTCTTCATCTTTTCTCAACTCTCTTGGTCCGACCGTCTATCCAGATCTGGTATGAAACTGTTAAGCTTTTCACCGGGTGTAGATTGACGCTTGGCCCTCGAGCCATTTTTTTCATCTTCATCTTTCTCAACTCTCTTGGTCCGACCGTCTATCCAGATCTGGTATGAAACTGTTAAGCTTTCACCGGGTATAGATTGACGCTTGGCCCTCGAGCCATTTTTTTCTTCTTCATCTTTCTCAACTCTCTTGGTCCGACCGTCTATCCAGATCTGGTATGAAACTGTTAAGCTTTTCACCGGGTGTAGATTGACGCTTGGCCCTCGAGCCATTTTTTTCATCTTCATCTTTCTCAACTCTCTTGGTCCGACCGTCTATCCAGATCTGGTATGAAACTGTTAAGCTTTCACCGGGTGTAGATTGACGCTTGGCCCCTCGAGCCATTTTTTTCTTCTTCATCTTTCTCAACTCTCTTGGTCCGACCGTCTATCCAGATCTGGTATGAAACTGTTAAGCTTTCACCGGGTATAGATTGACGCTTGGCCCTCGAGCCATTTTTTTCTTCTTCATCTTTCTCAACTCTCTTGGTCCGACCGTCTATCCAGATCTGGTATGAAACTGTTAAGCTTTCACCGGGTATAGATTGACGCTTGGCCCTCGAGCCATTTTTTTCTTCTTCATCTTTCTCAACTCTCTTGGTCCGACCGTCTATCCAGATCTGGTATGAAACTGTTAAGCTTTCACCGGGTGTAGATTGACGCTTGGCCCTCGAGCCATTTTTCTTCTTCATCTTTCTCAACTCTCTTGGTCCGACCGTCTATCCAGATCTGGTATGAAACTGTTAAGCTTTCACCGGGTGTAGATTGACGCTTGGCCCTCGAGCCATTTTTTTCTTCTTCATCTTTCTCAACTCTCTTGGTCCGACCGTCTATCCAGATCTGGTATGAAACTGTTAAGCTTTCACCGGGTGTAGATTGACGCTTGGCCCTCGAGCCATTTTTTTCTTCTTCATCTTTCTCAACTCTCTTGGTCCGACCGTCTATCCAGATCTGGTATGAAACTGTTAAGCTTTCACCGGGTGTAGATTGACGCTTGGCCCTCGAGCCATTTTTCTTCTTCATCTTTTCTCAACTCTCTTGGTCCGACCGTCTATCCAGATCTGGTATGAAACTGTTAAGCTTTTCACCGGGTGTAGATTGACGCTTGGCCCTCGAGCCATTTTTTCTTCTTCATCTTTCTCAACTCTCTTGGTCCGACCGTCTATCCAGATCTGGTATGAAACTGTTAAGCTTTCACCGGGTATAGATTGACGCTTGGCCCTCGAGCCATTTTTTTCTTCTTCATCTTTCTCAACTCTCTTGGTCCGACCGTCTATCCAGATCTGGTATGAAACTGTTAAGCTTTCACCGGGTGTAGATTGACGCTTGGCCCTCGAGCCATTTTTTTCTTCTTCATCTTTCTCAACTCTCTTGGTCCGACCGTCTATCCAGATCTGGTATGAAACTGTTAAGCTTTCACCGGGTATAGATTGACGCTTGGCCCTCGAGCCATTTTTTTCTTCTTCATCTTTCTCAACTCTCTTGGTCCGACCGTCTATCCAGATCTGGTATGAAACTGTTAAGCTTTTCACCGGGTGTAGATTGACGCTTGGCCCTCGAGCCATTTTTTTCTTCTTCATCTTTCTCAACTCTCTTGGTCCGACCGTCTATCCAGATCTGGTATGAAACTGTTAAGCTTTCACCGGGTATAGATTGACGCTTGGCCCCTCGAGCCATTTTTTTCTTCTTCATCTTTCTCAACTCTCTTGGTCCGACCGTCTATCCAGATCTGGTATGAAACTGTTAAGCTTTCACCGGGTGTAGATTGACGCTTGGCCCTCGAGCCATTTTTTTCTTCTTCATCTTTCTCAACTCTCTTGGTCCGACCGTCTATCCAGATCTGGTATGAAACTGTTAAGCTTTTCACCGGGTGTAGATTGACGCTTGGCCCCTCGAGCCATTTTTTTCTTCTTCATCTTTCTCAACTCTCTTGGTCCGACCGTCTATCCAGATCTGGTATGAAACTGTTAAGCTTTCACCGGGTGTAGATTGACGCTTGGCCCTCGAGCCATTTTTTTCTTCTTCATCTTTCTCAACTCTCTTGGTCCGACCGTCTATCCAGATCTGGTATGAAACTGTTAAGCTTTCACCGGGTGTAGATTGACGCTTGGCCCCTCGAGCCATTTTTTTCTTCTTCATCTTTCTCAACTCTCTTGGTCCGACCGTCTATCCAGATCTGGTATGAAACTGTTAAGCTTTCACCGGGTGTAGATTGACGCTTGGCCCTCGAGCCATTTTTCTTCTTCATCTTTCTCAACTCTCTTGGTCCGACCGTCTATCCAGATCTGGTATGAAACTGTTAAGCTTTCACCGGGTATAGATTGACGCTTGGCCCTCGAGCCATTTTTTTCTTCTTCATCTTTCTCAACTCTCTTGGTCCGACCGTCTATCCAGATCTGGTATGAAACTGTTAAGCTTTCACCGGGTATAGATTGACGCTTGGCCCCTCGAGCCATTTTTTTCTTCTTCATCTTTCTCAACTCTCTTGGTCCGACCGTCTATCCAGATCTGGTATGAAACTGTTAAGCTTTCACCGGGTGTAGATTGACGCTTGGCCCTCGAGCCATTTTTTTCTTCTTCATCTTTCTCAACTCTCTTGGTCCGACCGTCTATCCAGATCTGGTATGAAACTGTTAAGCTTTCACCGGGTGTAGATTGACGCTTGGCCCTCGAGCCATTTTTTTCTTCTTCATCTTTCTCAACTCTCTTGGTCCGACCGTCTATCCAGATCTGGTATGAAACTGTTAAGCTTTCACCGGGTGTAGATTGACGCTTGGCCCTCGAGCCATTTTTTTCTTCTTCATCTTTCTCAACTCTCTTGGTCCGACCGTCTATCCAGATCTGGTATGAAACTGTTAAGCTTTCACCGGGTGTAGATTGACGCTTGGCCCTCGAGCCATTTTTTTCTTCTTCATCTTTCTCAACTCTCTTGGTCCGACCGTCTATCCAGATCTGGTATGAAACTGTTAAGCTTTCACCGGGTGTAGATTGACGCTTGGCCCTCGAGCCATTTTTCTTCTTCATCTTTCTCAACTCTCTTGGTCCGACCGTCTATCCAGATCTGGTATGAAACTGTTAAGCTTTCACCGGGTGTAGATTGACGCTTGGCCCTCGAGCCATTTTTCTTCTTCATCTTTCTCAACTCTCTTGGTCCGACCGTCTATCCAGATCTGGTATGAAACTGTTAAGCTTTCACCGGGTATAGATTGACGCTTGGCCCTCGAGCCATTTTTCTTCTTCATCTTTCTCAACTCTCTTGGTCCGACCGTCTATCCAGATCTGGTATGAAACTGTTAAGCTTTCACCGGGTGTAGATTGACGCTTGGCCCTCGAGCCATTTTTCTTCTTCATCTTTCTCAACTCTCTTGGTCCGACCGTCTATCCAGATCTGGTATGAAACTGTTAAGCTTTCACCGGGTGTAGATTGACGCTTGGCCCTCGAGCCATTTTTCTTCTTCATCTTTCTCAACTCTCTTGGTCCGACCGTCTATCCAGATCTGGTATGAAACTGTTAAGCTTTCACCGGGTGTAGATTGACGCTTGGCCCTCGAGCCATTTTTTTCTTCTTCATCTTTCTCAACTCTCTTGGTCCGACCGTCTATCCAGATCTGGTATGAAACTGTTAAGCTTTCACCGGGTGTAGATTGACGCTTGGCCCTCGAGCCATTTTTTCTTCTTCATCTTTCTCAACTCTCTTGGTCCGACCGTCTATCCAGATCTGGTATGAAACTGTTAAGCTTTCACCGGGTGTAGATTGACGCTTGGCCCTCGAGCCATTTTTTCTTCTTCATCTTTCTCAACTCTCTTGGTCCGACCGTCTATCCAGATCTGGTATGAAACTGTTAAGCTTTCACCGGGTGTAGATTGACGCTTGGCCCTCGAGCCATTTTTTTCTTCTTCATCTTTCTCAACTCTCTTGGTCCGACCGTCTATCCAGATCTGGTATGAAACTGTTAAGCTTTTCACCGGGTGTAGATTGACGCTTGGCCCTCGAGCCATTTTTCTTCTTCATCTTTCTCAACTCTCTTGGTCCGACCGTCTATCCAGATCTGGTATGAAACTGTTAAGCTTTCACCGGGTGTAGATTGACGCTTGGCCCCTCGAGCCATTTTTTTCTTCTTCATCTTTCTCAACTCTCTTGGTCCGACCGTCTATCCAGATCTGGTATGAAACTGTTAAGCTTTCACCGGGTATAGATTGACGCTTGGCCCCTCGAGCCATTTTTTCTTCTTCATCTTTTCTCAACTCTCTTGGTCCGACCGTCTATCCAGATCTGGTATGAAACTGTTAAGCTTTCACCGGGTGTAGATTGACGCTTGGCCCTCGAGCCATTTTTTCTTCTTCATCTTTCTCAACTCTCTTGGTCCGACCGTCTATCCAGATCTGGTATGAAACTGTTAAGCTTTCACCGGGTATAGATTGACGCTTGGCCCTCGAGCCATTTTTTCTTCTTCATCTTTCTCAACTCTCTTGGTCCGACCGTCTATCCAGATCTGGTATGAAACTGTTAGCTTTCACCGGGTGTAGATTGACGCTTGGCCCTCGAGCCATTTTTTTCTTCTTCATCTTTCTCAACTCTCTTGGTCCGACCGTCTATCCAGATCTGGTATGAAACTGTTAAGCTTTCACCGGGTGTAGATTGACGCTTGGCCCTCGAGCCATTTTTCTTCTTCATCTTTCTCAACTCTCTTGGTCCGACCGTCTATCCAGATCTGGTATGAAACTGTTAAGCTTTCACCGGGTGTAGATTGACGCTTGGCCCTCGAGCCATTTTTTTCTTCTTCATCTTTCTCAACTCTCTTGGTCCGACCGTCTATCCAGATCTGGTATGAAACTGTTAAGCTTTCACCGGGTGTAGATTGACGCTTGGCCCTCGAGCCATTTTTTTCTTCTTCATCTTTCTCAACTCTCTTGGTCCGACCGTCTATCCAGATCTGGTATGAAACTGTTAAGCTTTCACCGGGTATAGATTGACGCTTGGCCCTCGAGCCATTTTTTTCTTCTTCATCTTTCTCAACTCTCTTGGTCCGACCGTCTATCCAGATCTGGTATGAAACTGTTAAGCTTTCACCGGGTGTAGATTGACGCTTGGCCCTCGAGCCATTTTTCTTCTTCATCTTTCTCAACTCTCTTGGTCCGACCGTCTATCCAGATCTGGTATGAAACTGTTAAGCTTTCACCGGGTGTAGATTGACGCTTGGCCCTCGAGCCATTTTTTTCTTCTTCATCTTTCTCAACTCTCTTGGTCCGACCGTCTATCCAGATCTGGTATGAAACTGTTAAGCTTTCACCGGGTGTAGATTGACGCTTGGCCCTCGAGCCATTTTTTTCTTCTTCATCTTTCTCAACTCTCTTGGTCCGACCGTCTATCCAGATCTGGTATGAAACTGTTAAGCTTTCACCGGGTGTAGATTGACGCTTGGCCCTCGAGCCATTTTTCTTCTTCATCTTTCTCAACTCTCTTGGTCCGACCGTCTATCCAGATCTGGTATGAAACTGTTAAGCTTTCACCGGGTATAGATTGACGCTTGGCCCTCGAGCCATTTTTCTTCTTCATCTTTCTCAACTCTCTTGGTCCGACCGTCTATCCAGATCTGGTATGAAACTGTTAAGCTTTCACCGGGTATAGATTGACGCTTGGCCCTCGAGCCATTTTTTTCTTCTTCATCTTTCTCAACTCTCTTGGTCCGACCGTCTATCCAGATCTGGTATGAAACTGTTAAGCTTTCACCGGGTGTAGATTGACGCTTGGCCCTCGAGCCATTTTTTTCTTCTTCATCTTTTCTCAACTCTCTTGGTCCGACCGTCTATCCAGATCTGGTATGAAACTGTTAAGCTTTCACCGGGTGTAGATTGACGCTTGGCCCTCGAGCCATTTTTTTCTTCTTCATCTTTCTCAACTCTCTTGGTCCGACCGTCTATCCAGATCTGGTATGAAACTGTTAAGCTTTCACCGGGTGTAGATTGACGCTTGGCCCTCGAGCCATTTTTTTCTTCTTCATCTTTCTCAACTCTCTTGGTCCGACCGTCTATCCAGATCTGGTATGAAACTGTTAAGCTTTCACCGGGTGTAGATTGACGCTTGGCCCTCGAGCCATTTTTTTCTTCTTCATCTTTCTCAACTCTCTTGGTCCGACCGTCTATCCAGATCTGGTATGAAACTGTTAAGCTTTTCACCGGGTGTAGATTGACGCTTGGCCCTCGAGCCATTTTTTTCATCTTCATCTTTCTCAACTCTCTTGGTCCGACCGTCTATCCAGATCTGGTATGAAACTGTTAAGCTTTTCACCGGGTATAGATTGACGCTTGGCCCTCGAGCCATTTTTTTCTTCTTCATCTTTCTCAACTCTCTTGGTCCGACCGTCTATCCAGATCTGGTATGAAACTGTTAAGCTTTCACCGGGTGTAGATTGACGCTTGGCCCTCGAGCCATTTTTTTCATCTTCATCTTTCTCAACTCTCTTGGTCCGACCGTCTATCCAGATCTGGTATGAAACTGTTAAGCTTTCACCGGGTATAGATTGACGCTTGGCCCTCGAGCCATTTTTTTCTTCTTCATCTTTCTCAACTCTCTTGGTCCGACCGTCTATCCAGATCTGGTATGAAACTGTTAAGCTTTCACCGGGTGTAGATTGACGCTTGGCCCTCGAGCCATTTTTTTCATCTTCATCTTTCTCAACTCTCTTGGTCCGACCGTCTATCCAGATCTGGTATGAAACTGTTAAGCTTTCACCGGGTATAGATTGACGCTTGGCCCTCGAGCCATTTTTTTCATCTTCATCTTTCTCAACTCTCTTGGTCCGACCGTCTATCCAGATCTGGTATGAAACTGTTAAGCTTTCACCGGGTATAGATTGACGCTTGGCCCTCGAGCCATTTTTTTCATCTTCATCTTTTCTCAACTCTCTTGGTCCGACCGTCTATCCAGATCTGGTATGAAACTGTTAAGCTTTCACCGGGTGTAGATTGACGCTTGGCCCTCGAGCCATTTTTTTCATCTTCATCTTTCTCAACTCTCTTGGTCCGACCGTCTATCCAGATCTGGTATGAAACTGTTAAGCTTTTCACCGGGTATAGATTGACGCTTGGCCCTCGAGCCATTTTTTTCTTCTTCATCTTTTCTCAACTCTCTTGGTCCGACCGTCTATCCAGATCTGGTATGAAACTGTTAAGCTTTCACCGGGTATAGATTGACGCTTGGCCCTCGAGCCATTTTTTTCTTCTTCATCTTTCTCAACTCTCTTGGTCCGACCGTCTATCCAGATCTGGTATGAAACTGTTAAGCTTTCACCGGGTATAGATTGACGCTTGGCCCTCGAGCCATTTTTTTCATCTTCATCTTTCTCAACTCTCTTGGTCCGACCGTCTATCCAGATCTGGTATGAAACTGTTAAGCTTTTCACCGGGTGTAGATTGACGCTTGGCCCTCGAGCCATTTTTTTCATCTTCATCTTTCTCAACTCTCTTGGTCCGACCGTCTATCCAGATCTGGTATGAAACTGTTAAGCTTTCACCGGGTGTAGATTGACGCTTGGCCCTCGAGCCATTTTTTTCATCTTCATCTTTCTCAACTCTCTTGGTCCGACCGTCTATCCAGATCTGGTATGAAACTGTTAAGCTTTTCACCGGGTGTAGATTGACGCTTGGCCCTCGAGCCATTTTTTTCATCTTCATCTTTCTCAACTCTCTTGGTCCGACCGTCTATCCAGATCTGGTATGAAACTGTTAAGCTTTTCACCGGGTGTAGATTGACGCTTGGCCCTCGAGCCATTTTTTTCATCTTCATCTTTTCTCAACTCTCTTGGTCCGACCGTCTATCCAGATCTGGTATGAAACTGTTAAGCTTTCACCGGGTGTAGATTGACGCTTGGCCCTCGAGCCATTTTTTTCATCTTCATCTTTCTCAACTCTCTTGGTCCGACCGTCTATCCAGATCTGGTATGAAACTGTTAAGCTTTCACCGGGTATAGATTGACGCTTGGCCCTCGAGCCATTTTTTTCATCTTCATCTTTTCTCAACTCTCTTGGTCCGACTGTCTATCCAGATCTGGTATGAAACTGTTAAGCTTTTCACCGGGTATAGATTGACGCTTGGCCCTCGAGCCATTTTTTTCATCTTCATCTTTCTCAACTCTCTTGGTCCGACTGTCTATCCAGATCTGGTATGAAACTGTTAAGCTTTTCACCGGGTGTAGATTGACGCTTGGCCCTCGAGCCATTTTTTTCATCTTCATCTTTCTCAACTCTCTTGGTCCGACTGTCTATCCAGATCTGGTATGAAACTGTTAAGCTTTTCACCGGGTAGATTGACGCTTGGCCCTCGAGCCATTTTTTTCATCTTCATCTTTTCTCAACTCTCTTGGTCCGACTGTCTATCCAGATCTGGTATGAAACTGTTAAGCTTTCACCGGGTGTAGATTGACGCTTGGCCCTCGAGCCATTTTTTTCTTCTTCATCTTTCTCAACTCTCTTGGTCCGACTGTCTATCCAGATCTGGTATGAAACTGTTAAGCTTTTCACCGGGTGTAGATTGACGCTTGGCCCTCGAGCCATTTTTTTCATCTTCATCTTTTCTCAACTCTCTTGGTCCGACTGTCTATCCAGATCTGGTATGAAACTGTTAAGCTTTTCACCGGGTATAGATTGACGCTTGGCCCTCGAGCCATTTTTTTCATCTTCATCTTTCTCAACTCTCTTGGTCCGACTGTCTATCCAGATCTGGTATGAAACTGTTAGCTTTTCACCGGGTGTAGATTGACGCTTGGCCCTCGAGCCATTTTTTTCATCTTCATCTTTTCTCAACTCTCTTGGTCCGACTGTCTATCCAGATCTGGTATGAAACTGTTAAGCTTTCACCGGGTGTAGATTGACGCTTGGCCCTCGAGCCATTTTTTTCATCTTCATCTTTTCTCAACTCTCTTGGTCCGACTGTCTATCCAGATCTGGTATGAAACTGTTAGCTTTTCACCGGGTATAGATTGACGCTTGGCCCTCGAGCCATTTTTTTTCATCTTCATCTTTCTCAACTCTCTTGGTCCGACTGTCTATCCAGATCTGGTATGAAACTGTTAGCTTTTCACCGGGTGTAGATTGACGCTTGGCCCTCGAGCCATTTTTTTCTTCTTCATCTTTTCTCAACTCTCTTGGTCCGACTGTCTATCCAGATCTGGTATGAAACTGTTAAGCTTTTCACCGGTATAGATTGACGCTTGGCCCTCGAGCCATTTTTTTCATCTTCATCTTTTCTCAACTCTCTTGGTCCGACTGTCTATCCAGATCTGGTATGAAACTGTTAAGCTTTTCACCGGTATAGATTGACGCTTGGCCCTCGAGCCATTTTTTTCATCTTCATCTTTTCTCAACTCTCTTGGTCCGACTGTCTATCCAGATCTGGTATGAAACTGTTGCTTTTCACCGGGTATAGATTGACGCTTGGCCCTCGAGCCATTTTTTTCATCTTCATCTTTTCTCAACTCTCTTGGTCCGACTGTCTATCCAGATCTGGTATGAAACTGTTAGCTTTTCACCGGGTGTAGATTGACGCTTGGCCCTCGAGCCATTTTTTTCTTCTTCATCTTTTCTCAACTCTCTTGGTCCGACTGTCTATCCAGATCTGGTATGAAACTGTTAAGCTTTTCACCGGGTAGATTGACGCTTGGCTCTCGAGCCATTTTTTTCATCTTCATCTTTTCTCAACTCTCTTGGTCCGACTGTCTATCCAGATCTGGTATGAAACTGTTAAGCTTTTCACCGGGTATAGATTGACGCTTGGCCCTCGAGCCATTTTTTTCATCTTCATCTTTTCTCAACTCTCTTGGTCCGACTGTCTATCCAGATCTGGTATGAAACTGTTAAGCTTTTCACCGGTATAGATTGACGCTTGGCCCTCGAGCCATTTTTTTCTTCTTCATCTTTTCTCAACTCTCTTGGTCCGACTGTCTATCCAGATCTGGTATGAAACTGTTGCTTTTCACCGGTATAGATTGACGCTTGGCCCTCGAGCCATTTTTTTCATCTTCATCTTTTCTCAACTCTCTTGGTCCGACTGTCTATCCAGATCTGGTATGAAACTGTTAAGCTTTCACCGGGTAGATTGACGCTTGGCCCTCGAGCCATTTTTTTCTTCTTCATCTTTTCTCAACTCTCTTGGTCCGACTGTCTATCCAGATCTGGTATGAAACTGTTAGCTTTTCACTGGTAGATTGACGCTTGGCCCTCGAGCCATTTTTTTCTTCTTTCATCTTTTCTCAACTCTCTTGGTCCGACTGTCTATCCAGATCTGGTATGAAACTGTTAGCTTTTCACCGGTGTAGATTGACGCTTGGCCCTCGAGCCATTTTTTTCATCTTCATCTTTCTCAACTCTCTTGGTCCGACTGTCTCATCCAGATCTGGTATGAAACTGTTAGCTTTTCACCGGTATAGATTGACGCTTGGCCCTCGAGCCATTTTTTTCTTCTTCATCTTTTCTCAACTCTCTTGGTCCGACTGTCTATCCAGATCTGGTATGAAACTGTTAGCTTTTCACCGGTGTAGATTGACGCTTGGTCCCTCGAGCCATTTTTTTCATCTTCATCTTTTCTCAACTCTCTTGGTCCGACTGTCTATCCAGATCTGGTATGAAACTGTTAAGCTTTTCACCGGGTGTAGATTGACGCTTGGCCCTCGAGCCATTTTTTTCTTCTTCATCTTTCTCAACTCTCTTGGTCCGACTGTCTATCCAGATCTGGTATGAAACTGTTAAGCTTTTCACCGGGTGTAGATTGACGCTTGGCCCTCGAGCCATTTTTTTCATCTTCATCTTTCTCAACTCTCTTGGTCCGACCGTCTATCCAGATCTGGTATGAAACTGTTAGCTTTCACCGGGTATAGATTGACGCTTGGCCCTCGAGCCATTTTTTTCATCTTCATCTTTCTCAACTCTCTTGGTCCGACTGTCTATCCAGATCTGGTATGAAACTGTTAAGCTTTTCACCGGGTATAGATTGACGCTTGGCCCTCGAGCCATTTTTTTCATCTTCATCTTTCTCAACTCTCTTGGTCCGACCGTCTATCCAGATCTGGTATGAAACTGTTAAGCTTTTCACCGGGTCTAGATTGACGCTTGGCCCTCGAGCCATTTTTTTCATCTTCATCTTTCTCAACTCTCTTGGTCCGACCGTCTATCCAGATCTGGTATGAAACTGTTAAGCTTTCACCGGGTATAGATTGACGCTTGGCCCTCGAGCCATTTTTTTCTTCTTCATCTTTCTCAACTCTCTTGGTCCGACCGTCTATCCAGATCTGGTATGAAACTGTCAAGCTTTCACCGGGTGTAGATTGACGCTTGGCCCTCGAGCCATTTTTTTCTTCTTCATCTTTCTCAACTCTCTTGGTCCGACCGTCTATCCAGATCTGGTATGAAACTGTTAAGCTTTCACCGGGTATAGATCGACGCTAGGCCCTCGGGCCATTTTTCATCTTCATCTTTCTCAACTCTCTTGGTCCGACCGTCTATCCAGATCTGGTATGAAACTGTTAAGCTTTCACCGGGTGTAGATTGACGCTTGGCCCTCGAGCCATTTTTCATCTTCATCTTTCTCAACTCTCTTGGTCCGACCGTCTATCCAGATCTGGTATGAAACTGTTAAGCTTTCACCGGGTATAGATTGACGCTTGGCCCTCGAGCCATTTTTCATCTTCATCTTTCTCAACTCTCTTGGTCCGACCGTCTATCCAGATCTGGTATGAAAGCGTTGCTTTTCACTGGGTGTAGATTGACGCTTGGCCCCTCGGCCATTTTCATCTTCATCTTTTCTCAACTCTTGGTCCGACCGTCTCGTCCAGATCTGGTCTGGAAACTGTTGAAACTTTCACCCGGCATGAATTGACGCTTGGCCCTCGATGTGCCATTTTTCTTCTTCTATCTTTCTCAGCTCTCTTGGTCCGACCGTCCATCCAGATCTGGTATGAAACTGTGCCGCTTTCAACACCGGTATGGCAGCCCTCGGGCCATTCAGTCTTCATCTTGTCGACTCTCT